>NKYX01000001.1:600000-1046088 GCA_002370475.1 Metschnikowia drakensbergensis | reverse complement strand
CTCTCAACTTGGCAGCACCCTTTCTCAATCTGGTGTTGGCCGTGAAAATAGAGCCTCTACCCTTTCTCTGGTTACGAATAACTCTACCTGATGGGTTAGTACATGGACGGTGGTGTGTCGGGGCGTATGTAGCTCCCAATTTGTGTGGCCGGCTTGCGGTTTCGTTTTCACATACCCATTGTTAGTGATTGGCAATAACTTTGACTAGTTAGGAATCCGCCAGATTAGGGTACCGTTAGTGTGAGAAGTTTTTTCGTGCGATTCCGGCAGGTAGCGCGGACTATAGGGTACTAGCCCTCGTTGAGCACGCGCACGTGACCATGGCTGAACCACGTTTACGACTAGCTTTGAATACAATGCTGTTTAATCTTGGTTCGGCGGTTTCAGGGGCTCGTTTCTCTCATCACCATCCGGTACCACGTCTCACCCTCACGCCAATGTACCTGGTGAACTCATCAAACAACTCGTCCAATTCGTCCTTCGTGAACTGCAGAAGCTTCTGTTCCATGGAAACGGAATCGCACTGTGAATTGACCAATTTTTCTGCATCCTCTGGCGTCAATCCCTCGGATTGTATGATCTCTTTCAACTCCTCACTAGGCTCATTAGCCACGATTAACTCGTAGAACTCGCTAAGCTGGAATAAGTCCGCATCAGAGAGACCTAGGAGGTCGCCTTTAGTTTGGGGGAAATTCGGTGGCGCTTCGACTCCATCTCTATTACACAATGGAGCGATTTTGGCCGTTGCCACACTAGCCTCCGAGACATGACCATTGTAATTTCTTCTGATGGTCCGCTCCTCGAGGAAGTCCAACTGTCCTTGTAACTCGCAAACTAGCTGTACAATGTCCTCGTTTGTAGCATAGTCTTCGATATCAAAGTTCTGACGCTTGGGCTGGGTGTCTAGCTGAGACATTTTTGTCTTGACGTCTGAGAGTTGCATCTCCATGACCTGCTTGCCTGTCTTGGCAATCACCAGGCTCTGCTTCTGCACCAAGTCTGCCAATTCCTGTACCTTTTTTTCCAATTCGCTTGACATTTCTGAGTTCTGTTATGAGTTCTGCAATGATCTAAGGTGTTGTGTTGATATCGGTGGGTTGATAGCGTTGCGTCTATCGTGTTGATTGATGTGATACACTGCGTCGCAGCAATGCGACACGCAATCGCGCATGCTAACAAATATGGTTCTTCCGAGTTCAGAATGCCCCATATATATCTCGCAAAGTAGCTCAAGACATGCTTGCACGAGCGATAAATTTTCTTCCTACCCCGAAGTTGGCTAGAGCACGAAATGTACTCAATCCAACGACAACACAAAACAAGCTTTGAAGGCACGTCTACACTTAATAGCTACCGATACGGCCCAGGATATCTGGCCACGATGCAGCGACGATAGGAGGAGATGTTAGCAATTTGGAGATGTACGGGTCTCGTTTAGGGACGTGCAACTTACAGCAACTGAAGCCTCACTCAGGACGAAGACATGGGCTAATGCATCTACTATGGTATGCTCTTGGCTCTTAGTTGCAGTTGTCGCGGACTGAGGGGTGGCCGATTTCTCCGAGGACGCGGCATAAATACTCTCCGTGTTGCCTGGGCTCAGCTAGTCATGCCAAGATTTGCTTACACTTGGTCACGGACACCTTAAACAAACAAACCTTAAAACTGCAATTGCTAGTACAATCATGTTTTGATGAGAGCATTTCTCGATGAGTCAAAGAGTTTTTTCGCCTGTAAGTTCGACACTCGGATGCTGAGACGACACTATATAGACAATGCATGACATGCAAGCCTTGGATTAGCAAGCCAGTCACCCACTCATGGAGATATCGATACTGGGACCATGCATGCCTGCCAATCTGATTGCAGATTTCTTAGATAAAAAAGAAATCGATAGGAAATGCTCGAATAAGACTCGAGACAAGAAAAACGCACTTGGGGTATGCATGAAGTAGCCACTTTCTTAGCCCTTTCATGCGCGGCCTCTTAATGTACGATCCATTGGCACTCGATGCCGCGCTGCTGCAGTGAAGAAGGCCGAGCATGGACCTACCTCCGAAGTCCATATAATCGGAGCTTCGCCATGAAAATGCCAGGGGTCCAAAGCCCAAAATTCGTACAGCACACCATGTTCGCAAGATCTATCGTGACCTTCTTCCTTTCCACCGTCGCCTTCATGTTCCTCATGTTGGCCAACTTGAGTGGTGCCAACGCTCCTTTCGTGAGAAACCTCTACCTCTCCAAGATCCAGGACCAGTACGGTCAGTACATCTGGACCCTATACAGCTTCTGCTCTTATGACGGAAAAGAGCTCACGGGCACCGGTACATGCTCGGCCAGAAAGCCGGCTTATCCCTATGAACCCTTCCAATGGAGCTCCGGGTTCAGTAGGTTCAGCACTTATAAAAACGGCTCCAAGGCTGCATACGCTTTTATTTTGATTGCTTTGATTTTCACTATCATTGCAAACGTCGTTGCCATTGCCGCCTTTCTCAAAAGATCCGCTAGACTTTTCAGTATCTACAGAGTTACCACCGGTGGTGCTTTGCTCCTAATACTTTTGGGTGCCATGCTAGACACTGCACTCCACAGATATGGCGTCAAAAGAATTCAGAGCGATGGAGTGTATACCGCCAGATTGGGGAAGACCATGATCGCATTCATTTGGCTTCCCGTGGTGCTCCTCGCTACCTCCCTCTTCATTTCTTTCTTCTGGAGAGTCTCTAATGAGCAGCCCCGGCGCCTCGAAGAGAGCATGAATGCCTCAGACAACTACGATCACAATCCATTCAATTCTAAGGAGAGACATCACTTGTGAATACTTGCATGGTCTATGCTGTGATCTAGTGCGTGGTGATCGGGATAAGTCTCAATTTGCTGCGAAGAATGATGCAGGAAACGTTATTTCCAGATTTTGCATACTCCCTCCGCACCGAGGATGGCATCCTGCAGACAGAGCCGCTGAGGCTTCTGTTTCAACGAAGGACGAAACATTGGATATCCAGAAGTGTTCAGACTTGCTTTTGTGGGAGTAGGTCTTTTTTTTGTTAACATTTCTGCAAATGTCTTCGCTTCGACAAATTACGGCATTCTGGATTTTTAAGTGCTCTGTAATGATTCTGTAGGTTGAGGAGTTTAGATTTCTCACTCTTTGTGGTTTTTTACACACGTAGTATAAACTGCTAGGACACATTTTGAGCTTGAAAAAAATAAAATTTTTACTGCTGAATAGCTTCTCATCAGAGTTGTCTAATCGAATGCACTGGCTCAGTCAGCTCATACCGTTGCACTCTAAGCGGCCGCTTCCTCCTCAGCTATTCCTGCACTCCGATCCGGGGTGTCTCCGCATGAGCAAGTGCGGGACTCCAGATGTGGGCTGTGTATTATGTGCCATACCTCTTCTCAATGTCGTCATCGAGGCGGGATAAACACCTGTACCAGATGCTTGACGGCAGATCTTGGGCATATCTTGCGTAGTCAAACATAAACATAGCCATTCGTCGTGACGACTTACCAGTTGTATCCAAAGCATGTGCACCATGCAATCTCCAGCACTTAGACCGAGGGCAGCCTTGTTTCGCCGTAGTGGTGACCGCAGTTGAAAACATGAGCTGTGGCCGTAGTAAAGAACATCATCTGCGCTGCAATTAAATACAAGGCCCGAGACGGTGCCCGCTTCGGAGAGGGCGAAGCCGCAGCTCTGAATTCCCTGACCTTGGAAATGCTCTGAATTGTGCGTTAGCAATTGATGACGTGATGCGGGTGATGTCCAGGACACATTACGTACACACCCCACATTACATACCCACCCAAGATATATAGCCAGACATCCGACCACAAGAAGCGAAATTCAAGGTGAGCTATCAGACCAATATTCTTACCACAAAATTAACTGACAGCACAACGCCCCTTCCATCCAAACAACCCGTTCCATCAAGTATCATAACCCCGATACAAACTTAATCATGGCCGGACTGAAAATAGAATTACTGGCTCAAAGAGAAAAAGAGGACGGTCCCGAACTCAGAGCCCATACCCTACAGAAGCTACAAGATCTCGTGGACAAAGACCTCGAGAGGAGTCATCACCAGGAGCACATCATCAACAGAGAGGGCAACCAGAGCCCGTTGTATGACACCGATGGCTTCAAGATCCCAGTGGGGAAAATCCCTCTCGACGGCCAGTTTACGGTCACGGAAGTGGAGGAGTTGGTGCATTTGGGACAAGAGGAGGGCGATCTCAATGAGAACATCCAAGTGAAGGTTGACAACAAGACTCTGGCCTTTAGTCAGCTAACCATCTTTGAATCCGAAGACACGGATTATGGAAAAGACTCCAAGGACAGTACTGCGGAGAGCAAGTAGTTTCCGTCACATGTTATAATTTGAGCACAGCTAAATAGTCGAATTCACGAACTCACGAAACTTATTTTTGGTGGCATGATCGCTATCGATGACCGTTATTTTTGGCCCCACTTGCAGCAAAGTTGATGCCAGTGCTCGTTGTCATGCATAGAACCCAAGCGCTCTCCAGCGGTACAACGAGTGCAGTGCACCACGTCTAGCCCTCCCTCAATGCAACGAGATTTCCTACGAAAGCCCCTCCATGTGGTGACATTTCTAGGATTATCCCTCATAGTATATACGGCATGGCTCTACTTCCAAGCGAGGACCGAGGTTGCCGATGTCAGCTCGTGCAAGAGCGTATATATGTACCCTTCCTATGCTCGAATAAAGTCTTTTGACGAATCCCACACTAAATTCGCCTCCAAATACTCCCTATACATATACCGGGAGCAAGGCAAGGATCCGGTACCTGAGGCCGAGAAGAAGGGCTTTGAGATCTTAGATGGCATCCCAGTTCTTTTTGTTCCAGGAAACGCTGGCTCTTTCAGACAAGTCAGGTCCATAGCCGCCGAAGCCGCCAACCTTTATTATGACGAAAACATCGATGTTGTTGACAATCCAAACGCCAAAAACTTGGACTTCTTCGCGGCAGACTTCAACGAGGACTTCACTGCTTTCCACGGCCGTACTTTACTCGACCAGGCAGAGTACTTGAACGAGGCCATTCGGTTCATTTTACTGCTCTATGCCCACACCGATAACCCCCCAAAATCTGTATTGATACTTGCCCACTCCATGGGCGGTATTGTGGCCCGCGTCCTCCCTACTTTAGACAACTACTTACCGGGGTCTATAAATACGATCGTCAGTTTGGCTTCGCCGCATTCGGTTCCTCCGCTCACTTTCGACGGTGATATAATTCTGATCTATCTGACGATTGACCAATTCTGGTATCGTGCATTTAATGACGAGACCTTCTCGCATTACGGGGCCTTGGCTAACGTTTCCCTCATCTCCATTACTGGTGGACTTACAGATACTGTATTGCCCGCAGATTACACCACTCTCGGCTACATTATACATCCAACAAACGGCTTCACGGTTTTCACGACTGGAATCCCGGGTGTGTGGACTCCAATGGACCATTTGGCCATTGTTTGGTGTCGACAGCTCAGGAGAAGCGTCCTGAAAGCATTATTAGAGGTTGTCGATTACACTTCACCTTTCAGAGCATATTCATTAGATAAAAGGATGTCCGTCTTCAAGAAGAATTTCTTATCGGGGTTCGAAGATTACTACAACGAAGACATCCTTCAAGAAAGTCGCCTGAACTCAACATCCTTTAGAATAGACGCGCAAGAGATTGTGGTGCATTCTAGTACTCACGCAACCTGGAAATCGACTGACTACAAAACTAGAAAGACACGGTTCAGTCTCTTACCACTCACCAATGCCTCTTCTGTGCAGATGATTAGAGGGGGCCAAAAGGCCGAGCACGATGATCACATTGATGTTTATTTGTGTAATAGTGAAGGAACAGCAAAAGAAGCTTTGGTATACACCAATGAAAAGACATCGGAATTCCTTGAATTGTTTTGTGTTGATATGATGTCAGAGCTTCATGCGATACCTCGATCCTCAAAAGACTCAACCACATTAGAAGCTTCCGCTTTTGATGGCGAAGTTTCGCCATACCAAGCATTATCTTACAAGAGACATCAAACAGAGGGATTTGAGACTTTATTGGTGGTGGACAAACGAATGGAATACCCCCAAGATGAGTTTATCATTGTTCTGACAAGCGATGAAGACGGAGCAGAGATCTCAATAAGAAGCAGCTTATGGTCTATTATCCTGAGAGGAGCAGAAACATCGCTCTTACATGACAGAGGCCTTGCCGTTAATGTACACCTTTCTGGTGCCTGGTCTAGTATTTTGGCGTACAAAGTACGTCTAAAGGAAGACAGCGGCTCGCTTTTTGAACCATTTATTCGCCAATGGCTGTCAGAGCCATTTGAGACGAAGTGGATTACAAATCTTAGAGGTGACAATACCTTTTCTGTCAGCATGCACGGTATTGCTCCCTTTACTCCCTTCAACACTACAAAAGAGTCCAACGGCATAAACCTCCAATTCTGGGCAGACCCAAAGGAAGGTTTTTCCGACGAAAAGGTGACTTCTATGGAACTCTACATTACCATAGATTGGACAAATAGTCTCAAACTTCTTGTGGTGAGATTTAGGTTAGCCGCGGTCTCCCACTGCTTAGCCGTGACTATTCTTGTCATGATCTTCCAATTACGAAAGTTTTCCAACACAGGCAAATTCCCCGATTATCACTATGGGTTGTCGAAAATAACAGAGAGTCAGATTTTCATACCGATCATGTTGGTCATCTTTCTTCTCACGCCAGGTACTAGGCTGCCCTCTGTTCAAAAATTGCTTAATTTCGTGGACCCGGTCAACCTTCGGATTGCCTTCAATCACGAGGCAAGGTCCGGATCAAATTACAAAACTAACTCGTTGTATTTAGGGATCGAAGAAGCTCCGCTATCAATCATTGGCTGCTTATTCTTCGTGATGTCTATCGGTATCAATAGTTTCTTGAGTGTTTTCCTTACATCAGTGGGAACGCTATTAGTGGGTCTTTTCAGATATATCAGCTCTTTCGCTACAAGAAAAATAACCAGAAATGGCAACGCGGCGGGAGTTAAGAAGCGAGTCTCCAAGCAGAAAGTCATTGCATTTGCTTTCTTGCTTCTTTTAATACCGTTTTATTTACCATTCCAATTTGCCTACGTCGTGTGTTTCATCATTCAAATCTTCAGCTGTATCAAAATCTTGTGGAAGAATTCCCTGAGGTCTTGGTGGAATTACAACTTCAGTATTTTGATGATCATGTTATGGGTGCTTCCGATCAATGTACCGATACTAGTTGTCTTCATTCACAATTTCAACTTGAGCTGGGCAACTCCCTTTTCTTCTCACCATAACTTCCTTGCAGTGGCTCCTATTCTCATTTTGATTGAGCTACACAACTTCTATGGAGACGTGATACCTCTTGGATTTCAGACCAATGACAAGCAGCCTCGCCTGTACATATTTGTTGTCACTATACTCATATTGGCATACACAATGGCATACAGCATGGTGTACGGCATCCGGCATGCATTTTGGCTCCATCATCTATTCAACTTCTGGTGCAGCTGGATGGTAATAATATCCATAAGCCAGAACTTTGGAAATGAAATATAGTGCGCATTGAGATAAATTTTATGTGGCAAAAAGTAATACAAAGCTAATCAGTAAAGTCTACAAAAAAATTCCGATACAAAAATAAGTTCCATTACTAATATACAAATATACATTACACTGACCAGTCCATGACATGAGTGTGCCGAATAAACGAATGGTAGATTAATAGCAAGACACTCAGTGTCCCACTTAAATCGCATTCTCACAAACATTTTCATCATAATTAGTTAGCAGCAGAAGAGTACTTAGTGACAGCTCTAGTACCTTCAGAGACAGCGTGCTTAGCCAATTCACCTGGCAAGATCAATCTAACAGCAGTTTGAATTTCTCTGGCAGAGATGGTGGACTTCTTGTTGTAAGCAGCCAACTTAGAAGCTTCGGAAGCAATTCTCTCAAAGATATCGTTCACGAAAGAGTTCATGATAGACATGGCCTTTTGGGAGATACCAGTGTCTGGGTGGGTTTGCTTCAAGACCTTGTAAATGTAAGAAGAGTAAGTTTCCTTTCTGGTCTTAGATCTCTTCTTAGCACCTTCAGCAGAGGCGGTCTTCTTGGCAGCTGGCTTCTTCTCAGCTGGAGCTTTGGAGGCTGGTTTCTTCTCTGCTTTTGGGGCCATTGTTGTTGTGTTTTAAAATTAAGTTATCAAAAAACTATTTCAATTGTGGCCTGGGGAATCTTCTCAAATTATATACCACTTGCCCCAGAGTGCGTGCAGGGGGAACTCGCGTTCTCTGGTGCGCACCAGTCCTGCAAGTACGCCATTCCTTTCCGCACAACAAACACCGTAATTTTCGCACCTAGCTGCGTATATCTGAGAACCCCCTCGCGTTCTTCGCGCAACACGCCTCGAGTTGCGCTAGATACGTGATTGCAGGTGTTGATGTTTGCATAGGGTGCGAAAGCTGTGTAGAATACGTGAACGGCTTCACAGCCTCTGGCATCAGAGCCATATGTGGAATATTGCTGTGTTTGAGAGTAAACCTTTTGGCTGCTTGTTTCTACAGTAGTGTAAACTTGGAGTGCATGAGTAAACTAACCCGAAATGGCCACCGAACAGAGGCACCACTGTAATTCACTGAAGTGTGTGCACAGTGTGTTACGGAACCCTACACGACTGGCTAGTTGCGTGAATTGTATGGCGCCTGCGGTGGCCGCTAACAAACAGCAGCAAATCGCAGCAAATCTCGCGGTAAATTCGCGGTGCGTGCGGACTGAGATTTTCTCCAAAAAAGCGGTATTTCGCAGTACGGATAAAACGCGGGTAAGTATAGGAATATGCGTAGAGGAGAAAACTTGGAGAGATTTGAGGAACGCGGACGCCGCCTGGTGCAGGAACGCGGGAGCGCTGAAGGGTTAATGATGCACACCTTGTAGGCAAACCCCGGTCCTATAAAAGTACTTAAAATCGCACTTGGCTTCCCAGGTGTTTTTTGTTTTTTAATTTAACGAATAAATACAATATAAATAATGTCCGGTGGTAAAGGAAAAGCAGGATCAACTGAAAAGGCATCTACCTCTAGATCTGCCAAGGCAGGTTTGACCTTCCCAGTCGGAAGAGTCCACAGATTGTTGAGAAAGGGAAACTACGCTCAAAGAGTCGGTTCCGGTGCCCCAGTCTACTTGACTTCCGTCTTGGAGTACTTGGCTGCTGAAATCTTGGAATTGGCTGGTAACGCCGCCAGAGACAACAAGAAGTCCAGAATCATCCCAAGACATTTACAATTGGCCATCAGAAACGATGAGGAGTTGAACAAGTTGTTGGGCCACGTCACCATTGCTCAAGGTGGTGTCTTGCCAAACATTCACCAATCCTTGTTGCCAGCTAAGAAGGCTACTTCCAAGGCTTCTCAAGAATTGTAAGTGGATAACGTTTGCGAAAATTGATTTTTCCTGGTGTTCCCTTCTTATAATTGGCCTAGTGGCGATGTTTTCGCCGTGCGGTTTTGTATATTAGTTTGTGGTCAATATAATGTTAAAGATATATTACTATGGTATCTCCAAAATTGTTCTGTAGTTCGTAGTGCTCACGTGATTGTTTCTATACTTTTGAGCGAAATTCCACGCACAATTGTACTTCGCAATGGAGAAGTTCAGCAATTGGAGAGACAAAGGGACGGGGATTTCCCCCTTTCTTCCCGTAGATACTCCTGCGCTGGCTTTTCACAAATACTTTGTCCATCCTGCTCGATTGGCGCTAAAATGGCCCCTTTTTGTGGTCTTATATGCATTATCGTCGCTCATTCCCAAGTACGCCGTCAAGGCGATATTCGGTCTTTTGTTCTCGGCCAACGACATAGATCTATCTGTTGAGGGTATTCGGAAACTGAAGAAGTCGGAGATTGATGCAAAAAGGCCAGACGTGGGCGATGTGGTGATCTCAAACTTTGTATCGCCTCTCGATATCCTCGTGCATTTCCTCATCTCCAAGGTTAACTCGCCGAGCTCCATAGCAGTACTTGTACCAATCAAGCAAGACTTGTACTTATTCTCGGTCTGGCAAGCACTTTATATCTGCTTTGCGCCAATGAATGCGGTGGCAACACTTGGCACCAAAGTGACTGGCGATGTGAAAAGCCATGTGCAAGGGAAATTGGTGGTTTTTTTTGCCGAAGGCAGTCCAACTAACAACAAGGCCATAATGCCGCTTAGCCCTATGACAACAAGTGTGTTGGAGCTCTCAAAGTCAGCCAAGGTGACTGTTTTGAGATATTATCCCGAAACACTCACTCTTCCAGTGCCATACTTGAGCCCCAAAGCGTATGTTTCCAAGCTCATGAAAGCAGGAGGCAAAACCTTCATGAAGATCAGAATCGTGCCTTTGGAGAGCCTTACTCCTAAAGCTTGCCAGAAGGCTTTCACGGAGAATGGCTTGAGTCAGGTGGAGTTGGGCATCCGCGAGAAGGAAGACTTCTTCAGGTATTTTCAGAATTACACTCCCAGAAAGTAATCTCAAATGAATCCGGTGATCATAATGCCTCATATTTTGTAGCCTACCCACTAACGGGCTCTTCGTGTGTATGACTTCTCTTTCTATCGCCATCTCTTCGCTCGCTCCTGTGTCTTTTTTCACTCTTTTCACTTCTATGACCCCCTTCCCTTCGGTGCTTTCTTCGCCCCGACTCTTCTGGATACGATTTAACCATGCTGGCCATGGGATCTTCGAAATTGTCGTCGTCCATCACAGGCATCGCGACACTTTCGCCCTGGATACGTCTTGACGAATTCTCGATCTGCTCCTGCTGCTTGATCTCAGGATACGCTACCTTGAAATCATCTTCTCGCTGCCCCTTGGCTAATTTGTAGTAGATGTGGTCGACTTTCAAAGGTCGCTCGTGGATTAGTGTGCCGTTGAAATTGTCCACCGCCAAGACACACGAGCGCTGGTCCTCATACTTGAGGTAGCAGAACCCCCGCGGTTTTCCCGAATCTCTGTCCTTGACCAAATTGATGTGGGTTGGGTTCCCGTACTGGGAGAAGATGGTAAGGATGTCTGCTTCTTTGAGGGACCGGTCTAAATTACCTATGTACACGTATGAAGTGTCGGCATAATCAGCATGCCAGGATGCGGCGTCTGGGGTGTTAGCCGCTAGCTCCTTGTCATTTATCTCGAGTAGCTTCTTTATGGAGTTCATAGCTGCTGCGTAGACATGCTGATCGCGCCAGGCATAGACCCCCAGTAGTGTGTACAGTGCGCATCTCAGGTCTCACATTTTTTTCTCATCTCCATCGCTGAGGGAGTACCAATAATCACAGGAAACATGGCCAAGAAGGGAAAAAAAGTGCAGGTGTCAGTGACTGAGCCCCAGAAGAGAACTGGGAGTGACTTGGATGCCTCCGACTCGGAGCACAGTGACGACCTCAACGTCGAAGGGCTCTTGGATATCGAAGCTGACGAGAGCGATGAGGAGAGCGACGCGGAGAGTGACGAAAACGAGGTTGTCAGCACCAACTTTGACAATGACGAGAAGAGCAAGAGCGAGGATTCTGAGGACGAGGAAGAGGCAGAATTAAATCGTCTTTTGGCCGAGGAAGAAGGCGAGAGCGGGTCTGACGAAAGCGACTCCGACGCCGCTTCAGAGCCCGAGTCCATCAATGACAAGCTCAGCGGCATCAAGCTCAAGACCATTGGTACAGATGAAACGGTCAAAACCAGCTTTGCCGATGGCACCCCCCGGATCATTAAGCCGGAGATCGAGCCGGTGTACGACTCGGACGACTCGGATGTGGAGAACTTCAACACAATTGGAAACATTCCCCTTTCTGCGTACGACGAAATGCCCCACTTGGGATACGACATCAACGGTAAGCGGATCATGCGTCCCGCCAGAGGCAGTGCTTTAGACCAGCTTTTAGCGCAGATCGAGTTGCCCGAGGGATGGACTGGTCTATTAGACCAGAACACCGGCAAGTCTTTGAACATCACCGAGGAAGAGTTGGAATTGATCCGCAAGATCCAGAATAACGAAAACACAGACTCCTCGATAAATCCCTACGAGCCTATCATCGAGTGGTTCACATCGAAGCCGGAGATCATGCCTCTTACCGGTGCACCCGAGCCCAAGAGACGGTTCATGCCCTCCAAGCATGAAGCCAAGAGGGTCATGAAAATCGTCCGTGCTATTCGTGAGGGCAAGATCATTCCTCCAAACCAGGTGAAGGAGAAGAAGGAGGAAGAGCTTTACGATTTCGACTTATGGGAGAAGGAAGACGGACCTAACGACCATATAATGAATCTTCGTGCACCCAAGTTGGCACCTCCTAACAACGACGAGTCCTACAACCCCCCAGAGGAGTACTTGTTTGACGAGGAGGAAAAGAAGAAATGGCTCGAGACCGCTCCGGCCGACAGAGAGACCAATTACATGCCCCAGAAGTATCTGGCTTTACGGAAAGTGCCCGGCTACCAAGACTCTGTTCGTGAACGGTTCGAGCGTAGTTTGGACTTGTACTTGGCACCCCGTGCTCGACGCACCAAGATGAACGTGGACCCAGAGTCCTTGATTCCAGAGTTGCCTTCGCCAAAGGACTTGCGTCCATTTCCAATCAAATGCTCGACCGTTTTCGAAGGCCATACTCGCCGTATAAGAACACTTTCGGTCGACCCTCTGGGATTGTGGCTAGCTACCGGATCCGATGATGGATCTGTGCGAGTCTGGGAAGTTTTGACGGGCAGACAGGTGTTCAAGGCGCAATTGATTGATGTGGAGGAAGATGCTGACGATAAAATAGATGCTTTGGAATGGCATCCCGATCAAGCCACGCCGATCTTGGCCGTCGCTGCCTCCGAAAGAATTCTCTTGATGGTACCCCCAGTATTCGGATTCGATTTTGAAAACGCGGCCCGTGTGAAGATTGAATCTGGATGGGGTTTCCAGAAGTTCGAGCACAAGCGCAAGGACACTACAATTAATGTGAATGCAGATGAGGAGGTGCAAGGTAACACTGCCGAAACCAAGAAGGATGTTGCCAGCTGGTTCACACCAAATGCAGAGCAGTCCAAGGATGGTGTTGCAGCTATCATCGAAGTGAAGAAGCCAATCAAGAAACTCTCGTGGCACAGAAAGGGTGACTATTTCGTCACGGTGTCGCCCGAATCCAAAAACACATCGGTGCTCATCCACCAGTTGTCTAAGCATTTGACACAGTCTCCTTTCAGGAAGTCTAAGGGTATCACTGTCGATGCTAAGTTCCATCCTACAAAGCCACAGTTGTTTGTGAGTTCTCAGCGCACAATCAGAATCTACGACTTGGCCGAGCAAGTCATGATCAAAAAGTTGATGCCAGGTGCCAAGTTATTGGCTTCCATTGATATTCATCCTCGGGGAGACCATCTCTTGGCTGGCTCGTACGACAAGAGAGTGTTGTGGCATGATTTGGACTTGAGTAACATGCCATATAAGACATTGCGTTTCCACGACAAGGCAGTGCGCTCCACGGTGTTCCACAAGGGTAAGCTTCCGCTTTTCGCCTCTGCATCTGATGATGGCTCCATACACGTGTTCCATAGCACTGTTTACGATGACTACTTGACTAACCCATTGTTGGTACCATTGAAAAAGTTGACGGGACACTCCATTGTCTCCAATATTGGTGTCTTGAATTTGGTGTGGCATCCTAGGGAGGCTTGGTTATTCAGTTCGGGAGCTGATAACACTGCTCGTCTCTGGACGACGTGATTGGCATAGGCATTAATAAAAGAAAGTATGGTATTCACCTAGAGTTGAGTCAGTTCGTTTCCTGAAGTGTAATCACAGCTGATGAGCTTGGATTGCTCATATGTAGATACCCATAGCGACGAAGCGCCGGCTTGGAAGAGGTCCCGAAGCATGATCTTCACATTGTCCACGATTCCAGTGTTTTCTTCGTGTAGGAGCCAGTCCATATGCTTCCAGTCCAATATGCCCTCGTGACAGTGGCACCGTGGAGTCTTGTAATTCTCCATCTCCTCCTTCAGTACTTCGGCACTAAATATATGCACGCCTCCAAGGTCAACACCGTCCCGGACCCATCTCATGACTCCGCGGTCCACATACTGTGGAATTCGAAGTCCTGTCTCCTCATAGGTCTCCCTCACTATGCACTCGTGTGGAGTCTCGCCAGCGTCGAGTTTGCCTCCCACTCCGTTCCACCTGCCCATCCAAGGGGACTTCTGGCGGTTCAAAAAGAGCACGTGGTCGGTCTCCGAGCGAATGAACCCGAGCGTGTATTTCATATACTTTGTATCCTCCATGGTCGTTGGTTGTTTTGTAGGAGATATCGACTAATGCACCTTGGAGATGCTCATGTGCAGGTGGTACGCAGCGGTGGCTGAGACGCGCAACATCGAGTCGCCGAATCTGAGGCGCTAATTGCATGCGAATCTAGTTCCGCAAATTGACCACGCTAGGCACGTGCACCCTTCCACAACGTGATTCGTGGAGAGGATACGGAGTCCTTCCCAGCGTATGGGTATCTCCGCCCATAAATTGTAATTGCAGATCGAACTCTTGTTTTCTTCAATTGCCAGTGCACTGATCAGTGGCGAGAAATGACACTGGCCAATAAACAGTAGCGTTTCTAAAGTCGGCTCGCGGGCAGGCATGAGCACGTTGGGACAATGTACAGGGCAGAGTTCCCAGCAGACACTCCGAGAATAGCGGTTGAGCAATTTTTAAATCCCGAATGCCAATCGACTAGTGACGTTCCCTAAGTCTACTTGGATACCCCTCAATTGCCATTGTGGGCGTGGCCGGACTAATGGCTGGGGTTATGTTCGGCCTTACGCACCCTTATTTTGCGTCTTCAATTGCCCGGCTTTGGACGCCGAATATGCTCCCAAAGAGACGACGGAAAAAGGAATTATTTATATAAATTATCATACCCTCTAGTGAACAGCTTAATACTCGATCCCAACAAATGCAAGGGCATTTTGTGGCGGGTCACGTCACTTCCCCAATGTTTACCAAAAAAAAAAAAAACGACTACTGTGCAGTTTCTCAACCCCAACTTCCGCGATCTATAAAATACCTCGCTCATCCACAATTCCCTCGCTTCGCACGCACGCTTTTTTATTAAAAATCCCTTGCTAACATGAGCCCTGTTCCTTTCTCCGACCTCCAAAAGTCCGCCAATGACTTGTTGTTTGAGGACTTCTACCACACCTCTAGTGCCTCCATTAAGGTCAAGACCACCGCTCCTAACGGCGTCGCTTTCACCGTCAAGGGTAAGACCAACAAGGACAACTCCATTGCTGCTTCCGTAGAGGGTGTCTACCGTGACAAGGCCACTGGCTTGACCTTGACCGAGGGCTGGAGCAACGCCAACGTCTTGTCCACCAAGATCGAATTGTCTGAGTTGTTGACCCCAGGCTTGAAGGGTGAGTTGGACACCACTGCTGTTCCAAACGGCTCCAAGAACGCCAAGTTGAACTTCTTTTACGAGCACTCCGCTGTCAGCGCCAGATTGTTCTTTGACTTGCTCAAGGGCCCTGTTGCTACCGCTGACTTGACCGTTGCCCACGACGGTTTCACTGGTGGTGCCGAGATCGGTTACGACATTGCTTCCGCCAACATCAACAAGTACTCCGTTGCTCTTGGTTACGCCAACCCATTGTACTCTGTTGGTATCACCTCTACCCAGAAGTTGTCTGTGTTTACCGCTGCCTACTACCACAAGGTTTCTCCATTGGTCGAGGCCGGTGCTAAGGCTACCTGGGACTCTGTTAAGTCCTCCAACGTCAATGTTGAGTTTGCCACCAAGTACAAGTTGGACTCTAGCTCTTACATCAAGGCCAAGGTTGCTGACTCTGGATTGACTGCTTTGTCTTACTCCCAGAAATTGAACCCTGGTGTCCTTTTGGGCTTGGGTGCTTCTTTCGACGCCTTGAAGTTGGCTGAGCCAGTCCACAAGTTGGGTGTCTTCTTGAAGTTCCAATCTTAGATGTCGAACGCTGTGTATTTTATGTATAAATGATGAGACACTCGATTCAATCATGCCATTGTAGTCCTAGTGGTCTAACGTGCTTTACCACTTCGTTGATGTCTTTTCAAACAACGATGTAATGACCTCGATGTCGTATGAATGCAATCCCATGGTTCTTTTGCAGGTGCAAACACACCCGTGCATCCCTTCCCGCATCGCAACTCGTTTTCTCGTCTTACAAGTCCACTTCCAACAAACAGCTGACATGGACCAAAGCAAGCGGCAGACCCCAGATTTAGCAAGCGGCCCCCCTGCCAAGCCTGCTTCCGAAAAGCCAACAATCTTACAGGTCTCGCGGCCCTTCTTATCTCACCCCGAGCTTTCCCACCTCCACAAAATGACTATTCCTGACAACAAGAAATTAGACTATAACCAACGAAAACATCAGATTTATCAATTTTTATTTCAAGTCGTCAAGTCCTTGAAATTTCCCTTGAGAGTGCTCAGTCTAGCAATGAACTACTACCAGCGATACTATCTAGCCAACGTTTTTGAGGAGCCCAGCGATCAAAACCACGAGCACCAGTCCATCACTGAGCTTGAAAAGGACCCTTACATGGTTGCCTACACCTGCTTCTTTCTAGCATCGAAAAACGAGGACTGTATCAAAAAACTAAGAGACATTCAAGCTGTGGCTAATAAGATCAGAGACATCGACGGCGATGCCCGCAGCATCCATAGAAATTTGTCGTCGTCTTCGAATACTGTATACGATATACAGAGGAAAATCATCATGAGTTTAGAGTTCAAATTACTACAGGTGCTCAAGTTTGATTTTCTATGTGGCGCTGCAAACGTTCCTTCTGTAGATCAGTTGGTCGTCATCTTCGCTAAGAAACTAAAAATGAACTACAAACTTGCATTGTTTGCATGGCTTGTGTCGTTCGATATCATGTCCACGCCGCTTTCGCTTGTGATTCCGCCTCACTGCATTGCCTTGGCCATATTGATTGTTACATTGAACTTGAAACCGTTGGATTTGAAAGCAAAATATGGAGGGGAGGATGAGCCTGCGAGAATTCCGGAAATATTAGAGGGCATTGATTGCATGAAGGATTTCAAGTGCCCAGAGTCATTGGTGAACGAAGGCATTGTATACATTTTGGACTACTATATTCATCAAATGAGCTTCCTGGTCTTGAATGATTACATGCCCTCGGTAAACGAGGAGACCGGCAAAGAGCAGATATTTAAATTCATGGAACTCAAGTCTCGGTTTAATGACTTGAAAATCTTGAATGAGGCTTCTGTGGGAACCATCGGCTTGCTCAAGCAAGACAACTATTTGAGGAAATGGGACTACTCGGTGGGCCTCAAGGGCGCAGCTCGTTTCATGGTTGGTAACAAGAGAATTCGTTTCGATAAAGAGTACGCCTTGTTGCGCCCCTCTGCAGTTCCAAATGGGCGTACGAAAGAAACCACCTGAACGGCGGCAGCAGTACACTGTTTCCATGACCCCAGCTTTTATTATATATAGATACATGCATACGTACACGACGTCTGAACCTAATGGCTCAATTTGTAGCTGACCGAAGTGCCCACACTATGCATGTTGGTTTCGAATGACGAGAACTTCACAGCGTCGGCATTCCCCTTGATGAGTTTTGCGTCACCATGTGTGTCGGCCCACTCTGTGGGCATATTTCTTGTTTCGTACGACGGGTCTGTGTAAACGAGCACATTAAACGTATACTCGTCGTCGGCCAAAAAAGGAAGATACGAGACAGACGCAGTCACTTGCCTTATGATAGCCTGTATTTCCTTCTGGATGGTCTCTTTGCTTTTGGGAGTCTGGGTAGCCCTTTGGTCGTCATCCTCCGTCGTGTCTAAAGAGAACTCCCATCTCTCAACACTCTCGGTAGTAGCCTTGTTTATGATGACAATCACCAACTTTGTGAGCTTCCCGCCATAGATCCATCTCTTTACTTGACTCATGATGTTTTGGATGTATGTCTTGACCTCATTATCAGCACTAACCAACATGGGTAAGTCATACTTCTTGACTGTAGTGAAGTCTTCCGCGGGATAAATTCCCCGCTGGAAAAGAATGTTGTTGATTGCAAACTCAAAATAGTCGGAGACTATCTTTGACGAGCCTTTCAAAGCTACTTTGGACAAGGGCTCGGCCATGCTTTCGGGTAGTTGCAACGCGTCGTGATATCACTTTTCGCACCTGACATGTAAACCAACAAGATGGTCCGAGTCACGTTATCAAGAGACCACCATAGTCCAAGTACTGTTGTGATAGAGTGGATTTGTCTTTCTACACTCAAGAGCTAAAATGCCAACTTTGAATAATTTTCGAGTGGAACTTGATTTTTGTCATAACATTGTAATTTTCCACTCAGACTAGCAAAGGAGAATTAATGTGAACATACAAAAGACACTGGGGCTTCCCACTGAACTCTAGTTTTATGAGAGAAAATGAAGCGAGATCGATGGACCCATGGCTACATATTTTCGACGATCATTATTATACCTTTTAGTTATGTAGGTCTACTGATCCGAGAACAGTCCAATCTTTGATTTCGCCTTCGCATAAAACCAACTTTAAAACGCCTCCTTCCCATGAAAGGCCATTGCCCAGGTTCCAAACATCCAGATCACAATCATCTATAGACAAATAGTCCAGTATCCTCGAGCGTATGGTATACCACAAGGCGTTGTCTATCGGGTGCAAGTTGCTGTAAATAAGTGAGAGGTGGGGATCAAATTCCACTGTAGACCACCTGGCAGCCTCAATCGCCAGGTCCTTTTCAATCTGCGGTATGTCTATAGGCACTTCAACATGCTTCTCTAGCTTCTGCAGCAGGCTTCTGCTTCTACCGTGAGATACTTTTCTCCTCACAATCTCTCCCTTGCTATTCGTGTGGAACAAGTGTGGGTTTTTGATTTTCTGCTCCAACTCCTTCTTCTCTGGCAATATCACGAAAAGTTCGCGTACAATACGAGCAAAAGATATAAGCGTCGGGTCTCGGAGAACTTGGAAATAGAGTTTTTTAAAGAATTTCCGTTGGCTATTGACCTTACCCAAGCGCACCCAATCACTTGCATTGGCATCGCGTGGAAGAGAATTGAGGGCAATGCAGCATGACGATAAAATCCGGTTTACCTCATCTTTGGCATTATCCAAGTCAATGGCTATATTTGTGGTGATTGTAATATGGGGCTCGAATTTCGGTGGCTGGTCGGGGAAGACGGTCGAGAGCGAGCTCATGGCGACTTCTAACTTGTCAACTAGCGACGAGTTTTTCTTTGGACATAACCATAAAGCGACGCCTAATCCTTGCGGTTAGTAGCTGTTCCACAATGTACGATTTTGCTGCACATACCCATTTCCTGTTGCGTTGCGTAGACTACGGGACGATGTTTTTGCCGGCTCCTATGGCGCGGGAAACCAGTACAGCTCCAGAGTTGGAATGGTATTGCCTATCAGTAATTGGCCAACACAACATGCCCAATAGATTGAAAGAGGCATTAAAACAGAGGTTTCTCATGAACTACATTCGGCCCGCTATTTCGTCACCTCGTATTCGCTGATTCGCAAAAGAGGCCAATATATTTATAATGCAGCAACTAGTATTTGGAGTAGGTGACATCGGCGTTCTTCACTGCGGCATCGTTGACAAACCAAGACACGCTGGTGTCGAGGTCATTAACGAGCTTGCATGGCAACTTGGAAGAAGCATCGTTGAAAACCTCGCGGATAATGGGAGCTTTACCTTCACCCTCAGCGATGAAGGCAATGGCTCCAGCCTTTTGCAACACTGGGAAAGTGAAGCTGATTCTTCTTGCTGGTGGCTTTGGCGAGTCCCTGATAACGCCGATGGACTTAGTTTTCTCTTGCAACAATTCGTGGCCTGGAAACAACGAGCAGGTGTGGCCATCTGGACCGCATCCCAAAAGGATCAAGTCGATCTTCAAGTCAGATGGAAGGGATTTAGCGTATTCTTTGGCAATCTCCGCGTCTTTTTTGTCATCGGCACCATCTACTTGGCCGTCAGCTCCGGTGAGAAGAGACTCGTCGATGGTGTAGACTTTTGGCTTGGAGCCGGTCAACTTGGAGAGCACCATTTCATTGAGGAGTCCGTAATTGGAGTCGGCGTGGTCCAAAGGAACCAAACGCTCATCCGAAAAGTAAATTTCCCATTTGTCCCATTGGACGGATCCAGCATTCTCGGAGTCGTCGATCAACCCTTGCTTCAATACCTTACCCATGGATCCCCCGGAAACCGCCACCTTGAAAGTGGAAGAAGTTTCAAGGGCTTTGTTTTGGCATTTGATGACGTATGCGGCAACCGATTTGGCGACAGTTGCAGACTCGGCGCTAGAGTAGATTTGGGCAGCCATTGTATTCTATATTCTATGTATCAATGTTTTGGAATGGTGTCTATCGGAGGGCAACAACGGCGAGCCCTGAGACTCCGCAACCGACCTGAACGCCGAATGTGCAGGACGCGGTAAATGGGCCACAATGTCTAGCAAATGGCACGTCACAGCTCAAGTAGATGAGAGTACTCGGCGCTCTCCTTCACCTTCTTATTGACAAACTTCTCAAGCTTCGTTGCGTTTTTGTAGTATGTGGTTGTCTCGGCATTGTAGGCTCGGCAGTTGTTAAAGATCAACCTGCAGTCATATAAGAATTGGTCAAACGATTCGTACTTATCATTTTCAAGCTTCAGTTCCATGGTGGAGAGATCCATCGGTTCCTTGATCACATCGTAGTAATCTCCCACCTCTTCTTTGTTGACAGGGACAGCAAATGGCCACGCCAGTGGATGGTTGGTGAGCTCGGAGAGTAGCGTCACCATGAAATTGTAGTGAGGCCCACGTTTGGGCTTCTGAGCTAGTTTGTCCATCTCCTCCAGCCAGCCACTCTCTATCAAACCGGGAATCTCTTTAGCCAGTAATTTGAATCCGGGTTTTGCTCTCTTGAAGACTTGAAGTCCCGGGCGAACAATGTGGGACTTTGATCTCATTTTGATTTTCTTCTCAATTGCAGCCCTCTGAAGCAAAAGAATTTTGCCTGAGTCCAAGTACCTCAAAACAGAGGGGAGCATGGAGCATTGCATCAATGTACCGCCTTCGTAATCTTTGATGTACCCCATCCAAACCAGTTTATCTAGGGTCACTTCCTTTGTGAATCCTTGTTTCTTGAAATATCCAATGGCATAGTTGTCTGCATATGTTAAGAAGTATTTGATGGGAGACGTAGCCCTCACGTAGTCTTTCAAGTGGTTCATGAGGTGTGCACCGTACCCTCTCACTTGCTCCGTGGAAGAGATGGCACAAAAGACAATTTCGGCGAACCCTCGGTGGTCAAACGGCCTGTATGTGATTCCGCCCACCACCGTCAATGGTTTTCTGACCACAGCCATTGATAAATGCGAGCGGTCATACACCAATCTTGAGATATACTCGCGCGGCATCTTAGGCAACTGCTTTTGAAAGATGTTTTTCAAGCCGGTCAAGACAATCATGTTTTCTTTCGAGTTGTCGTTGTTCACCACTCTGAACTCGATTTTTCCTTCTCTTTCCTCAAGAACCGACGGCCGCTCTTTGAACGAGTACTCTGTACCGTCAAACTTGAAAGTCGTAATGCGCCTTTTCTCCTCCTCATCATCATCATCGTCGTCTGGTTGGATGTCGTTCGCGTTGTCGTCATCCTCCTCTTCGTTGCCATTGTCGTCTTCTCCAGCATCTACGAATTCCTCGTTAGCGTCTGCATCTTTGTAATCTGTATCTGCCCCATGGCCATTCAGTGAGTCCTTGAAATCATCACTCTCACTGTAATCGTCATTGTCCTCGATCTTGACCTGATTATCTGACTCCGACTCTGCATCAGGGGCGGCTGTATGTCCGTTCAGTTTGACGTCCAGGGCCTGCTCGCTTCCTTTGGTTTTAGCTTTCTTTATTTTTCTCGACGCATCTCCCGAAGACGTACTGACGCCTCTTTTTCGTTCGACCATGATATAGTTCTGAGCCCAGTCCAATTATCGAGCGTGGTTCGGCTTCGTTTTAACGCTTCCTGTGTTGGTATGTTGATTATGCGATCGTCCAGGTGTACGGATGTTGCGATGCACCTTCACCTGTGCTGCTCATCTCAGAAAAAAGTGCACTCTTCAGCGGCAAATCACTCTGGGTTTTTCTTACTAATCAGTTCTCTGGCACGAAACCATATACTTATTCACTTCTACCAAAGCCTGAGCCGAGTCTAGATACACTTGAAACCAGACCTCTTCTTTAATAAAATATCGATCATGTCATACACTCCCATGAAACAACAGGACCAAGGAGGTGTGGCCACAGTTCTTTGTTGCAACTGTGGTGTGCCAATGGATGGCTCATCAGGGCTAGTTATGTGCTACGACTGTATCAAGATGAATGTGGACATCACAGAAGGAATTCCTAGAGAGGCAAATATCAGTTTCTGCAGAAACTGTGAGAGATTCTTGCAGCCGCCAACGCAGTGGATTAGATGTGAGTTGGAGTCTCGTGAATTGTTGGCTATTTGCTTACGTCGATTGAAAGGTTTGAACAAAGTCAGATTGGTGGATGCCTCGTTCATCTGGACAGAGCCTCACTCGAGAAGAATCAGAATCAAAATCGCCGTCCAGGGAGAGGCCTTGCAGAACACAATTGTTCAGCAGACCTTCGAAGTCGAGTACGTTGTGATTGCAATGCAATGCCCCGACTGTGCCAAGTCCTTCACTCAAAATACGTGGAGAGCTGCTGTCCAAATTAGACAGAAAGTTCCTCACAAGAGAACCTTTTTGTATTTGGAACAGTTGATTTTGAGACACAATGCTCATGTTGACACAATTCTGATACAGGAAGCCAAGGATGGATTGGACTTCTTTTACTCGCAAAGAAATCATGCCTCCAAGATGATTGATTTCTTGTCTGCAGTTGCGCCTATCAAGTCCAAGAAGTCCGAGGAGTTGGTCAGTACCGACACTCAGTCCAGTTCCTCGCAGTATAAGTTCACCTTTTCTGTGGAGATTGCGCCCATTTGTCGTGATGATTTGGTTGTTCTTCCCAAAAAATTGGCACACTCGCTTGGTAACATCTCCAGGTTGGTCGTTTGCCACAAAATCACAAACATGATCCAGTTCATTGATCCAAACACTTTGCAAACTGCTGATTTGCTTTCCAACGTCTTTTGGAGAGCTCCATTCGCATCGCTTTTAGACGTGAACCAGCTTGTTGAATTTGTGGTGCTAGACGTCGAACCAACCGGAGATGTCAAGGGCAAATTCGTGCTTGCGGACATCACTGTTAGCAGAGCTGCTGACTTGGGTGTTAATGACGACACATACTACGTCCGTTCTCACTTGGGTGCCATCTTGCACCCAGGTGACTCTGCAATGGGATACTTCTTGAGCAACACCAACTTCAACTCCGATTTGTGGGACTCCTTGGACACGGACAACACACCCGACGTTGTATTGATCAAGAAACACTACTCAAGAAAGTCCAAGAAGAGACAGAACAGAAAGTGGAGATTGAAGAGAATGGCTCGCGAGCACAACGATATCATTGCCAACGACGATTCCAGACAAGCAAAACAAGACCAGGAGAGAGCAGAAAAGGACTACGAGTTGTTCTTGCAAGAATTGGAGGAAGACAAGGAGTTGAGACACACCGTCAATATGTACAAGGCTGGTGACGAGCCAGCTGCCACTGAGACCGATGCTGAAGACATGGAAGATGATGGAGACGACTTAGAGGTTGGTCTTGATGAGTTGTTGGACGAAATTGACGGCATGACATTGGATTAAATGAATCATTCGCCTTTTGAGTCAAAGCTTTTTGCCTATTGAAGGTGCGTGGGATATGTTATCAGACTGCATGCGCACTGCGGGAGCAGAGGCGGCAACACAATTTACAATACGTATAGTACAGTTCCACACATTAATATTTCACACATCAATACTAGACATATATATTGTACAAAGAGAATGGAGTCCAGAACACAATTGAAATACCACAGTATCCAGTCTTTTGCAGACTCCTCCTTCTTTACGGCATTGTCCCAGAGAAAACTCAGTGATTACAAGCTAGATACCAGCCCCAAGCCAATCCGCGGCTTTGAAACGAAAACGAGTCTCTTGAACAAATTTAACGACAGGCCTGTGATAAATCTAGACCATGGCAGCTTCCAATCGGACTCCGAGCGAATGCCCACGTCAATAGAGGGCATTCTTCATAACGTAAACACCATCGAGGAGTTTAAATCTACTGATAAGAAGGCATTATTGGCCGAATGGGGAAAGCTGCTATTGGCTGACTTGAAAGAGGGGAAGCTTAGGAGATCCTTTCATTTGCTTGTGTTCTCAGACTTGAAGAAATACAAGTTTTATTCCTGGCTTGCGTATCCTCTTCTCCACTCCTTATGGTATAGTGTGCCTGTTGAGATGACAGGGCTTGACGGCAGAATAATTGAAACTGTGCAGCAAGATTTGAAGGAGAAGTCAGAGTTGCTTTTCCAAGCCCCTTTCCCAGATCAATTGATTGGGTCGGTCAACGAATTTCGTGAAGACTGCCACGTCTTTGTCTTCGTTGATAGATGCGTTACCTCCGACTCATATCCCTCCATCTACTTGAAAAACTATTTGTTCGCTTTGGCCTTACGTGGCTACAAAGAGATTGAATTAATTGTCTATAGAACTGGCAATCGGTCGTTCAAGCTACACCTTTCATTAGACGACAAGTTTGATGCGTCAGCAAGTCCACAGGTCACAGGCTGGGAGAAGACTCTGCAAGGCAGCTTGGGACCGAAAGTGGCAGATTTGGGCTCGCTAATAGACCCCGAGCAATTGGCCGACCAAGCCGTTCACTTGAACTTGAAGCTTATGAAATGGCGAGTGGCTCCCCACATCGACCTAGACATCGTCAAAAATCAAAAGGTGCTTCTTTTGGGGGCGGGCACCCTTGGGAGTTATGTCTCAAGGGCACTAATGGGCTGGGGAGTGAGGGATATTACATTCATCGATAATGGCAGGGTGTCGTACTCGAACCCAGTACGCCAGCCTTTATTCACATTCAAGGATTGTTTCAGTGACAAGAACAGGGGCTGCAAGAAAGCCATTCGAGCCAGCGAAACACTAAAGGAGATATTCCCAGGGGCCCGGTCCCGAGGATACGACTTGGAGGTGCCCATGATAGGACATCCCGTTAGTAAGTCTGAAGAGGAACGTGTGCAAAAAAACTTCAGACTCTTGAAAGAACTATTTGCCGAACATGACGTCATTTTCCTCTTGATGGACTCCAGGGAATCACGATGGCTTCCTACTGTGATGGCCGCTGCAATGGATAAGATCGTGGTGAATGCAGCCTTGGGCTATGATAGCTACTTGGTGATGCGCCACAGTCCCTCGGATATGGAAGACCGTTTGGGGTGTTATTATTGCAATGATGTGGTTGCTCCCAAGGACTCACTTTCCGACCGCACCTTAGATCAGATGTGTACTGTTACCCGACCCGGAGGGGCCTTGATAGCGTCATCTTTGGCGGTGGAGCTTATGGTGTCGATCTTGCAACATCCTGAGAAACAGAGAGCCATGTTCACCTCAGCTACAGAGTTTGGAGACGTCCCCCACCAGATTCGAGGCAATCTCCATACATTTTCGCAGGCAAAACTTAACATCCCTGCCTATGATAAATGCTCTGCGTGTTCACAGACAGTTGTTGACTTATTCAAAGCCCACGATTGGAACTTTGTGAAGAATTGCCTCAACAGCTCGGAGTACTTGGAGGAGGTGTGCGGCTTGAAGAAGGTACAGGAGGAGGCCGAGCTCGCATCACAGATCTTGATGGATGAGTTGAGCTTGTCCGACGAAGACGACTTTTGAGGAGCCCTCGAATTCAAGACATACAGTTTCTCACGCGATTGCGTTAGACTACAAAACTGAGATGAGCCACTTCAATCGTCTGTGTTTACATGACGCGCGAGCGCGAACTAAACTTATAAACAACTACACATCTCAGCTGCACAGACAGAGTTCCTAGTCCCTAAAAGATGAACATAGGGCATCATGAAGACAGCACATCAGATTCACAAGCTCGTGTGGTCAGGCTCGAGAAGCCCAATTTCCTACAGTCTACGCTACAGCGTGCTACGTTTGCCAACTACACCAAGCTACCTCTGCTAAGCGACATTTCGACCTTGGACGCCCAACAAGCACTCTTGATAACAGACATTTACTATGGATTATTGGGCTACGAAGGCAGCTATTTCAAATTCAGTGATAGATATGATCTGCGGATGCTACACGACCGAATAGTGGGTCCCGATCACAACGTCGCCAAGCACATTGATGTTAGTCTCAAGAAGGTGACAAAAAAACTTCTTCGATACGGCAAAATGTACTCTGGACTCCTAAACTTTTGCATGATTTACAATACGCCAGTGTTTGGCCGCGCCAATCACCGCCTATGCTACGAGATCTCGAACCTATTACGAAGCTACCGAAGCTTTATCTCTTTTTACCTGGAAAATTCACAAAGAGGAGTAGTTTCGTTGACGGCCATCGATAATGCCATCCAAAAAGAGATAGCGGACAAGCTCAGCCTTATGTATGAGGTTGCTTGTCTCATTCACCAAGAAACCGAAGAAAGAAACCCGCTTTTCAGATCTGCCACAGATGTTAGCGCGTGTCTATCAAAAGACTTTACGGGAAAAGACCCTAGATTCAATACTTTTCTCGAATCTATAAGAAACGATATAGACTCCGCAGGCTCATACATCGGGGTCTCCTCTGACTCGAACAAGTTCGAGGTGTGCAAAGGAGGTTGCGTGTTAAGAATCGTCCAGAGTAAGATTGCACAATACAACGGAGATCGGGTGTCGTTTTCGTTTCTCTCAAAGACATTTGAGGCCATCAGCAAAGATTACATTGATCTTTTGAACCTGTGGCTCTCGCGAGGGGAAGTCAATGATCCATTTCAGGAGTTTCTAATTAAGAAGAACGATCTACCGAGCAACATCTTCTACTCCAATATGGAACGTTATTGGGAGGAGCTCTACGTGATCAAGATCGACAGTCTTATTGACCATTTTATCTCCAAAGACATGCAGATCAAATTGCTATCCACAGGCAAATTCCTCAATATTTTTAGACTGAGTATTGGGAAGGCAAGTTTAGAGAGCCTACCCGACTCCATGCTCTTGGTACAAACGCCATCACCAATCCTCAGTTTGTACTCGAAAGACTTGACGTTCAAGATCAACCAGTTCTACACCAGATCCAACATGATGCTTCTCAAGATGTTCTTCAAGGGCTACTACTTCAACAACGTGCTATCCAACCTTCACAGAACGTACTTTTTGAATGATTCATTCAAAATTGACTGCTTTTTAGATGCATCATATCACGAGTTAAGCAAGGATAAGAAAGCCTCTTCTGTCATGAGTGCTACAATGGCGTTTAACAGCCAGTTCGCAACTGAAAGTACGGCGGATGATTCAACTAGTGGTAAAGTATTTACTATACTTAAACAGTTCTCCAAGTTCACTGTTGACCAGAACAACTTTTACGATCTTGCCGAAGAGATCATCAACATAAAATCCTTTGATACCGAGGAGGCCATGAAAGAGAATGAGCACGCTTCAAACGCAATAAAGAAGTTTGTAAGCCAATCCTTGCGAAGAGCTCCTCTCGGACTGAGGGGGCTTACGTCGGCCATAGATCTGGCTGGTACAGAAGGGCTGCAAAATAGCAAGACCATCGATCCTATTATAGAGGGAGTCAACATCGACGTTGTTCTTCCATTCCCCTTGAACCTTGTTATCGGAGAAAGCTTTATCCTAGAGTATCAACTCGTTTTCAGGCTTCAAATGATTCTCAAATATACGAGCAAGCTTCTTGACAATTGCTGGAAAGACGTCTCTTTCTCTAGTGTGTGGAATTACAAAGGACACTCGCGACCAACTCGGAAACTTATCGTACGCTGCAGGGTCCTATTGTTTCGTATGAAGAGTATGTTGATTGGTTTACAGAGCTATCTCAATTACAGCATCATTGAGCCTAACTACTCTGCTTTGCGCCATACAAGTGAAGGATTTCTGAAAGCGGCCGACACCAGAATGAACAGTGAAAAGTCACCTACAGCAATAACTAATCCAGAAATCTTGACACGGACGACCAACGACGAAAGCACGCCTTTGAGTTTACACTCGCCGAGAAATGTCGACTCAGAGATGAATTGGAGCTCACAGAACGAACCACACTTTTTCATGAAGCAAGCTTTTACAGGAAACGATATTTTTGATGAGAAAATCCTGGTCTCTTCTCATCGGCAGATATCGAAAACCAAAACGATGGAAAAATATACCGAAGTCAGTGAGTTGAACAATCAGATTGGGAAGTACCTCAACAATATATTACGGGACTCAATGATAACGAACGGCATGCTCTTGAATTTATTGAGAGGTCTCCTAAATACTGTTCAACTGTTCACATTCACAGTGACCCGACTCAAGAAGACATTTATTCTGATGAGCGCGGAGTTGCTTGAAGAATACAAAGCTAACTATCCAGACAAGTTTGAGAGAATCGAGTTCAGTGAAACCTTAATGAACAACAGGGTTGTTGGGCTTAACGAGGTGGTGACTGGCTTCTGGTCACGGTTTAACGAGGGTCTTGGTGAAATAACCAACGAACTCAACCCTCTCAGCGGAGAAAACCCTGCATTTCTCGAGCTTCATGACATATTTGCTCGCGTATAGCTTGCCTACTTCAATACATTCGCTCTTAATTTATTACATTGTGCATGTCGCCCTTCTGCAAGATCTAGGGTCAGCGGACTCCGTCCTATCAAAGTTGAGTCTCGTCAACAGCAGTTTCGTTCAACTCCTTAACAAGAGCATCGGTTTTTGCATCATCATAGACCTTGAAGCCCTCTTCCTTTGTCACGGATGCAAGCTGGGCATTTTTGCAGTCCAACTTCTCCTCCATGACTTGCTTCAAGATCTTCAAAGCTAATAGTTCAGCCTCCTTCAACGTCAACGACTGGTGATATTCATTCTGTAACTCTGTTTGCGCACCTTCAGATCCGGAGCCAATGGCCTTAGCATCATATTTGTAGAAAGTTCCAGAGGGCTCGGCGTGGTACAACTGAGGCCCGTTTTCGTCCACGCCAGCGATCAAAAGAGCCACACCAAACGGTCTGGACATCAATCTCTTCTCACCAGAGGCACCTTCACCGAATCTCAACGCCAAGTCACACACAGATTGGGTTAAGCTTTCCACGGTCATTTCCTCATCATAGTATAAGTTGTGAGTCAAGGACGACACTCTGGCGTGGTCAATCATGGATCTGGCATCGGCAGTCAAACCAGACATGGCACAGCCTACGTGCTTGTCGATCTCGACGATTTTCTCGATGGAAGAGGAGTCCAAAAGGGAGGACGTGACTCTCTTCTCCACGCCTAAAATGACGCCCTCTGATGTTCTAATACCAATGGCGGTACTTCCCAATTTGATAGCTTCGAGGGAGTACTCAACTTGGAAAAGGCGGCCCTCGGGGGAGAATGTGGAGACACCTCTATCGTATTCGGATCTCGTTAAAAACATTGGGCGTGAAGTGTGGATTGAGAGGCGAACACTGGTTTCGCACAGTTGGTGTTAGATTCGTTGAGGGTAGTGGCAATGCGACATTGCGACATCCGGCTGCGAAAGACACTACGATGATATTGCAATCAGAGAACGATAGACGGTTACGACTACGGCTGGGCATATCGTGAATATATATTATGATCTACTGTGCTCATGCGGACTTTGGAGCCAATTGGACGATCTTCTCGGCAGCTGGGTCCAAGTCTTCGAATGCGTACAATTGCAAGCCGGAGTTGTTGATCATCTCCTTGGCTTCCTTCATGTTGGTACCTTGCAATCTGACAACAATTGGGATGGACAACTTGAAGTTTTTGGTGGCAGCGATCAAACCCTCGGCGACGTAGTCACATCTGACGATACCACCGAAGATGTTGACGAAAATACCATTGACGTTCTTGTCGGACAAGATCAATTGGAAAGCCTTCTCGATGGTTTGTGGAGTGGCAGTACCACCGCAGTCTAAGAAGTTGGCTGGAGCACCACCGTACAACTTGATGATGTCCATGGTGGCCATGGCCAAACCGGCACCATTGACGATGTTGGCAATGTTACCATCCAACTTAATGAAGTTAAGACCGAACTTAGAGGCCTCAACCTCCTCAGGGTCCTCCTGAGTAGGGTCTCTCCAAGAGAAGACGTCTTTTTGTCTGAACTCGGCGTTGTCGTCGAAACCCAACTTGGCGTCCATGGCCAAGACCTTGTGGTCTGGGGTCTCAGACAATGGGTTGATCTCAACCTGGGTACAGTCCTTCTCGATGAAGACCTTGTACAAGTTTTGAACAGCCTTGGCAGCTTCTGGGATGGACTCCTTAGCGTAACCCAAAACAGAGGCGATATCGGTGGCCAATTTGTCGGTGACACCGACGGTCAAGTCCACTGGGAAGGTCTTGATTGCATCTGGGTCCTTGGCAGCGACACCCTCGATGTCCATACCACCTTGGGCGGAGGCAACGATCATTGGGGATTGGGTGGCTCTGTCCATCAAGATGGCCAAGTAAGCCTCGGTCTTGGCGTCTCTTCTCTCGACAATGTAGACGGCAGTGACCTCCTTACCAGCCTCCCCGGTTTGCTTGGTGATCAACTTGTGGTTCAACATCTTAGAGGCCAAGTCTTTTGCTTCCTCTGGGGAGGAGATCAACTTGACACCACCTTGGAAGCCGTTGTCGAAGTGACCCTTACCTCTACCACCGGTCAAAGCCTGGGCTTTGATGACCAAGTCGGAGGTGCCCAACTTCTTGGCAGCATCGAAGGCACCCTCTGGGGTGGTGGCTGCATAACCCTTTGGCACGCCAACTCCGTAGGACTCTAAGAGAGCAGCGGAGCGGAATTCGTGGAGAGACAAGAATCTCTTTTGAATGGTCTGAGGTTAGTATCAGCAAAACGGCCTTCCAAAACATCCGGCCTCGGCCAATTCGGGGAATCTGGGAGCCGTTGCCGGTCACGAAAATAGAAGATTGGTGTGGCGAACACAGACAAAAGGAATTGTGGGTTGTTATCCCAAACTCTTACATACTCTTGAAGAACGGACAACTCTAGGTAACATGCTGATAGGTTTGTGGAAGTAGAGCTAAAAAGCAGTGAGTGAACCTAGTGAAAGTGAATTTCGCAGAGATGGTATATAATCACCGCAACACTTCGCGAGAAGCCTCGGACACGTATGGTCCTTGGCTTACATAATCCACAGTTCGACCGCGCCCGGAGTAAATAGGAACTGGGCTTCTAATTCACGGACTACAGAGGCGCGAATGCCGTGCAGAGGCCCTGGAGCAAGGACCCACCGGCATTTCGAAAATGTGGGTGTTAAAACAGCGGAGAATAAACTCAGTATATCGGGATACAGCACTCTGCAATTTCGGGCTTTGGATTTTGCCTCTTTCCGTTGAGGCATTTCGAAGGTGCATGGCTCTGATTGAGCCGAGCATAGCCGCTCGACGGAGATGGCGCGGCGTCCTGTGCATCACCGACACTACCGATGGAAGCGAGCCTGTGCATCCTACATGAGCACATAACGGCCAGATTTGGCGGATTGGCTATTTACACAAAATCCGCTCTGACGAGAAACAGTTTCGAGCAGCCTCATGCTTGGAAGTGTTTCACGCCGCTTTTTCTGGCTCTTGGGACGTCTCGGTGCTCGGCACTAAAGAGTGTTTTCTGAGCGGTGTGCGCAGTGTGCGGCATCTCCATCGCACTAGATTCTTAGACTGCATCGCAGCGAACCACTATTGACATGAACTCAAAGAGATTGAGGCCGCAGTACAACGACTCGGAGTCTGAAGACGACAACCTAGGGCTGCTTTTGAGAAAAGACGAAGCCAGCGATGAGGATGATTTTTCCTCCCTATCGTTTGGCGCCTTGAGCTCTGCTCAGCGAAGACTCAGAGAGCAAGATGATCTGAGGAGGGCAAAGGAACTGATGGTCTCGAGCCAAAGCAGGCCCCAGAAACCCCCAGGCAATAGAGATACCAGGAGCCGCAGCTACCAAAACGAGCCACTGGATCTGGGCTCGGACCTGAGCGACGAAGACGGATTCTTTGGCGATTCGTCTAAGCAGGAAGAGAATAGTAAGCCTTCCAAGAAACACAAACACGCGCCATCAGAGTCCAGCTCCAAGAAACCAGTTTCCAGGATCAGAGAAATCCCCGGGCTCAGAACTGCTAAGGATAGCACGCTCTACCAGGACGTCCGTTTTGATGCCGCATACGGAAAGTCGGACTGGAGCAGGATCAGAAAAGATTATGCATTCCTCGACGACTACCGTCAGAAAGAGATCGACGAGATGCAAAGCATGTTGAAAGACAAGGCGTTGCTTGCCAACATGTCAGAGAGGGATGTGCAAGACCTCAAGCTCAGATTGCAGTCGTTGAAGTCGAGGTTGGACACGCTAAAAAACAGAGATCTCTCCGACAACATTGTTGCCGGCCACAAAAAAGAGCAGATGAAGAAAATGAGGACCGGCGAGCAGGTAAATCCGTACTTCTTGAAACAATCCGAGAAGCGGAAGATGATCCAGAAGGCCAAGTTCGACAACATGAAGAAGAGCCAGAGAGAAAAGGTCATGGAGAGGAAGAGAAAGAAACGGTTGGGTAAGGAGTTCAAGCAGCTCGAATTTAGAGGCCAGGAGCAGTAAATATTCTATCAAACTTATATTAGCAGATCTTTTATGTAGACTTGGAATGAGGCAAACTATAAAAAGTGTATATACAGAGGGCAAGATTAGGTGTTGCTGCATTGAAGTGCACGGTGAGTATTCATTGAAGCCCGATTCGAGACTCTGCCAAGTGTTCGTCATTCCTTGCTCGAGGTCCTAGTCTTGGATTAAGCTTTTTGGGCGCCATTTTCATGCATCAACCAGTCCTCGTAAGAGCCTTGGTAGTTGCCCCGCTTGGTGTACCCGAAAGAGTTGGCCAATTCTTCGGCGGCAGTGGAGCGCACGCCACCCAAACAGTAGAACACCAATTCGCTGTCCTTGTCAGGCTTGGGAAACCCGAAGCTGTCTTCGAATTCCTCCTCGGATAAATCGAAAGCTCCAGGGGATGACTTGAAAGGAACATTGACCGCTCCTGGAATATGGCCCTCTTGGAACTCCGCTGGCTCTCTAACATCAATGAGAAGAGAGTCCTTCTTGGGCGTGGCCACGAGTTCTTTTATGTCTTTGTAGTTGTAAGGTTTTGCTGCACATTGGCTCAACACACTGTAGGATCTGAAGTTAAACTCTCTGGCAAGAATGTTCTGCTTGAAGGCAACTTTTGGTAAGACAGTTGTGGCGTTGCGAGATGCGAAGGTTCTGATGACGGGGGCGAGCGATCTTCTAAACAATGGAGCAGTGGCTGCACTGCGAGCAAGCAACTTCGTGTTTACGAACATTTGCAATTGCCTGTATATTTTGAATGGGTGTGTGATCAAAGGAAACGAGGATTGATAAGACGTTTTTCCTCCCTTTTTTTGCTGAGTGAGCTGCGACTCGTGCTATATGCAAGCACCACTCTTGGCACCTATTTTTCCGGTCTGCAGTGGGTGCAAAGCATTATAATATGTAGTGACTGTATATGTGGGCTTCAATCCCACGTGCTATGGTCTTCTCATCATACATAGTTGTTATCTTATCCTAATATTATCCTATTTATCGATTTCCGTAACATCATAAAGTGTTGAACTTCACAATCTAAAGTTTAAAATAATCCGTCAATCTCACCGTCTTCGTTGACCTCCACGTTCATGAAGCCACAATGCGTGGGCAAACCGGGGATGGTTTGGATCTCGGCTGCCAATGCGTACAAGTAGCCTGCACCGATAGAAGCTCTCACATCTCTGATGGGGAATTTGAAGCCAGTTGGAACTCCCTTTAATGCTGCATCGTGAGACAAGGAGTATTGCGTCTTGGCGATACAGATTGGCAAGTTGCCGAACCCTTGTTTGGTGTAGAGATCAATCTTCTTTTGTGCTTCGGGCAAGAACTCAACTTCACCGGCACCGTACATTTCCTTGGCGATTGTGGTGATCTTCTCCTCCACACTTGGCTTGGTGTCGTACAAAAACCGGAAGTCCTTGTCGATAGAGTTGGAGGCCTCGATGACTCCCTTGGCCAAGTCAATGGCTCCCTTTCCACCTTCTTCCCAGTGGTTAGAGACGATAGCGTCAACTGCACCAGCCTTCAAAGCTTCTTCACGGATAACCTCGTGCTCTTTGTCGCTGTCAGAGGACATTTTGTTGATGGCAACAACCACAGGCAAGCCGTAGGCCTTTGCGTTAGCAATGTGCTTGGCCAAGTTAGAACATCCTTCTCTCAACAAGTCCACGTTTTCTTGAGTGTATTCAGCAGACAATGGAGCGCCGGCCTTGACTTCTGGGCCACCTCCGTGCACCTTCAAGGCACGGACTGTGGCAACGATGACAATCACATCTGGAGCCAAGCCAGAGGCTCTGCACTTGATGTTCATGAATCTCTCACCACCCATTGTGAAATCGAAACCAGCCTCGGTAACGACATAACCTTCTTGCTCTTGTCTCTCCTCGTCGGTCAAATCCTTCGAAGTACCGGCCAATTTCAAGGCCATCTTGTCGGCCAAGACAGATGAAGCTCCGATGGAGATGTTGGCGAAAGGACCGGCGTGCACAAAGACAGGGGTACCCTCCAAAGTTTGCATGATATTTGGCTTGATAGCATCCTTCAACAAAGCAGTCAAAGCACCGGCACATCCGATATCCTCACAGGTGATTGGCTCCCCAGATCTGGAAGCGGCAACGACCATCTTACCCAATCTTTCTCTCATGTCAGACAAAGAAGTACACAAGGCCAAGATGGCCATACACTCAGAGGCAACCGAAATGTCGAAACCGGTCTTCCTGGTCATACCCTTTTCGGTAGGAGCCTCTCCGATAGTGATGCCTCTAACGAATCTGTCGTTACAGTCAACAACTCTTCTCCAAGTGATGGTGTCTGGGTCAATGTCCAATCTTACGAACTTGGAGACCTCCTCTGGAGTCAAATCGTCTGGGTTGGTCTTGTTGATGCCCAATTTCTCCAATCTCTTCTGGAAAGAGACGGGGAATGTTCTCACACCCTTCTTGCTAGGGACCAAACGCTTGTACAAGGCAGGGTCCTTTTGAGTATTCTCATGGAAGATTCTGGTGTCGATTGCAGCAGCCAATAAGTTATTAGCCATGGAAATAGCATGAATATCACCCGTGACATGCATGTTAAATTCGTCCATAGGAATGACTTGAGAGTATCCTCCTCCGGCAGCACCACCCTTGATACCAAAGGTTGGGCCCATGGAAGGTTGTCTAACGTTGGCAAAAACATTCTTACCCAAGTGAGCTCCAAGAGCTTGTGCCAAGCCGACAGTGGTGGTGGACTTACCCTCTCCTAAGGGAGTAGGGGTAATACCAGTCACCAAGACGTACTTACCATTGACCTTGTTCTCCAAACGTTTCAAAATGTCCAAAGAAACCTTGGCCTTGTAGAAACCGAAAGGCTCCAATTCAGAGTCCAAAATTCCGGACTCTTCTGCGACCTGGTTGATTCTCTTTGGCTGCTGAGATCTAGAGATCTCAAAGTCGGAAGGGACGGGAGTCTTCAAGTCCAATCTTAAAGGGTTGGTGAAGCGTGGCGTCTGGCTGTTGGCCTTGTAGTGGTTCTTGGCGGCAATCACCACGTTGTCCAACAAGTTTGCGACAGTCATTGGTCCAACTCCACCAGGAACTGGAGTCAACAACGAAGCTACCGAGACAGCAGAGTCAAAGTCCACATCGCCGACCATCCTGGAGCCAGATTTCTTTGAGTCGTCCTTGACGAAGTTGGCACCCACATCGATGACGACGGAGCCCTTCTTCAACCAAGAGCCCTTGACGAAGTTAGGGCTTCCGATGGCGGCCACCACGATGTCAGCAGAAGCCAAGAAGGCCTGAAGACTCTCTGGCGAGGTCTTGGAGTGCAAGAGCGTAACATTTGCGTTTGCCTTCGTCAACAAGTTGGCGATAGGGCGGCCAACAATGTCAGATCTGCCAAGAACAACGGCATTTTTGCCCGTGACTTCGACCTTGGAGACCTCGAGCAATTGCATAATGCCTTTGGGTGTGCAGGGCAAGAAGGTGGGGTTTCCACCCTTTTTGCCCAATTCACCGACATTGTGAGGCCCAAAGCCGTCCACATCCTTGCTTGCGGCAACGGCGTTGGTTACTTTGGTCTCGTCCAAGTGGGCGGGGATAGGCAACTGCACCAATATACCATCGACGTTGATGTCATTGTTCAAAGCAGAGATTTTGGAGAGCAACTCAAACTCGGAAATGTCTTCATCCAACTTGATCAAATTGCATTCGATGGCAGCCTCTTCTGCGGCCTTCAACTTCATCTTGACGTAGGTGGAGGAGTCTGGGCGGTCGCCAACCTGGATGATGGTCAAGACCGGTTTGAAATCAGCATGTTTTGCTTGAATCTCTTGGATTTCCAGGTGTATTTTCTGGCGGAGCTCGGTGGCAATCACCTTTCCGTCGATTAGTTGTGCACTCATTACGATAATCTACAAGCGCTGAGCCGAGCGAATTCCCCAAGTTTTATATATGGAGCCGCTTGACTCTGGTGCGCGCAGTCAGGAATTTCGGAAAAAATTCACCTTGACACAGGACCACGCAGATAATGACGAGTGGGAAATCGGCACAGTTGAGAGTTTGAGTAGCGAGGCAACACGAGAGAGGGCGCTGAGGTAAGAGGAACGAGGGTCCGCCAAAGTTTGGCGTGGCTACTTCCGGTGAGACGAGATCGGTGGGGTGTTGTCGTTGGTCGGATACGACCGTGCTCACGTGTTATTCACAATCTTTCGCGCGGTGCCTCTTAATCAGAGATGGCATCGCTTCGCGCCGGAAACGGCGCACGTAAGTGATGTCAATACACTAGGGCAGGCAGTCATGGGGCTCAGGATTGAGCACTACTCTCGAAGTTTGGCCGCTAGTGTGTGTAGATCTTCGGGAGACGCAGCGCCGATGTTTTTGATATCAAAGCGACTGTTGATGCTGCTTACGGCACTTCCTGGTCCAAGGTTGACTAGCGTGTCCACGCCATGGTCCGCGACAAACTCGATGGATTTCTTCCACTGCACGGGCTTGGAAGTGCTGTGGACTGTATTGGCATAGACATCGCCCTCGGAGGCTCCACCAGTAAGATTGCTGACGATGGGCTTAGTGCCAGGGCGAGTATGCGGCCTGCACGAGAGCAAGTCCGGCTCGATTTTGTCGAGAAGTCCGTTGTGGAAGGGAATCGACACTGGCAATTTTGACTGCCTGAGTATGGTCTTCTTCGGCAGGTTCAAATTCTCCACCAAACCATCAAGCTCCGTAGCTGTACCCGAAACTGCTATCATACTAGCATTATTCGCACACGCTAGTACCCCACGTTTGGCTGCAGCCTCGTAAACGGCCTCATACATAGGGGGCTTGAATAAAAGGGACCGCATCTGGTACTCCCGCAGCCGTACCAAGTCCTCCATGAGTTCACCACGCCTGCGTACAATGGAAATGGCGTCCTCTAGGCTCAATACGCCTGTGAGCAAGAGGGCAGAGTACTCACCAAGAGAGTGGCCCAAAAAGTGGGTAACACGGGCCTCCGAGGCCAAGTCCACCCCATGAGCTTTTCGAAGCACCTCGGAGATGACGTACGTGGAGGCCACGATGGCAGGCTGAGCATTGGCGGTGGAAAGTCCCCATGCATCTATAGATGCAAGAGGCTTGTCCAAGAGTTGGCGAGAGAAATTCTGCTGAAGCACGTCGTCAATACACTGCAAGGTATGTGTAAAGAGTGACAGCATGTGCCGAAATTCGTAGAGACATCCTCTAGGAAGAATGCCTTGGCCGGGACACACCACGGCCAATTTGGTTAATTGCTGAAGAGGCATGATCTGGACTGGTGCGAAGATCGCGGTGATAGAGACTAGCGAGCCGCACTACCGAAATAATACAGGGAAAATACGGGAAAATACAGGGAAAATACAGGGAAAATACAGGGAAAATACAGGGAAAATACAGGGAATCAACGGACGAAAAGGGAAGAAACCAAGCGGCGGTATTCGTAGAGTTTCAAAAAATTCCAATTGGACGGCTTAAAGTTAGCGGCAATCAGAGAGTCTCAAAGAGCGAAGTGCTTAGCAAGAGTGACGTACAGACCGCCAATCTAAGTGGTGGGACGCTGCGATTATGCGAGGAAGCAACGCCCACGGTGAATCTATCGAATGATTGATGTGCAAGTGTGAAAGTGTCGATGAAGTACAGGCCAAATTTTCCAATCTCCAAAATCCAAAAGCGAATTGCAATTGTCGCCTTTAACCTTCACACACCGTGAACTCGAAAATTGTCAAATGGCAACGTCGTGTATCGTCAAATGCCTATTGCCAAACGGTACCGGCTGAAATTCGCGTTCCGCTCGCCTCGAAATTCAGTACACGAGGCCGAGGTCGCAGGCAGTCGCGCCACTTCGACGCAAAATTGGGCGGCTTGCACTGGGCCCGGTCCCATGTCGTCGGAGGCCAGGCGCGGTTTTGACCTCACGCCCCGCGCCGCGCTTGGGCCGTGACCCGCGTGCTCACTGGCGGTCTCGTTTTTTCCCCCGACGAACAAAAATTGTTTGTTTTGATACACCCTTTATTTTTGCTCCCAGCCGTACGATATAGTCAAGTCCTATCGGGTGCCAAATTATCAAAGACATCTCGTTCTGAATCCCTTGCAACGGAATTCTCGACTTTGTACGCCATACCGCCCAATTAAAAGGGGACGTCGATAAACAAACAAACCTTATTTGTCAAAGCGAAGCGAGCATTCATTCTTACCGATACGCGTAAACAAGGCCCAACAAGAAGCATCAAACAACTCAATATGGATATGCAACAAGCAAAAAACGCTCTCGTGGCGTCTCTTTTTGAACTCTCGAGCGCTGCTACCGAAGCTGCTACGGCTACTGTCAATTTCTACAAGGCAGCTGGCTTCGAGGGAGGTAATGCTACCGGACAGACGTTGGCCCAATTGGGCGAAGCTGTCTCCGAAGCAGCTCAAGTGGCCACGGCCTCACTTTCCAATGGCATCGCCGAATCAAGCAAGCCGTTGCCTAAAAAGAAGGCGGCTGCCGAGCCAACTGCCGAGCCTGCTGCAACTGCCGAGGACGCTCCAGCTGAGAGCCCCGAAAAGGGCGAAAAGACAAAGAGAAAGCGGGCAGAGAAGGACCCCAATGCTCCAAAGAAGCCGTTGACCACTTACTTACGCTTCAACCTCTCTATTCGCGAGAGTTTGAGAAAGCAAAGAAGCGAAGAAAACCAGCCTACCCTTCCTGCCACTGAGCTCAATAAGATCATTGCAGACAAGTGGGCCAACTTGAGCGAGCCAGAAAAGGGCAAGTTGCAAAAGGCCTACGACTCCGAGTTCGAGCAGTACAAGAAAGACTTTGATGCCTACAAGGTAAAGAAGGAAAAGGAAGGCGCATCTTCGGAGATTGTTCAAGGTGACGCTGAAAAGGCTACGTCCGAAAAGCCACCTGCAAAGAAGCAGGCGGTCGAGAAAAAGACCACTAAAAAGGATGCTTCAAAGCCGCAGTCTCCAACACAAGTAGTCGAGGGCACCAAGGAAGAGAAGAAAAAGAATGTTGCCTCAAAGGCACCAGCCGCCGCCCCAGCTCCAAAGGCATCAGCCGCCGCCCCAGCCCCAAAGGCACCAGTTGAGGTACCAGCCCCAAAGGCACCAGTTGAGGCACCGGCTCCAACTCAATCCGCAGAGCCTGTCACTGAAGAAAAGAAGAAGAAAGCCTCGAAGAAGTCTGCCGTGCCTGCCTCTACTCAAAAACCTGCCGTGTCAGCCTCCACGCAAAAACCCTCTGAGCCTGTCTCCACGCAAAAGCCCACAAAGTCTGCTTCTCTCACTGATGCTGCCAAAGATGTACCTGCCACTCCAAGCAAAAAGTCTAAGAAGAGAAAGGACAATGAAGAGAAAAGGCATAAGCAGAAAAAAAGCGAGTAAGTCCCTTTTTGGAGCTCGGCGCTCGGGTATCTGAAGCTTTTCGTGGCTTTGGCGACGTGGAAATACAATTCAATTGATGTACTACTACTGATCAGTTTACTGATCCTGTTCCATATATAATGTTTTAAGTCGTTTATTAAGCTTTAATTGCCATTAGAGTTAATGCACGCAAATCTATTGATCGAATTTACTTAATGCCCCTTCTTCTTCTGCTTGTCGATATGCGCTCTCAAAACCTTCTGCCTATCGCGTAAGGACAATTTTTGCTTTCCTTGGACAGCCTTCTTATGAATCATCATAACAAAGTTCTTCTTTCTGGCCTTCTCCTTATTCGTAGTGGAGTGTGGAGCGTCTCTCTGGCCTCTTCTAGAACCAAACTTGTCCCTATCCTCTCTACCTTCCTTAGCATGGGCAATTCTCTCCTCACGCAATTGCTTGTACTTGACCTTTCCGACCAAGGTCGTGGAGTCCACTTCATTCTCGTTGTGTTGAGTTCCGAGTATTTTATCCACACCAGCTTGAGTTCTCAACTCCTCCAATTTGGCAAAGTCGGCGGGGGTCAAGATTTGGCTGGACAACATCTCTTGCATAGCTTTTTCCGATGCTTCCTTGTCTTCTTTCTCCTTTACAGCCTTAGCAGCAGAGCTCTTGTGAATCTTCGCCTTTTTCTTTGCAGGCTCGCTGTCCTCGTCACCGGAGAGTTCGAGGTCCGAGTCTTGGTCGTCTTCACTCTCCTTTTCTTTTTCATCCTCGCTGTCGTCTTCAGAGGACATGTCAATGTCGATCTCCTTGTCTGAGTCAACAGTGACCCATTCACCATCCACGTCATCGTTGTCCAGGTCCACCTCCCAGTTCTTCGCATCTTCTTCAGCAATTATACCCTCAAGGCCTTGCTCTTGCTTCCACTTGGCCAAAAGCTCAATACCAGGAATGGAAGTGACAACCGAGCTTTCCACACCAAACATAGGCAATCCTTTCTTTTCGCCACTTTGCATGGCCATGGCCGCAGTCTTACCTCTATCCTTTCTCTTCAACATGTCAGGAGCAACCTCTCTATACAAGGAAATCAATGACCTGGCAGCCATCATCACGGCCTTGGACTTGGAACCTTTATACTCGGTCAAATCCTGCAACAATGGTGGCTCGATGGCCAAGGGAGCTCTGGCCAAAATCTCACGTATCGTGTTGATACCAGCAGCTGCAACTTCGGCAGCAACACCATCACTAACGAACTCGTCGGCGACTTTACGCACAACAGACATGATGGACTCTGGAGGCACCAAGTCGTGGGAGGCCTGGGCAGCGGCGGCCATCACTTGCGTGACATCTCTCTGGCGTGGAGTCAAGTACTTCAAGAAATACGAGTAAAGCCCCAAAACAGTCAACTTGTGAGTTCCCACCAATCTCGAAATGAGGTTCATGAACAAAATTTTCTGCTCCAAATTGTATCTGTTGGAGCTCTTGTGACTCAAGTTGCCGTCGAAAAGCTGCTCGGCGAAGCCTTGTGGGTCTCTGAGAAGATGGATGGCCGAGAAGTTCAAGTACGTGGCGGATACTTTTGGCCCGTTCTTCTTGTTCACTAGTTTCACGGCCTGGTCGATCTTCTTTTGTCTCTTTTTAGACTTCTTGTTCATGTTGGCCTTGTGCTTTAAAGCGTTCATGTCAAAGGACTCATCATCTGACAGCTCTTCCTCCAATGCTTCGTTTCTTTCCTTGTCTGCACCCAAGAAAAAACGGGCCCCGGCGACTGCAATCTTGATGTCTGGATGTAATGCTGCCTGGGTCATAATTTCCACGGTTCGGGTATCGTCCCAGATTCCTCGTCTCCACAACTCTCTGGTCAACTTTGTGGCCCAGAATCCCTGAGAGTCCCTCTTCTCCAAAAGATTGAAGAGAAGAGCCTGCGTGGATCTGTTGAGTCTCTGATTCTTGGTTCCGGTATTCATGGCCTTTAGTAAAGACACTAATGTGGAGTAGATCTGGCGACGCACGGCCTTGGCGTTATTGGACGTGGTGGACGAGTTTTGTGCTTTACTGCTGTAGGCTTGCAAGAGTGGGAACAACGTCAGGATGAGCGACTCGGCGCTGATGATGTTCTTGTTCCTCAACATAGTCAAACTCAGAATGATCTTCTCTCTCAAGTCGGGGCTCAAATCCCTGTGATTATTCAATAAGATCGTCTTCAATTCTTCCGGGAATTTGGCGGTCTCTTTAGGGTAACACGAACAAACGTGACTGACAAATCCAATCAACTCGGCAAAGTCTTCTCCTTGGTCTGCTGAAGGGCTCATCAAGAAGATATCTCTCAAAGACTCATAATGGGAGTATTGCTGGATAAATTCCTCATGGTAAGACTGGGGATCTCTCTTCACCACATTTTGGAGCAATATTATGTTGGTGGGCAAAACTGCCGCTCTTCTGACTTTTCCCATGGCAAATGTCTATAACTATGTACTTAGCCGTATTATTTTTTTATCTACTCATCGCGGCCATCGAGTGCGATGGGTACAGGAACTCTGTGGAGAAGCCATGACTACTGTACAGATGATCTGACCCGCCCTGAAGTAAATAAGTTTCTTGCTATTTCGGCTAGTCGAAGTTGAGCTCTTAACCAAGTCAGTCTATAATCATTATTTGAGTTGGCAAGCTTTCTTGGAGTCCTCATTTCCTGCTGAAAAAAGTTCCGGAGTGATGCGACATACTTGAATGGAAACACCTATAGCTTTGGGAACCGTCTCATTACTCAGTGAACAATTCACCAATACTGTCGTAGTTGATCTTTTTGGAAAAAGGTTTCTTCTGCAACATCTGCTTGGTGCTTTCGGCAGGAGTCAAGATCTTGCCTCCCTCTCCGATCAGGTGAATGGCATTAGCAACGGCAGAGTCATTGAAGATAGCTTCCTGGCGGTCCTTGTTCTTCCGGCGTTTCTTGGGTTGCCCAGAAGTGTTTCCGGTCAACTCATCCGCCTCGATCTTTAACCTCTTTTTCTCTTGTGCGATCAAAAAGTCATGGTTGAGCGCTATCCATATTTGCTCCTTCTGGCGTCTCTCTTCTTCATCGAGCCTTATATTGTCGACCTCTTCGTCATCCTCATCTGAGTTAATCAACTCGTCGTCTGGAACCCTTGAAAGAACCTCGCTTGTGGTAGGGTTGTTCTTTACCAAGTTTTTGGGACGGTCCAACTCAATCCTTTTAGCGATATCGTTTTCGGCGTCTGCATCAGCTGGTGTTTTGTAAACATATTCATCGAGTTTCTTTGAGTGGCCCTCAAGAAGCCGGTCGAGAGCAATCTCTAAATCCTCCTCAGTCAATTCTCCACCGAGAAGAACTGCTTTCATGAGTTCGTCTTGCCGAGTTTGTCTTTCTTCATTCCTCTTCATCATTCTTTTAGCCTTCGAGCGATTCATAGCTTCATTCATAGCTTCATTCTTCTTGGACCTGGCCCCTGCGACGACGCCGCTGTTCGACGAGTCAAAGCCCTGTAGTCTCCCTGTTTTATTCGTACCTTTGCGAGGCTCAATGAGATTCCGACCGACTTGAAGATGCTTGGCATGCTCTTCTTGCGCCGCACGGCTCCTCAAGTTGCGGTACTTCATAGCGATACTTTCATGGTGCAGCTCAAAGTCCGGGTCTGCGTCATTTCCATTTTCAGGCAAATCTTTATAGCCAAAGTCATTGTCATCGTCAGATGGAACAAACAAATGGTTTACTTCGGGATTTGACCCTGATGTTGTTTCTTCTTGGGCGTCTTGGCTTTCGCTGGTACTGTTCGATTCAGTAGACTCCGCAGGTTCCGACTCCACAGGTTCCGACTCCGCAGGATGTCCTTCTTGAAGTTGAGTGACTCCAACGGTTTCAGGCGTTTCAACATGGCGATTTTCCTCGTCAGTATTTTCACAATCGCGGGTGTCCCGAGTACTTCTAGATTCGCCGATAATTCCAGATTCCGGGGTGTCCATTGCCTCACTACCCGCAGGAATGTTGTCATTTGCCAGTTTCGATCGTTCGGATTCTTCTGCCAGCACGTTCGCTAGCAGATTTTGAGTTCGAGCTTCCTTTTTGGTGATGCTGGATTCGTTAAGTTTCATTATACTGCTTTTGTTATCTTCGGCCGATCTGCCGGCCAAATGCTCGTCACCACTGTTTTGCTTATCTGGTTTGTCGGCGGAATCGGAACCATTTTGTGTTATCTCATCCTCCAGATCCGAATTTTCATCAGCCATAATATCAGACTTAATCAAGCCATCATCTGCAAGTATATCTAGTTTTGCAAACAAGACCCGATTCTTGGCTAGTTTTCTATAAGTTTCTAAGGTCTCACGCCTCTGCTTCATTAGCCTCTCAATTTTCTTCTCGATTCTTCGATTCTTGTGATATGATGGAGGCTTTGAGTTATCGTCAACACCCGAAGACTCCCTGAAATCAGAGATGGAGAGCTTTGCGGATTTTGTACTTTTAAACTCATTTAAACGCTTTTGAAGAGTTTCCTCTCCCACTCGAGCGACAGCAACAATTTCAGCGTGGGATCGTCTGAAGTTATTCATTCTTGCCGCCAAAAGAAGACAGGCCCCTGCGATTCCCGCAGGCCTTCTTCCCTCGTAAATCCAATCGGAGGACATTCTCAGCGCTATCTTCGTGGCGTCTCGGCACACTTTGGCAGTGTATTCTCCAAAATTGAGCCTCTCCGCAAAGTGCTGCACAAACAAAGAAGGATCAGCTAGCGGCAACCTTTGAATTTGCAACGCACGTACGAGTTTAAGGTACGTGGCGCCTAATGAGTAGACGGATATCTGTAGCCTGGAACTGAAATCAATTAGAAGATGGTGGGTTTTCTCGTGTCGGCATGCCACATATAGACAAGCAGCAATGACATTCTGAGATCTCCGGCCCTGTACAAAGTTTTGCACTAAAGCCAACTTAAACCAACCACACGCTGACTCCACAATATAGTCTGGGATCCTCATCACGCCCGCAATGGTGCGTATTTTCTGTTTAGCATTCATGATGGTTTGCTCTCTGCTCTCCATGCTTGTTCTGGCATTATACGCCCTAGTCTGATCTGAGCCAACCATGGCACCCTGCACCATGGCGGCACCATTGGAGGCCTCTCCAAACTGCACTTCTGACACAATGGGGTTTTCTTCTTGCACGGAACCACATGCCAGACATGATAAATCACCGGAGCTGCTGGTAAGATCCCTGGTGAGCTCTGTGCTGCCACAGTTCCGGCAGGACTTGACCTTGGTGCTTTTACTCATGAAAGATGTGGGGATGACGAGGTGGTGAGTTTTCTGGGGTCTTGAGCCGGTCAAAATCTAGGGGTCTTGGATGATAACGGAGTAGTTCTGTGGATCGAAATCGAATTATTGGAGTGGGGTGACGTGTGTTTGGTACGATGACTTGTTTGTCTTTTTTCTCTTAAGGTATCTGAGGGTGCAGGCCAGTCGCGGTTCCAGGCACGGTGTTCGCATAACAACAGTGTGTGAGATTTTACACCGTATTGAGTGGTGATGGGAGAGAACGTGAATTTATGAATAAAAAAAAAGTTTGCTTTTCGCCACCAGCAGATTTTCCATCTTTGGTTGAACGTAGATCCAGAAGAGGAAAGCCAATTTATGCTTAAGTAGATATTGGCCTGTAACTATAGAAGGCACTTCAATGTGGTATAACCTGCGTACTTGATATATGCAAGCGGCCCTTTTCCCCTATGGAGTGTAAGAGATGGACTCCTTGGAAACCGAGACTTCTGGGCCAAACCGATAATAAGCAACCCACATCCTTCGCCCTTTCAGAACCTGGAAAGTTGTGCACCCGAATCAACTACCCATCTCCAGATTTAAGAGCCGAGGCCAGTCGCATTGTCGCTTAACTGCGTGCGAAGAGACATGCGTCAACTGTGGCTCTCCACGAACATGGCGGAATCACCCAACACCAAACACAACAACCATGAACAGAATAGCACAATCAGAGCGGGCTGCACCCACTGCGATTAGCCAAACCGCGATTAATCGAGGCGGTGCTCATCTGCCCGTTGCTACCAAATTGTCGATTTCCTCTCAAGTTCCCCCACAAACCGACAACGGCCTATACAATACCAATAGCACGTCCTCGCAGAAAAGTTGGTTCCCACGGGCCCATATCATTCCCGTATCTCTCAGTGAGCCCCGGGACGTGCTACAGAGTGAGCGTACGTTTCTAAGCTTCATTCGTTTTGCATTGTCGTTGTTCTTCACCTCCATAGGTATGGTTATAGGGTTCCACTTGGAGTCCAATGCAAGCTCTGACGACGACGACGATGCAGAAGACCCGCGGTTCAAGTCGTCCGTGTTCAACCACATCGTGTCGATAATTCTAATATTCTTGGCGTTTGCTACTTTGTTAGTGGCTGGGATCAACTACTTCCGAACCGTGCGAAGGTACTCAATGAAGAAGATCAAGACTCACAGTACCAACAACACGATCATGGTGCTCTGTGTCACGTCGGTGATCGTGACTCTTGCGGGCCTCAACATTTCGTTGATAGTGGAACGATGCTTGGAAAATCAGTGAACGCTTGGAAAATCAGTGAACGCTTGGAAAATCAGTGAACAGTGTAGTGGTGATCGATAACATATAAAGTGATAAAGGAGCTAGTTATGCTTTCTGCTCGACTTCCTCTCCGACTTTTGCTCCCGCTTTTTTTTATTGATTTGCTTCTTTTCTCCGAAATTCTCCCGATCCATGTCCATGAGAGCCTCTCTCTTGGCCGCACCAATTTTCGAGAGCGAGGCATCAATCACCTTCTCGTCCGTCACATCCTCTAGCAACTCCATCTTCTTGTTGGTTCTTTCCTCAATGGCGTGGATTCTGCCAACATCTCTTTCGGTAACGATACACACCGAATCACCTTTTCTGCCAGCTCTGGCAGTTCTTCCCGATCTGTGGATAAAATCATCGGCGTCGGCGGGAATATCGAAGTTGACCACTAACTCCACGGTGGGAATGTCCAAACCTCTGGATGCAACGTCGGTGGCGATTAATATCCGGGCAGCCTGGGCCTTGAATCGGTGCAACGAGCTGGTTCTCTCCAGCTGTGGCATTTGTGAATGAAGGGACGCCACGCGGAAGTCCAACTTCCTTAGAGTTCGTCTCAAGATCTCTGCTGTGACGGTTCTGTTGACAAAAATGATGATGTTCGCCTCAGAATATTGCTTAAGCGATATGATGAAGTGGAGATACGCCTCCTTGACGTAGGAGGGGATAAACACATAGTAAAGCAGTAACGTCGAGGGCACCGCCACGTTGTCCACGCTTTCCACCTCGTACATATAGGCGGGAGGTTTTCCTCCAGACAGCGGCTTCTCCTTCAAAGAACGCACAGCATCGGTCACAGTAGCAGTGAACAAAAGCGTTTGTCTGAGAGAAGCGTCGGGAAGCACACTCAAGCACCTCAGCAAATCTTTACTGAAGGTATTGCTCAACATTCGATCGGCCTCATCTAGGACGAGGAACTTGACGCTTCGAAGACCTCTGACTGTGTCTTCACCACTGTTCAAGATATGGTCTGCCAACCGGCCGGGCGTGGCAATCACAAAATGGGGTCTCTTCTGCAACTGCAAGGCCTGTTTCATCATATCTTCACCTCCCACTACTAACGCGAGTTTGATGTTCATCTGAGAGCCCAACGCGGCGAACTGCTCTGCGATTTGCATGGCCAACTCTCTGGTAGGCGTCAAGATGAGCCCAAAAATTCCCATGGGGTCCTCTGACCACTTGGTGAGCATTGGTGCTCCGAAGGCAATGGTTTTACCCGAGCCTGTCTTCGCTCCTCCAATGCAATCCTTTCCTTTCAAGATTTCGGGTATGCAGGCTTTCTGAATCTGCGTAGGCGTATGTATTTCCATGGCCGCAAGCGACTCATCAAGCCATTTGGCGACTCCTAGGCTTGTAAACGACATTATGGCTGATTAGGGTGGAGCGACTTGAGATCATTAATTTTCGCAGTCCGATGCTCATCGGTGCTGGGCCCCAGTTGTTGACCCACAAAATACCCCGCCAAGCTCAATTCTCCGGAGAGCCCATAATGAAATAACCCGGTCGAAGCCGTGCTGTTTCCTACTGGGTAATTTGATTCTGTTCCACACTCGGAGTCGACGCCATAGTCACGTGACATGCACTATACGCGAGAGCCTACATCAAACTCTCAACGCCACTATGCTACTGAGGCTTGTGATTCGCCGCTTCGGCACTTGGGGAAGAATCCATAATGAGGCGACTTCCTACCTAAAGCAGCTTGAGGCTGACCTGGATCCGTACGCGGAAATTCCTCAAAGCACATTTTCTTCGGCCGCATACGCTGAGCCAAACAAAGAGCACGAGAGCATAAAGTATTCGAGCGGTGAGCCGGACGAGCTTGGCCTCAAGGATACTTCGGTGACAATGTCCAACTACTTCAAGGGCGACCTGCACTACACGCAAAAGGTCTTTAGCGGACAGCATCAAAATTACAAGCAGGGCCAGAAGGTCGAGCAGCGCACGTTTGTAGACTTGCGGGTGATCCGTTTACAGAGCGGGAAAGGTGGAAATGGCTGCGTGTCCTTTTTTCGGGACGCAAATCGCCCCGTGGGTCCGCCAGATGGTGGCGATGGTGGTGACGGAGGTAACATTTACGTTCAGGTGGTGAAAAACATCAGTCTGTTACACAAGGTGAAACGGACTTACGTGTCCGGGAACGGAAAGCCAGGCACAGCAAGCCAGCTCGACGGAAAGCGAGGTGACGACATAATTCTCGAGGTGCCAGTGGGTACGATCATGCGGTGGATCCCCGATCCGGTTTTCGTCAAAGAGCAGGCGCGAGAGCAAGGCGGCGACCTAGCCGACGTGAGCGTGGCCTTCAAATTGTCAAAAGAGAAGGATATCCAGCTATTCAAAGGCGACTACGCGCCTGGAGATGGATGGCAATTTAAAGAAAAGGACGAGGATTATCACCGAGACAAGTCCTTCTTCAATGAGCTTGATCAGCAGGTGAAGGATTATGACAGAGAAATCATAGCCGAGGAGTTGACGTTTGACAAGTTTCCTCTTGGAGGCATTGACTTTGACAAGCCTTCAGATAAACCCATACTCATAGTCAAGGGAGGAAAAGGTGGAATGGGTAACATGCATTTCTTAACTCCCAATATCCGGAACCCGAGGTTTAGCAAGCGAGGAAGACTTGGAGTCAGTGAGTTTTTCCTATTTGAGTTGAAGCTCATTGCCGATCTTGGCCTTGTGGGTCTTCCCAATGCAGGCAAGCTGACTTTACTACGAGCCATCTCCAAAGCTAGGCCGAGGGTGGGCCACTGGGAATTTACCACCCTACAGCCCACTATCGGCACTATATTCACGCGGATTGACCAGGACCCGTTTACCGTGGCCGACATCCCGGGAATTATCAAGGGGGCTTCCCAGAATAAAGGCATGGGTTTGGATTTTTTGAGACACATTGAGCGGAGCGGAGGCTTGATATTTGTTGTATCGTTGGAGTCCAAGAACCCTGTTGCAGATTTAGAACTCTTAATCGAGGAGATTGGAGAGCGGAGGATGGCCAACAAGAAAGTGATGGTCATTGCCACTAAGGCAGATTTGGTGAACAACGGCGCTGGGTACGTTAAATTGCAAGATTACATTGCGGCGGAAAACAAAGGCTGGAAGTGTATTCCAGTGTGTGCGCCAAAGGGAGAGAACATTAATGAATGCATTCTCATGATGGGTGAGATGGCCAAAGAGGGAAAGGCGGGGGAGAGCTGATGCGGTCGAGAGCATCGGAAAGCCAGAACCGTAATACGGTCCGTAATACGGTAAGTGACGGCATATAGAATAGTAAAGCTACAAGTACTACATGGGGAGTAGAAAAAATCATGCATAAAAGTGTCTGTTGCATCGTATGCGCGGCACCGAAACGCGTCGAACCATGGTAGCGTGAGCTAGCGATGCAAATGCCAAGCAGGGCCACAGGTGTGAACGGTGCCCCCTGTTTTGGGGTGGTCGCAGGTACATGCAGTGCTTTCTGAAAACAGAGCTTGGCCCAGATTGCCGCTTACCGCCTTGGGGTCTAGGACGCAATTTTGAAAGCGTTAGCTGCGCTTGACAGCAACATCGTAAGATAGCCCAGGGCTCATAGTAGGGCGCGAAGCATGACAATCTTCCATGTGGCGTAGTGCATAGCTCGGCGCTCAATTTTCTGGAATGCGCGCAAAAAAAGAGAAATTGGGCTTCACCGCGCAAACCTTCACCAGACTTTGGGGCGCGCAATTAATGTGACGGGATGATCTCACATGCACTACTTGGTACGGGCAGCGCCCTGTAAGCGGTATTTTGTACGTGAGCATGCAGGGTAAGTTAAAGGCGATTTTGACATTGTAGACGGCTAGAGTTATGCTCTCGGTATTCCCCTACCATACGCGGTGTCCTGAGCTTGGAGAACATGGGCTCGTGATGGTTGCGCAGCGAACATCCCCCAAAATGCACGTTTTCGCGCCCATCGCCTCACGCCAACATTAGGCCATTTTTGGCCGGGTTTTTTGCCGCACTACATGCCTTGATCTATCGCCTCCACTCTGGTATGTTCATAGGGCTAAAACAAGCATGGGGGACTTACTGCGAGGCATCTACAGGGAATTTTTCGTTAAAGTTCATTAAATAAGGGCGTATAGTCACAGACTAGTAGCCAAAGAGAAAGTAGCCAAAATATTAAGTCCGCACTGATGCTCTTGATCGAGAAGACCAGCTGTCTCGCGTGCTAAAGTGCAAAGGCGCCGTTGCAAAAATGCTCAAACATCGCCGCCGTATTTGTTGGTGATCCCGCAGCGATCCTCCAACACCCATTCGATTCTCCTGAGGATTTCCCCATCTCGGAGGTTGAAAGGCTTGGGGAATGTGTAGTCGAAGCCGCTCTGCTTATACAAAATCACATCACTGAGCATGCACTTGGTAGTCACTGCAACTAGCCCAACGCAGTTCAAGCTGGGGTCGCAGCGCACGACGTTTGCTATGTCGAGGCCCGAGACAACCGGCATCTCGATGTCCAAAAAGATGACTTGATATTGATGTAAGTTTGTACGGCTCACGAGACGGGAGTCCTGGATGGTATCGATGCGGGCCCTGGGAAATAGCTTTTTTAGCATTTGCGACATTATGCGTAGATTGATCTTATTGTCATCAACTACCAAGAAGCAGCATCCGCTGTGGTTTGGCTGGTACGCCTTTTTGCTCAGGAGCGAGGCTAAGGCCGAGAGAGGCGTGTTCATGGGAAACTCATCCGGTTGTAGCTTGTTGTGAATATCCCACTTGTCGTTTTGAAACATGCCCTCGTTGACTGAAGAAACAAACATCGTCATTCTAGGAGATAGAGGACCCGAGAAACGCACAGTTATATATATTCGAGCCAAGAGCCCGCCCTGAGAAGAAATGTGCCGCCCGAATCCGATGTGCATGCGCATGCATTAATGCGCGCCATTCTTCTGCAGCCCTTGTGGAAGCCGAGTCTAGCAACAGTGGAGAAAAGCAATGCACCACGCCCAAGCGTCTCTTGGCAGTAGGAGTCAGGTTGCATTTTCAGAAAAGCTCGGATGGAGCAAGAAATGTATACCGAACCACCGCAAAGAGCCGTTGAAAACTCCCTCTCTAAAACTTCATGTCCTTTATGTTCTGTCGCTTCCTCTGAGAATTCTGCAAGCATTCGGCCAGAACGAACCCAGGGGTAAAAATGGGACTGCACGCTGCGCGGTTTCATCGGGGCTAGTGCTCATGACGGGGCCTGGGTGCATCGCTAGATAACGAGGCGCTCCGGAGCGAGGGTCTTGGTGACCTCATACTTCCGTAGAAGGCTCGTTGACATCACCTTTCGAAAGTCGGGCCTCTTCCGCAGCGAATGCAATACTCATCCCGCTCGTAGTGTAGCGACCGATCGCCTATTTGGTTCCGTATTGTTGCCAAGACATGTCTACTGATTTCTCTATTGTACTGTGTGTGTCGTGCAATTTTGGTTCCAACCCTAGAATGCGTCGCAGCGTCCTTCTCGCAGACAGCTTCGACACAGAAGCCGAAGCTGGAAGCGAAGCGTTTCAGATTGTTATGAAATAACCACCATTCTGTTGTGTGACCCTCACCGTCGCACCATTGTTTTGCCAATTGTATACTTATCGTGGGGTATGCCTCACCGATTGTTGCAGAGTACACTCCTCACAGGCTTGGCGTCTCCAGCATGGGCACGTGTCTTCTCTTACTACTATGTCTGCACAGAGCGAAGCTGGAAGAGAAGCATGTAGCTCGAAGTGCAGAAACGATATCGGTGGCAGGAGATGCTTTTCACGCACCTACCCATAACCGTGGAGGCTTGGCGGTGGAAGCCTAGAGACGAGTGCGGTGACGAGAACGTGGGCCATCGCTCACTATATACCTAACAGCAACGGAGGGGCCCTCAGACAATGCAGAGGCCTGGTGGAAGCGAGCATTCTTCCTGCACGCTATATAGAAGGGCTTTGATATGCAACGGCGAAGGAACGTCACTAGGCCGTAATTGCCCGATCAGATACTAAATGAAACGCAGGATTCTGCATGTAGGAGGGATCTCCTAATACAGGCAAATTGATGCCGGAAAATTCGTATTTTGCTTCCAAGATAACCTCTCGCAATCTGTGTACAGGCAGTGACAGTCATCACACGTTCCATGGCCTCATCGACCTATCAAAAATCCGTTTGAAAGCTGCTGTGAACGTGAAAGGTCTTGGATATCACCTCTTGAAACACAAGTCCGTTGACCATCACCTCTTGAAACATAATCCTGTTGACCATCACTGTGTGCAGATCAGATCATTACCTTTGCCAAAAGCTAAAGCCGCCTGGTGGATCTAGTGCCGAACCCGCTGAACGCTTTAAATCTCAACAATGCAGGATTCCGTGTAGAGTGGCCAGCGTGTAGCACTCGGTGCAAGTCACGCAGTATAGCTTAATTTTCGTCAATATACCCATTGCAAAAAGCTTACCATATTGCCGCTGGCTTGCTTCCTATCGGACCCCTAGCACAACCAATTCAGGACCGGCCTTCCTCATGAGAAGGTGGAGAAATAGTAGCAAATGCGCAGCGTGCGCGCTTATCGAGTACTCTCATCTGCTGACAGCTCGCCTGGATCCACACTCATGTCAACCAACCTGTTCAAAAGCACCGTCAATGAGTACTTGGAGGGCCTTCCGAAGGTGATACAGTCTAAGCTCTACGATGCGCCGGCCACGTGTCTATCGATCTACCGCTTGCTTCCTCCGCTAGCTAAATTTTTCATTGTCAGCATGATCTTCAACGAAAAGCCCGTGGCGGTGAAGGACTTGGAAAAGTGGTGCCAGCCACACGCACGGAAGCTCCAGTTCGACTCTTTGAAGCGACTCCGTGCCTTGCATTTGCTAGAGGAAGACTCGAGCGGTACTCATGTCCGGTTGCATCGAGTGTTCCGCAACAACTTTCGGGCTTGCTTGACGGGGTCTCAGGCACCCAATGCGTTTGGAATTATCTCGTCGTCGTCCAAAAAGCACGCCGTGGATACTCGCTTCCTCGACCGCTTTGCCTCGCAGAAGTGGGAGACGATATTGCATTTCATGGTGGGCTCTGAACTACCGTCTGTGCCTTCAAGATCCGTGCTCTCGCTCTTGAAGCTGGGAGGTCTCATGGAGGGCTCTGGCTCGGCCTTAAAGATCACCAATAGCGGGTTTCAGTTCTTGCTCCAAGACGTCAATATCCAGATATGGACCATTCTTTTCGAGTATTTGAACCTCACCCAAGAATTGAACATGGACCCCGTGGACGTGCTCAACTTCATTTTCATTCTTGGTTCCTTGGAGCTAGGCAAGGCTTACTCTGTTTCCAGTTTAAGCGAGACTCAGATTAGCATGCTTCCGGATCTCAGGGACTACGGATTGGTCTACCAGCGCTCGGAAGGCTCCTCTATATTCTACCCCACAAGATTGGCCACCACTTTGACCTCTGATTCTACGGGTCTCAAAACCCCATCCATGGTGGTGGATCAAAATGTCCACGAGGCAGAGTCGAAGGACCAAGACTCGATTTCATCGCAGTCGGACAACCAATTGGGTCAGGTGGTGTTGGAAACCAATTTCAAGGTGTACGCATACACTAATTCGCCTTTGGAAATTGCAATTCTCAATTTGTTTGTTTCTTTAAAGACGAGATTCGCCAACATGGTGATTGGCCAATTGACCAGAGAGTCGATTAGAAACGCACTCTACAATGGCATCACAGCAGAGCAGATCATCCGATTCTTGGAGACACACGCTCACTCCCAAATGAGATCCTTGGCTAAAGAAAAACTAGATAAAAAGATTGAGTTCGATGCGAGTCACAATATAAACACTGCTGGAGGAGCTCCGCAATCGAAGACGGCCGATAATGCCGTCGCGCAGCACAAGTTGGAGATTCTTCCTCCTAATGTTGTGGACCAAATCAGACTTTGGCAATTGGAAATGGATCGTATCCAAACATTCGATGGTTATCTTTTTAAGGATTTCAAAAACACGAACGAATATGACGTTCTATACAACTACGCCAGTGAAGTTGGTGTGTTGATCTGGTCCGATAAGCCAAATCTTCGTTTCTTCGTTACTGCTGACGGCATGGCACAAGTCGCCGACTTTGCGGGGCGGAAATTTAGATAAACACGTCAATACATCTTATAGCATTCAAAGAAGCAACACAATAATGACAGGGATAGTGTGCCCGAGAGGACAATACAAAAGCCAATAAAATACACCAAAAAACAAAGCTCGCACTCAGGTTCGAACTAAGGACCAACAGATTTGCAATCTGCTGCGCTACCACTGCGCCATACGAGCTTCTTTCGAAAATGTTAGAAACAGGACTCTGTGCATGCTATTCTTATAGCTATGCTCTTAGAGTCTGTTCTATTACACTCTGTATTAGCCAGTACGTGTATTGTGTTACCTAGGCAGAGCTGAGAAACTCCCTCGCGGGCCACATCCTGTGGGAAACTCAGCTCCTTATATAATATCCCTATTGCGGGATCCTGCACAAATCTTGTTTCAGATCTATACTATGTGCAGGTCATACCTGCCCGCATACCTTGCATCTCGGTACGTCCTTCCTAGATTCGTTTCCTAACAGAAAACCCTTTTTTTAAAGTATACAAGAGATAAGAATATTTGCCAAGATCAATCAACTGGCAAGAATGGTTTTGTACGGTTGGTTTGTGCAATTCTGCGCTCTCGCCACTTTGAAGCTTGAAAAGCACAAGCGAAGTTCAGAGATCTATTTTGGGGCAATTGCGGCTGGAAAACCTGCATCCAAAGGAGGGTAGAAGTGATACTGAAGAAGACATCCTCGTCGCACTAAACGGTTTACATTCATAGATGGAGGCGCTTTCGAACCCGTACACCATTATTAAGTGAGCATCGAAAAAAACCGATCTGGCAGCCTCATCTCAGAATACCGAACTGTCAACAGCCACCACATATGGTTAAGCGGAAATCGGAAAGCGCCACGAGTGTCGAGGCCGATGACTCGTTTCTGCCTCTCCTACAAGAAGAATACAAAGGTAAGAAGTTGACCGATGCAATCAATACTGTCGAAGATAAATGGGAGCTTCTACCAGCGTTTCTTAAAGTCAAGGGATTGGTGAAACAGCACTTGGATTCCTTCAACTACTTTGTCGATGTGGATCTCAAGAAAATCATCCGTGCCAATGAACTCGTCTTATCCGATGTGGACCCCCAGTTTTATCTCAAATACTTGGATATTCGGGTGGGACACAAATCAACACTGAAGCCAGGCACCAAGGAAGTCATAATGGCTCCTCACGAGTGTCGACTTCGAGACTTGACCTACTCGGCTCCGATATACGTGGATGTGGAGTACACCAGGGGAAGGAAAATCATCATGCATAAGGACTTGGAGATTGGACGCATGCCCATAATGTTGCGATCCAACAAATGTGTGTTGGACAACATAGACGAGCAACAAATGGCCGTTTTCGAAGAGTGCCCCATTGATCCAGGTGGGTATTTCATTGTCAATGGTACGGAGAAAGTCATCTTGATTCAAGAGCAACTTTCGAAAAATAGAATCATTGTTGAGGCCGACGAAAAGAAAGGCCTTGTTCAAGCTTCCGTGACTTCGTCTACACACGAGCGTAAGTCCAAGACGTACGTGATTTCCAAAAACGGCAAAATTTACTTGAAGCATAACTCCATCGGCGAGGACATCCCCGTTGTCGTCATATTGAAGGCTGCAGGTATCACCTCTGACCTTGAAATCCTACAACTTGTGTGTGGACCAAACTCGCAATATCAAGATTTGTTTGCCATCAATTTTGAGGAGGCCGCCAAGCTAGAAATCTTTACACAGCAACAGGCCCTTCTTTACATTGGTAAAAGAGTCAAGACCGTGCGGAGAGCGGGCGCTCCAAAGCTTTCCCAACTACAGGAAGGTATTGAGGCTATAGCCACCACGATTATTGCTCATTTGACCGTCTATGATCTCAATTTCAGAGAAAAGGCTTTATACATGGCAACAATGGCAAGAAAGGTATTGATGACCATGCACAATCCATCCATGGTGGACGACAGAGACTACGTCGGTAACAAGCGTTTGGAACTAGCTGGCCAGTTGATGTCTTTGCTTTTTGAGGATTTGTTCAAGAAGTTCAACCTGGATTTCAAACTCAACATCGACAAGATATTGAAGAAGCCAGGAAAAACGTCTGAATTCGATGCCTTGCTTTCCATCAACATTCACTCCAATAACATTTCCATGGGTATGAACAGAGCTATTTCGACAGGAAACTGGTCTTTGAAACGTTTCAAAATGGAAAGAGCTGGTGTGACACATGTCTTGTCCAGACTTTCTTACATTTCGGCATTGGGTATGATGACCCGTATATCCTCCCAATTCGAGAAGTCCCGGAAGGTTTCTGGGCCAAGAGCCTTGCAGCCGTCTCAGTTTGGTATGTTATGTACCTCGGATACGCCCGAAGGTGAGGCGTGCGGTTTGGTCAAAAACTTGGCTCTCATGACACATATCACCACCGATGATGAAGAAGCGCCCATCAAGCGTTTATGTACTGTGCTAGGGTGCGAGGATATTATGAGCATCGATTCTGCTACCTTATACGCAGACGGTAACTACGGCATATTTTTGAACGGTACCATGGTCGGAACAACTAGATTCCCCGTGAAGTTCGTCAGAGACTTTAGGACTTTGAGACGCTCTGGCCGTTTCTCGGAATTCGTCTCGATTTTCACCAATAGTCATCAGGCTGCTGTGCATATCGCTACAGATGGTGGACGAGTCTGTCGTCCATTGATCATTGTGGATGAAAAGACTGGCAAGCCTCGTGTGGAAGCTCATCATTTGGTCAAGTTGATTCACGGCGAATGGGCTTTTGATGACTTTTTAAAAGCCGGCCTCGTGGAATACCTAGATGTGAACGAGGAAAACGACTCCTTGATTGCGTTGTACGAAAGCAGTATGGAAGAAAGCCCAAATCTCAAATTTACTCACTTAGAAATTGAGCCATTCACCGTCCTTGGTGCAGTTGCAGGATTGATTCCATACCCTCATCACAATCAATCTCCAAGAAACACTTATCAATGTGCTATGGGTAAGCAAGCCATCGGCGCTATTGCCTATAACCAGTTCCGGAGAATTGACACTTTGTTGTATTTCATGGTGTATCCTCAACAGCCAATGGTGAAGACCAAGACTATTGAGTTGATTGATTACGACAAACTTCCTGCGGGGCAAAACGCCACTGTTGCTGTCATGTCTTATTCTGGATATGATATTGAGGATGCCCTTGTTCTCAACAAATCGTCCATTGACAGAGGCTTTGGTCGTTGTCAGGTGGTGCGTAAAAACACCATAGTTTTGAAGAGATACCCAAACCATACAAAGGATATTGTGGCCGGTATGAGAGTTGACGATAATGGAGAGCCCATTTTCTCTCACTCGGCGCTTGGACCTGATGGTTTAGGCGAAGTCGGAATGAGAGTCGAAAATGGCCAGGTTTATGCCAACAAACAAGTCCCCACCAATGCAGGTGAGTCTGTCCTAGGTGATCATAATCAACCACAAAGTGCCGCAAGTCATAGAGAAACTCCCGTCTACTATAAGGGCCCTGAACCGTCATATGTCGACCAAGTGATGATGTCTGTGAGTGACAACGACCAGGCGCTCATCAAGGTCCTCTTAAGACAAACCAGAAGACCCGAGCTTGGTGACAAATTCTCCTCCAGACACGGTCAGAAGGGTGTCTGTGGTATCATTGTCCAACATGAGGACTTGCCTTTCAATGATGATGGTGTAACGCCTGACATCATCATGAACCCACATGGTTTTCCATCTCGTATGACGGTTGGGAAAATGATTGAGTTGATATCGGGTAAAGCTGGTGTCTTAAATGGCTCTTTGGAATACGGAACTTGTTTTGGAGGCTCGAAACTCGAGGAGATGTCTCAGATTTTGGTAGACAAGGGATTCAGCTATTCAGGAAAGGACATGTTGTACTCGGGTATCACTGGTGAGTGTTTACAAGCGTACATCTTCTTCGGTCCTATTTACTACCAGAAGTTGAAGCATATGGTTTTGGATAAGATGCATGCAAGAGCCAGAGGCCCAAGAGCTGTCTTGACCAGACAGCCAACCGAAGGTAGATCCAGAGATGGTGGTTTGAGACTCGGAGAGATGGAAAGAGACTGTGTGATCGCTTACGGTGCTTCGCAATTGTTACTTGAAAGATTGATGATCTCTTCAGATGCGTTTGAAGTTGATGTCTGCAACAACTGTGGCTTGATGGGTTACAGTTCTTGGTGTAACACTTGCAAGAGCTCGGAGTATGTCATCAAAATGACCATACCTTATGCGGCCAAGTTGCTTTTCCAAGAACTTTTGTCGATGAACATAGCACCACGGTTAAAGTTAGGAGATGTTTTCTAAATCTCTAGCTTTCTGCATAAAGCCTTGTACCTTACACGAATAAGAAGTGAACATAGGCTCATTTGAAACAATAAGATGTAGAATATTAAAGAGGTAATTAGTCCTTGGATTTCCCAAAGTGAAGGCCCTTCTTGAGGCCCTTCCCCACGGTTCCAACACCTTTACCAAGTCCCTTAGTAACGCCCTTACCAACGCCCTTTCCGATGCCACCAACGGCACCAACGGCACCAAATGCCTCACCAATATTCGTCGAGCTCTCGGGACGAACGTTAATAATGAAATCAGGTTTGAATCCCACTTTGAAGTGGACAACACCCGCAGGCTTGTCATACTCATCCGTCAATTCCACATCAATTTCAATGTCCTCGTCCTTGTTTACATCTTGAAGACTCATTTCACCAACACCCAAAAGATCGTCTTGTTCTGGACCGACATCCCAATCGTAACATTTGACTTTAATGATAGAGTCATACTTGTTAGATGTCGCAACCTGAGTGGTCTCATTCCAAGTTGGGCTTAACGTCTTTTTGATCTTCTTGCTTTTGAAGAAACTTTCTTTCTCCGTGTTCAAGTATAACTTCACATATGGATCAGACTTACCATTTCTGTCACCTGCGGGCAAGTCTTCAGCGTTCAAGACCTCAATCTTCACGTTACCGATGTTGTCGGAAGAATCTTGAGGTGGAATAGCGGTGGTGTAGATAAGTGGAATCCACGAGACTTGGATCTTGACTTGAGCAGTGGCATTGCCCTCTAAATTGATCGTCATAGGCTTTCCGTAAGCATTTTTGAACAATTGAGAAACAGGAAGTGTAGTTTCTGCAACAGACTTCTCGGCCCTGTTGTGATCCTTTTTCTTCGACAAACGGAAATGAGCCTTCGACCAGTCCAACTCTTTGATGATGACATCGCCTGTAGTATTGATGGCATTGCTTTTCTCTTTCAACTTAGGAGACACGTAATCGGGAAGACCGTGAGTATCGAAGAAGGCCTGAAGATAGCAGCCAGTTTTGGAGACCAGCACGTCCTTGACCTCAAAGATAAAAACACCGCTCTTGTACTGTTCTAATTCTTGCGGACTTAATTTCAACCTATTGTCGTCTTGTTCTTCATCATCATCTTGTTCTTCCAAAGCCTCTTCCTTCTTCGTACCTAAAATTTTCCTGAGCTTAGATTCCTCTTCTTTCTTCTTGGCTTTCTTCTTGGCTGCCTCTTCTGCGTCTTTTTTATCCTCAGCCTCTTGCTCTGGGGTGATCACCGGCAAAGTAGGATAGAACGACAAAGAGTAGTTCAATACACCCTTAGGGCCCTTTTTGTGAAGCAATTTGGATGTACGCTTCTTCTTGTCCACTGTTTCGATGTAATTGCCCTTCTCATCCTTATGAATGAGGTCATTCAATTTCACATCGAAGGAACCGAGGGTACGGTCCGGCCGAGTTCTTTCAACATCCATGACTTCCAAAGTCAATTTTTGATTAGGGGATGCCAATGTGACGTAGTGAACTTCATTCCAGGTAGGATTCAAAGTGGAGTCGAAAGCGACGGTTCTGGCTCTTTGAGTCCCGTTGACCAAAAGACGGGTGTAAGGATCCACTTTGCCAATGGTCTCCAAATTACGCAAGTCCTCTGCATTCTGGATAGATACTCTCACAACACCAATTGGAGGAGTGTAACCGCCAGCACCCGAGGCACCTTGCAACATCACTGGCTTCCAGGCAGTTGAGACTTGAATTTGTCCACCCTTTGATAATTGAAACCATGGATCATCCACTTGCGTGGAGTCAATCAAGTTGTTTAATGTGGTTTTCACCACACTATAAATTTTCTTATCTGCGGTTCTAAGAATGATTCTCACTTTTGACTTCGAGCGGTTAAAGACGATTTGTTCTTTGGTTTGACTCCAGCTTGGGTTATTATTGCCTTTAACAATAGCAGTTTTGATGAACGAATCGCCGTCAATGAGCATCTCGGCATAAGTAGAAACCGCCTTTCCATCGGCTCCTTTCAAGTTTCTAGCACCGACAAGCTGAACAGTAGCGACACCAGTGTTCAAGTCGGGAGGTGGGATAATTGCGCCATCAGCTTGTCTTTGAGGAACAAGAGCGGTCATAAAGTGCAAACCGAAATCAATCTCTCCAACGGGCTTGTTATTACGAATAACAGGAGCAGTGATACTTTTAATCCTGTTTTCGTCATGTAAAACGTCCATATCGAACTGAACGGATCCAATGAGATTATCTTTCCTCATTTGATTGCCATTGTAGTCGTAAACACTGATGTTCAATGGCTCGGAGAAAGAAGCAATTGGAATATGCACACTTTGGTTCCAAACGGGCCTATTAGTGTTATCAATGTGCTTTGTCCTGGCCAAAACCTCCTTTCCGAAACCAAGGGTGCAGTATGGGTCAACAGTGTTGTTCCAACGTCCGTAGTTCTTCAAATTCCTAGCAGACTTAATTCTGACAACCAAGACACCGATTGCAGAGTTCAAAGGAGCACCGGCCATCAATTGTTGGACATTCAATTGAAAAGAGAGCGGGGAAAATAGAATTTTTCCAACATATTTCTTGACCATTTCATTAATGAATGGGTACAATCCAGGGAATGCCATAACCTCCCAATTGAAAGGAGACTCTCCCAACAATCTGGTGGTGAAATCAAAGGAGGGTGGTTCCATCAAACAAACATTTACCGTCTCGATATGTGGAAACGCAGACATCATTCTCAATCTCACTCTAAGCAAAACTTGGAAAGACACATCCGATACCACCACAGGTACATCGATGCCGAACAAGCTAGCCTTCACAACAACCTTTTGATTGACGTTACTCTTCATTTGCTTGTTATTAGAATCAGCAAGATCGTTCGGCTTGAAGGAGCATCCCCAATCCATGACAACGACGTCGTCCGCAGTGCCGGCTAAGGTCTTGACCATGTCGATTCTGAAAGGTTTGGTTCCTGCAGTAAATGAGTCGAGCCACAATGCCTTGATAAAAGCAGGGGCTGGAGAAGCAGCCAAAATGGGATTTACCTGTTCGGTGACAATCTGGGCAATAGAGGGCTCCAAGTAATGCCAGAATTTCTCCAAAAAGACATTGAGCCACTCCATGGTTTCGTAGTCATTTTCAATACTTTTAATGGAGAACTCCCTTTGGGCCTCCTCTCTCAAGGCTTGTCTGTACTTTCTGACCGAACTACGGTACATGATAGCGGTGGCAAGCATGATGAAGAAGATTGGGGCCAAGGAGAAACGAAACCAACCCACGACCCACGAAAGCACACCTGCCACAATCATAAAGCCGACGTTGTGAAACCAATCACCATAGGCGGCAGCAGGGAGGTAGGCGTCGAAAAAAGAACCACGTGACAATAAGTCCGTCACCTCGTCGTAGTCAGTCAATGCGTCAGCATTTTCATAACGGCCCACCTCCTTCCATCCACGGTAGGTGGGTTCAACAGGCTGCCTTGGGAGAGGCTTTGACTTGGCCTCCGACATATCGAAATCCTCGCTGATGGTCCAGTCGACAGTGGTCTCCCGCACATCATCAGTTTTACTAGAGTTGCCAAAATCCTTGGATTCGACATCTTCGACACTGACTTGGTCGGGTGCCTCCAAAACTTCTTGCGGCTACAAAAATTAGTATTTGGGATTGGAGCAGCCTGAGAAGAATTGGCAAATATCACATACTGATGTGGCTACTTCTGCCAGCATTTTAGATAAACAAGTACTTGATATCGCAGCCGAGTGAGTATGGGTGAGTTGCTAGTCGTGCGGCTCACAAGACATCCGCTGATATCATTGCACTTTCTTCTATCCTGTGTGCAACGTCTTGTCCGGTGCGTAGTGCGTTCGCTGCGGCAGAGTGCTAGCCCCAAATTTAGCCGAGTCCGAAGCAAAAGCGGGCCGAATTTGGAAAATGAGCATGATCCCAGCGAGGCATATGCAGATTCTCTCTTTCGATTTTGCAATGAAAACAGCACTAGGTTTTGCATATACATTGCAAAGACGGTTCAGAACCCCGTTTTAGATGAGTACACGATAGCGCGCGGTTTGTTTAGGCTCATTATTTAAGTACTCAATTGTGAGATTTCTGAGATATACTCCAAACAATAGCCTTTGTCGACGTACGTTATATGAAGCTTAAGACCGAAAAAAGCCCCCGATCGTTCGCTCAACTCCAAGATTTCTAGGCAATCCTCCGCCACCGTACAATATTGCTGATTTTGATTGGTGATGCGGCACATTCATCAGATAACCCTAGCCTTTGCCGTCACTCTCGTGCCCCTCTTGTTTCTAGTGTTAGCTCACAGAAGTAGACTGGGGCTTGCGTTCTCCTTGAGTCTCTATGACGTGTCACCATCTCAGCGTCATGTCCCTTCCAATGGTGGCCCTGCCGCCCCCGGTTTGTACCCCACAGAAGGAAGTTTCGATGACAACTACTCCCTGGTGTTCAAGTCGGTATTTCCGATGGACCTGGTGATTTCCTACAATACCACCAAAACATCAGTCCACAACATCGCTGCGCGGTACGCCAGTTTCAGCTCTATCCTTAGCCACGAGCTCAAAGGCCACTTCGCCATAATACCAGGTGACGGCTGCCAGAATGTAAGTGCAGACGCCGGTGGAAACTATCACAATAAAATCCTTATCGTCCAGCGGGGGGGATGCACGTTCGTGCAGAAGATAGAGAATCTTCTTGATTCGGGGCTCTCCCCAAAAGCCATCATCATTGCCAACAACATCCTTCAAAATGAGCTCATAACCATGTATCATCGAACCTTTAACCGTGATGGCGCAATTAAAATCCCCATGTTGTTTATGTCTCTTGAAGACTTCGAGGTTTTGAAGCTGCTTGAGCTGCTCAATATCCCGCTATCAATCTCCACAATGGCATTCGATTCCATCATGGGCTTTTCTTTACTGATGGCTCTCTCACCGCCCATGATGTTTTTGGTGTTCTATTTGACGATGAGAGTCTTGCAGTGTTATCGGAACCGCCGGATGAGTGCCATAAACGAGCGCTATGTTGCTCAATTGCCCGTGTATATGTACAAGGGTAATCATATGGTACCGTGCGCCAACTTCCATGAGTACTTGAAAGCAACAAACCAATTTGAAGATATTCCTTCTATTCTGTCGTCCTCCGAGGATTTGGCGGTCGAAGAAGCGGAAGCGACCCCGAACCAAGAGAGTGTGGTGATCAACGGGAGGCATCTCTCTTCGCTCGAACATTTGGGCCTCTTGTTTTCAACTACGGACTATTATCCGACCCTGAAGTGCTCCATTTGCCTTGGTCGCTTTGTGCCTTTGCAATCGAGAGTGCTTCTACTTCTGTGCAAGCACATCTACCACGAAAAATGCCTCTCAAACTGGCTCATTAATTTCAAGAAATCGTGCCCTCTCTGCAACAAAATTATCCACCTCACCAATGAACTGAGAAGTTATGGCACCTTTGAAAGAGACTTGGAGGCTGCATTAGATGAGCCCGCACCACGTGAAGAAGAAACCGGCTTATCAGAGGACGAATACTATCGAGGAAGAGCTTCACTATCACATGGCAATGAAAGCCTCTCTGCGCGCCACATAATTGCATCTACCCCACAAGGCCCTCATAGTTATGCCTCCATGCCCATCTTGCCCAGTCGCTCACAAGTTCCAGGCTCCCCGAGTATCAGTGCATCATCAAATTTTTCCTACGTGACGACTCGGTCCCAGAGCATAGGGGTCTCAGGCATGTCAGCGGCGTCTGAATATCTTACGCCCACGGCAACAAATGATTCGTCAGAGCATGTTCTTCAAAATGAGACCGCACGATCTGTCAATTCAACATTGACTTATCTGCCACAGTGAATTTAGCATCGACTCACCAGCTGCAGTGATTCATGAATCTTTCTCATAATTTCGCGCCCATTTCGTAGCGCGCGATCGTAACATGCACCCCACAAATACTCGTTTCACGTGACACAAAAGACATTGTTGCCGATGAGCGTCTACCTACCAAACATCACGTGTGGCCACGTGAACCCAAGCTACAGCAGAAATACAACTCCAGACACAGTAGCCATGAAGCAGGAAGAGCCTGGAGGAACTGAACCTGACCCCTCGACTAACGACGAGAGTCTCACTCCTACACAAGACCCCAATGCTACAGAGGACCAGCAAAAGCGAAAGAAGCGGAGGAGAAAGGTAGAGATGGCATGTATCTATTGCAGGCGCTCGCATATGATTTGCGACGACGCTAGACCATGTCTGAGGTGTATCAAGAGGGGAATTGGACATCTCTGTCGAGATGTGCCAGCCAACGTCAGGCAGAAGAAAAAGTCGGGAAAGCCAGAACATGTACTGCCGATAGAGGAGCAAATTCCTAGAGGCCCTGCAATTACCTTACCGCCACACAGTCAACTGCATGCGGTGACAACTTACGACTACAGAGATCAAAGGCTACCGGAGGACAATCACAGTGTTCGTGATGAGAATACAGCAGCCCCAGCGCTCAGAAATCCTCAGCTCAACAAAAATCTCCCTTTTAACCAGGAGCCGTTTTTCTATTCGGAACATGCGGGAAGTGAGTTTAGTTCTCTCAACGACTTTCTTTCGATGATTGATGACCCGGATTTGGTGAACGGAGCATTAAACGGCGAGCCCTCCAATGCGGATCCGTCGCTATATTTCCCTATGAACGCAGATAACTCCAACCCCAACGGTTTCAACCAAGTGCCGCAATTTTCGCCGGCTTTTGTTCAGAATCCGACATTTTTGGATGCCTCCGTGGGAGCACCTCAAAGACCTCCTGATCATGAAGTTCTCTCGCGCACTACACACAATGAACTAGAAGGATTGCGTGAAAGAGCTCCTCCAGTTGCAGAAAACGGGTCTGATAGCGGCAAACATCAACCAGTAATTTCTGATTCCGCCAGAGACAAATTCTTTTTGACTGCTGCAGACCCCACCACCGAAATATCACCAGAGGAACGTCTAAAGCAGGTGATCAAGGCCAAATTGGAGGCCGGCCTTCTTCAGCCATACAATTATGCAAAAGGCTACGCCCGTTTACAGAGCTATATGGACAATTACATGAACAGAACATCCAGGCAACGGATCCTTAAGCCACTTCTGATATTCCGGCCTGCGTTTCGGGCTATTGCCAAAACCCTCAAAGATGTGGACTTAGTTCTTGTTGAAGAAAGCTTTGAAAGAATGCTTTTGGACTATGATCGTGTATTCACCTCGATGGCGATCCCCGCTTGCTTGTGGAGGCGGACAGGTGAGATATACAGAGGAAATAAGGAGTTCGCCTCGCTCGTCGGGGCCACAACCGACGATTTGAAAGACGGAAAACTCGCAATCTACGAGTTGATGAGCGAGGAAAGCGCAGTGAATTTTTGGGAGAAATACGGTGCTATTGCTTTCGACAAAGGCCAAAAAGCAGTGCTTACAAGCTGCAATTTGCGGACAAAAGACGGGTTGAAGCGGAAGAGCTGTTGCCTTAGTTTCACTATCAGAAGAGACAGATACAATATTCCGAGCTGCATTGTCGGAAATTTCATTCCCATTGATCCATAATACCGCAGAGTAAACGAGTGACAGTGACTAATGTAAAGGGGTGGCCGTGAATCTAATCCTGAGGTGTACTCTTTATTACTTCATGATACATACGACTACTCTTCGTCGCTCTCGTCAAAATCCATAGCGTCCTCCAGGCTCTTCTTCGAGGACTTCTTGTTCTTCTTGGCCTCTTGCTCATCAAGGACTGCCTGCTTCAAGAGCTGAGCTTGCGATTCTCTGACCTTCCTATGCACAGAAACATATTGGCCTAAGGGAGTGGATTCCCATTTCTCGTCCTTAAGGAAGGCTTGCACTTCAGCTTTGTTGGATGGACCGTAGTCAACGGAACTTCTCTTCGAGGTGATGAGAGATGCATTGGCGTTCAACTTCTCCACAAGTTGCAGAATCTGCTTGTTGAACTTACCACTCTTGGATTTCTTAGCAAACCGTCTGAGGGATAATATGACTGGAGTGACGAGTTCAGGGAACGCTATACTCTTACAGTACAAAACCAAGTACTCGCTGGTCAACTCGATGAACTGGCTTTGCAAGCCCTCCTGGTATACTCTAGTACCCAAGTATTGTTGTCCCGCTTTGATGACATAGTCAAAGTCCAAGGCTGGCAAAGGAGTGTTTTTTGGTGCTTTCGTGAACGCCGTGGACGTCAAGATCTCGGAAAGCAATGGGAAGATAGGGATAAATACGCCAGTTCCCTGGGACAATCTAATCAACGAGCGTATCAAGTAGAATCTCAAAGGAAAGAACTGAGCGGTAGGAATCAATCTGATGACACCCAACGTGACCTGGACCAAGGGGTAGATCAAGGATCTCAAGGGAGATTCGTGAGACTTATGGGTGATGAGCTCCTTCTCAGGGTTGCAGTGTTGGAACAACACTCTCGACCAGAAGTCCAACGAGTGGCAAAACTGCCAATTGTAGATGCTTTTGTGGGCGTCTTTGCCCTGCGTGGCGGAAGCATTAGTCGTTGAGGAGATGGTGTTACGCAAGTGGACGGCCAACTGACGCACAAAGTCGAAACCAACGGTGTAGGATAATTGCTCGTCGATTCCAAACAACTCAGCAGCAGAGTTTTTAGAAAAGTTGATCGAGTCCATGGTGTGCACGTTGGTTGTACGGCAGTTCTTCAAGAACAGCGAGTAGGCATTTCTCAAGACGACCTCCAAAACCGAAGGAAACTCCCGAGCGGCATTGTTCAAGAATGCAAAAGTAGCCACTTGCGTGTCGGTGGCTGTAGTAGTGGCCCATACATCTGCCACGGCCTGCACCACCAGATCGAGAATCTTCTTGCTCGAAACATAGTATGGGAAGACCTCGAGCACGGACGATAACGCCAAAGCTGCAGTTTCGGTGTTGTTGATATCATGCAAGATCGTGAGGTAGGCACTGGCTTGGAGTTTCATTAGACGGGTGATTTTGCCTGCCATTGGGTGTTTGGCATTGACAGACCGTTGCTCTTTGTTGTTTACCTTATATGGGCATAAAGTCTGGATTGCCTCAGGAACCCGCTTCAAGCCCACAAACAACAAGCTGGTAAATACCGAGGCATCACTAGGCTTGTAATGCACTTTGGTATTTTCGTTGGTTTTGGTTACCACCACACCTTTGAAAGCTTCAATGGTCTGCTTAATGGTATTTAACGTAGGCTCGTTTTTCAAGGTTTTGTCCCACTTGTCCACAATGCTTCTGGTGATCTCGAATTTTTCAATTGCAGCTTCGGCGTCGGATTCCTCGGCTCCTGACATCTCGCCATCGTCGATGGCATCCAATGGATTAACTCCTTCAAAATCCAACAAGTTCTTATCGTTTTCCTTTAAGTATTTGAAAAACTCGGGGTCTTTTTCTTCCAAGGCCTTCATATCCTGTTTCATCATTTCCTCATCTTCTTCTCCAGAGGAAGCTTCGGCATCTTCGTCGCTTTCGCCCACATCCTCGTTTTCAGAACCGGCCTCGGAGTCTCCTGCGGATTCCTCAGCGGAGTCTTCTTCAAGTTCATCTTCGCTAGCGTTCGTGTTCGTTCCTTTCTTTGCTTTGGGGACTTCAAAACCGCTCTCCAAGAACTCGTCGACGGGCATGTCATCGAAGATCGGCTTTGTAGATTTCTTTTCCTTGGGTTCTGCCGGAGCACTGCTCTTCTTGTTTCCTCTTCTCAAAGCGTATTTTTTGTTTTCCTTCTGAACATCACGGCGATGCTCGATGGTATGCTTCAAATGTTTGTTTTGAAACTTCCGGGTGGCTTTCGAAGTCTTACCCATTTTGCTGTAGTATAGTTTCAGATGGTGTGAAAAAATGGCTGAGATGAGATGCGCATCCTCGCTATATCGCCCTCTATATGCAGATGCAAAGTAGCACCCTCTGGTGTCCTGACTGAATATACGAAAGTTTCATTGTTTTACGTGATTAAAGATTTGGCTATTTTATTCTCCTGCCGCTGTAACCCAATGTCTTTTTCGTGTATTTGAGTTTCTGTCCCCTGACCTACTGGCTCATTATTCAATCGAAAGAGCCCTGGAATGCCCTCTGAAGCCACCAGAGGATCTTATCGTAGACAATGTTATTGGCATTGTGATAGTAGATAGAATGATCGCTATCCGGGAAGAAATGCAAGTCATAATTCTCAACTTCGGCCTTGTCGAATTGATCCAAAAGCCAGAGTGTATTCTGAATGTGCACATTATCATCGGCAGTTCCGTGCATGATATAAAAGCGTTGGACATCTTTAAAGTTTTTGACATCGTTGATCCGTGACACGGCTTCATAGTTTGTGTTTTCTGTGGGACTACCCATGTACCTCTCGGTATAAATAGAGTCATAAAACATCCAATTCGTGACGGGAGCCACTGCAACACCATACTTGAAAATCTTTCCGTGATCGCTTTCGAGTGTCTTCAAGGTGAGAAATGCGCCATACGACCAGCCCCACAATGCTGTTTTACTGGCATCAATGAAAGAATTCTGCTCAACATAGTCACTGACAATCAATGTTAAGTCGCGTGGGCCCCAGAAGCCAATTTTCTGATTTGCAAATGCTTTCAATTTCCAGTCATCACTACCAGTACCTCGTGGGTCTATGATGAGAATAACTGCATCCAAGTTGCTGCAAGCAACATCTTGAAAATCGAGCAGAAAGGAGTTATCCACTGTAGTAGAGCCTGGACCCCCGTAGCCATGTACAAGAAGCGGATATTGTTTTTTAGGGTCAAAGCGGGGTGGCAAAATTTCAATTATGTTCAAATGAACTTCGTCATCTCCATGCCCCACGACTGCTGTCTTTCGAGTCCTAGTGGGGAGGTTCGTTGTTGATATTGTCTCCCGGAATCGTTTATAGTCATTTAAAGGGTCCTTTTGAAGTAGATTTTTCGATTCATCATTAAGGTCTGAGAGCCTCACAAGCTTCTGCCATGGCTGCTCTGGACCTTTGTATCGAAAATCAACAAAAAGGTTATCAGGACTGAAAAAAAGATCTGCCGAAATTTCTCTTAAGTATACCTTCTCCTGCAAAGAGACTTTATTTTCCTCCTTTGTGAATGATATCCTCGAAAACGTATTGTTCAAATTTGTTCCAAACATGCCAAACACTGAGTCCTCTTCAAAGTCATAAGCTAACGAAGAAGCAAGGTTCACAGGGCCCAAGAGAAAGGAGTAGTTTGTAGAGCGTGCATCATCAAAGACAGCCAAGTGGACTTTGCTGTCAACAACCACACGGTCAAGATACTTTGTAGAATCCTCGCTTTTGACAACCGTGATTGGCTGCGCCTTTTCAATCCAGCCATCATAATCAGCAGCTTTCTCCATCGAAACATGCTCCGCAGTACTTGACTTCGAAGGCGAATACAATTTTTTCACCAAGACAGAGCTTTGCCGATCCGAAAGCTTTATCATGAGGTTATCGGAATTTAACCAGGCAGCATCATATAGAATGAAGTCGTTGGAAAGTGTATCATCAGATAGTCCCGATATCTCAGTATTCTTGGACAGTTGAATGTCAAAAGAAAAGAGCCTCACAGTTGGGTTTGATGTTCCGGGTCTCGGATATCGGACATTTGTTCGAAGCGGATAACTGCCGAGATTTTCCAGATCGTCTCTATTCATGTCATCATAAGACATGGTGATCTCGTCACTCCCCTTGACATAGTAATCCAAATGATAGATGCCCACCTCGGTATCATTTATAGATGCGTAAGCGACTCGACTCAGGTCAGGACTCCACCAGATCATCTTATCTTGAGGATAAACTTCCTCTTCATATACCCAATCGGTCTTGCCATTATAAATACTGGAACTTCCACTCTCTGTTACTTTCACCACATTCATGGTTTCCACGTCCATGATGTACAAGTTATGGTTGTAGCCGAAGGCGACATGTTTACCCGATGGGGAGAATTCTGCAAAATGAAGCTTGACCAAATCATCGCTGTCTGCTTCTGGGGGACGGATTGGAATTATTTCGCCAGTGATCGCTTTCCAAACCCAGTAATTTGAGAACTGTGAGTGCCTCCATTGAGCCACCAGGCTTGAGCGAATCAAGTGCTTGGCATCCATATCATCCACAGGAGCGCCCGGGTTAAGTAAAAGATCTTCAGCATAGTAAAATTTACCTCCAAAGCTGAATTGAATAGACTCAATTAAAACTCGCTCATACTCAGTATCAACCTGCTTGATCATGAAATTTTTCTTCTCCGATGTGAGATAGAATCCTCTTGCGGGAGTAGTGTGTGTCGTAGGAAACTGCGCTGACAGTAGCCACCTAACAGGCACGTTGAATGAGTAATATGCACCAGATCTGTATTTTGAAAGCGTTAAGTTGTGGTTATGCGGAGAAAAGCTGTTGAGCGAAACATTCTTCCCATTATAAGACACAATACTTGTGTTGGGGCCATGCCACAATTTGAGGGCGTGCTCTCTGGACTCTGCATTGGAGTAATAGATAGCTAATGCCAACCATGCGGCTATTGCAATAGCTGCAAGGGTACCAGCGAATTTCTTGGTGAACCCTTTTTGGCCACCCATCTTGTCTAGCTCAATTCTAAACTTCGGATCACTCTCGAAATTATCTTCGTTCAGCCTAGAACCGGTGATTCGATCAAGCTCCTCAAAAATGATGGACGTTCGAAGACTTTCGGCAGACGTGGTACTCTCCAGAAACACCGGATCTGAACTGTCTAGATCTGGTGATAGGTCGTCAAGAGGTATCAGGTTCACCGGTAGATATTCGTGATTGTCCTGTTTCATGTTTGATCTCCTGTATCGTTGGACCTTTGATTATGTGCTAATCGATGAATTACCTGCTAATCGATGGATTACCTGCTAATCGATGGATTACCTGCTAATCGATTGATTACCTGCTAATTAATGGATAATGTGCTAGTTGTCCCAAGCTGAGATCAATGTATGCGCCTATAAATGTGTGATCGCGCGGTGGTTGAGCTTGAAGTACCTTCGAATTAACCCAAATAACAGTAAAAATTGATGAGAGATTTCGAGTTTATAAACGTGTATTTTAACGCAGTTACTGATCTTCGCCTTGTCGTCCGCATTAGTCCTTCAAAGGCCATTTCTCTAACATGAGACCCCGCGGTCGCTTGGTGCCGGCACATAAGAAGCGCGCGACAAAGTAAACACCGATGTTGCAGCTAGTGACAGAGAAGTAATGATATATGCGCCCTTTTTTAGCAAGGAAAGCTCGATTGCAGAAGTGCAGAGGCTTTTATCAGATGAATGGGATCAGGCAAACTTCAGGGCCGCTTTGAAGGAAGCTTCAGCTGCGTATGCATCGAATCCCTCACACAAGGTATCACTCACCCACATGTTTAAGAGATGCGTTACAATGTTGTCGGAGCAAAACAAGCGAAGAAGTAATAAAGTAGGGCTTGGTTTGGAAGGAGGTGATGCAGGTCTTGAGACTGAGCTGCTCAACTTACCGCAGATTCCCAATGCCGAGTTAGAATCCACTTCTCCGCATCCAAGGACAGATTCGTTCGAAAAACATTCAACTTCTGCCAACCATGATGATGGAGACGATATCACAGATATAAACAACATTGAATCCACCGTTCCGGAGGCTGAGAAGTTAAAATACAATCCAGAGACTGCTCACACCACCGAGTCTGAAGCATCAAGCGTATCAGATACGATTCCGGCAAGCGAACTTAAATTTAACAGCACAATGGGCCTGCGTGTATTTAAAGTTCTCAAGTTTTGGTTCGATATTCTCTCGCATGAGCCAACTAGCAAGAATCATAATCTTTTGCTTGCTGTGTTTTCTAATGAGGAAAGCGAGGATTTGTTAAGCAACGACGATTTGTTTTCTCTCTTGTTTGAGACGAAAGCATTTTTGGTATTCGCTATCAAACTGAACAACCTTGAAATGGCTGAATCGATAAAGGAGTCAATTTACATGATTCACGAGATATTGGCTGCTATCTTCAAGACTATAGGGCTCGAGGCAAAAGATGGTACCCCGCAGACGGCACACACTTTGAAAAGTTTGCTTCACGAATTCTATCACGTTGATTTCTCCACTACATTTGAGTCTTTGTTAGATTTGACCACTAGCAAATTGTTGTTTTCTAACAATCGAGAGGAAGCTCGGATCCTATCTGAAACGATGGAAGCAGATCAATCCCTTAGGCTTTCTTATGTGACCTTAAGCAAAGTACTCGTGTGCGTGGCTTCTCTTGCCAATTGTCCCAAAAGTTTACTCCTAGAGACAAAGTCGTCCGACTCACTGGATATCACGGCTATCAACAACAATTCTTCCAATGTGTACTCCCTCACTATCAAGAGTTTTAATTTTGCGGACCCCAAAAGTGTTGCGTTATTCGAGTCCCGTATCATTCCATACCTAGCTGCTGAATTCAACCTCTTCTACCAATTCAGCCCTGACTTGTTGCAGCATTCACTTAAGCATTCGTCTCTTTTCACGTGGATTACTGGAAATGCATTAAGCTCAAGTCTGTACTTGTATACCCATACGGTGGAAGACTTGACTAACTTCGAAAACCAGCCACTTGATCCAAATGATCCCTTTCTCTACGAAGTCGAGTATTTCGAACATAAATTGAAGTTGAGGAAGTTGCAATCGGGAAATCAGCAAAACGCCGACCTTCTGTGTCCGTCGTATCTCATGATATCGGCGCTCTTCAATTCCTATGCCGACAATGCATCATTTGTTGAATATCTCAGCCAGCTGAGGGATCTGAGGATACCGCTTTTGAACATATGGTTGTGTGTCTCTTCTTATGTACACCACTACCAGTATAAGTCGGAAATGAACAAGCACGGCACCAGGGTATTCTTGCTCACAATGCTCAAGTTGACCTCATCGAATTCCTCATTCTTGAAACTCGCCGAAGGCTACACAATCAATGAAAGCTCATGGAAATTTTGTCATCACAAAGCTCCCAACATCCCTGTCGACGAGGATAACGAGAATAGACCCATTCTCTTCTATTTGATGGATGTTCTCCAGGTAACTTTCAGATTCAATCTTTCAAAGAAGTTGAGCTTGACAAATGTCAAGCTTGCATTGACGGTACTTTATCAAATTCTTGCATATTATGAGGCACATCCCACTGAGGATCTCAAAACTTACCATTGGAAAGAGCTCTACGTGTCATTGACCAATATGCTTCGCTTCATTTCAAAGTGCCATAATGAAGAAGGAGTAAAGTTTGTTGTTGAAGAAGTATTTGCTAGTTTTGACTTGCTTTTATCGCCTGTATTTGACAAGATTATTGTCGATACCGTGGGTACGAAACTTTTCGGCAGTCATTTGATCAAATCATTGAATTACGATTTACTCTACATCATGCTTCAGCAGCGAGAAAGTTTATCTGCATTGTTCTCGAAGTATATTGTCCAAACAGACAATTTTTCTCGAGTGGAAAAAGCATTTGATACTTTCGAAGAGAAGCTTCAGGCTATCAAGACGCCTGAACTTAGCGAGCGTGACGTTGAGCAAATGATCAGTGGTCTTTCGATATTGAGTGACGAGGAGGTTTGCTTCACGTCGGTCACATTTGAAGACTTCAACAATTTTGAGACCTTCAAGTATTTGGACAGATTTATCGGTGAGGCCAGCGAGCAGCTCGATCAGAGCAGCAGAGTGCAGCAGCTTCTACTCGGCAATGAGTGGACACCTCTCAAGGAACAATGATTAAACGTTTGCTAGATTCCTCTATTTTCGAGTGAATTTTTATTTATGTACCAGAGTTCATTGAATGGATCTGAAAAAGTCCATACACGTGGTGAAGACCACCAAAAGAATACCTCCACCAGGACCCAATCTCAAGACTTTAGGAATGAAACCTTTGTAAAGAGCACTGAACCCCTCCTCCTTGGCGACGGTAAGAACCGAAGGAATAGTCCAAATGTATTTTGAAGAGCCTGCTTGAATTCTGGACTTGACCACATCAAAAGGAGTGTTCAACATGGTACCAAAGGTACCACCAATAGTTCCGCAAGTCAAGTCGATGAGGGTCTTTTCCGATGGGGTTTCTGGCTTTGGCATCAAGCTTCTAACCTGGAAAATCAAACCAAAGTATCCTGCATTCCACGAGACGTGTCTCCACATAGTAGACTCCAAACCCTTGTACAATCCAAGTAAACCGTCCAGCTTGACAATGTGCTTAACGACTTCACCCATTCCATTGAACTTGGAAGTTCTGTCTTGCAACTTGATCTTGATCAACTCAAAAGGAACAACCACGAAAGACTCAGTAGCACCTGCAGTGGCACCAGTCAAAACGGCTAAAGATGGGGTCATCTGTGGGATATCGAAAGCCTTTCTGTAGAATTTTCCCCACTCGTCGTTAGCAGCAAATTTAATAGCTCTTTTTGGCGCCTCCATCAAGATTGGGGCAGAAATACCCTTATACAACCTTGAAAAGCCCTCCTCGGCCACGATCTTCTTCAAGCACCGGAGAGTACCGTTGTAGTCCGAGGTGGTAGCTAATTGCTGTCTGGTTTTGACCACATCCAACGGATACATGATCATGATCTCAGAGACACCGGCCACGGCACCCGAGAGGAATTGGTAAATGAAAGGCAATGACTTTGGCTCAGACATGGTGAAGTGGGAGAAATCTCAGTAAATTTTGAATCAGACGCTCGAGCTGCTTGCGTAGAAGAATTGAATTAATTTCCTGAACTAGTCAAAGAACTGCTTACTAGAAGTGGCAGGAAGAAACTGGGGAATGAGAAAATTTAGGTTCGAAAAGTCTGGGTGCAAGGTGCGTTACACCAGCAAACGCGCGGAAATGGAAGCGATACTATTGACCCGATACCAATGAATATGGGTCACACGGCCAGGTCATTACTAAGCCCTAGAAGGCATTGCTGCTCTTTGAGGTGTCACGCAGACATCAGGCTCGACGGCTGCTGCATTAATTGCATTGTTTTCGAGCATCCAAATAGCATTAACAATTTCACGTCCTGGAGATAAGCCCACAATGGAGTCAGATCGGAGCGCTTCCGCTCTCGCCTGCACATAAACTGAGGGGAACCGGGTCTCGCGATCTAGAGATCGGGCCATATTTATCAAGAGCGGTTTGTGGTGTCGGGATTTGTATACTGCTCAATGTCTGTAGATTGTGTGGGTAGATCAGCGAATCGCCTGTATCTGGTGTCGCTGTGTCTGGTGCCGCTCTTCATCATGTAAGCCCTTGAAAACCGAGCAGCTCAGGCGGGGCGGGTAACTGTTCCGCGATGATATAAAAAGGTGCGCTCATCGAGAACCGGAACTTCTTCTTCGTGCGGCGCCAGAACTTATACCGTGTTGCTTGTCTGTTCACGTTATCCCTACGAGTTGGCGAGTGTCAAGTTCTGGTCTGAAAAACGTCCAGTGATGGATAGCGACCATCTTAACGCCCTTTCATGATTCTGGCTAACGGGAAAGCTCGCCTTGTGCTTGCGGTCTCATGGAGTATCGTGAGGGCTGGTAGGTCATACATTTACACAAAGCTTGTAGTCTGATTTCTAAGTAGTAGACATCCATTATCCTAAGCTCCATATGCCGTCCACATTTTCAAGATTGCCATGCCAATGTTGGCTAAAATGCCTGCAAAGATGCCCATCTTATGCGAGCGGTTGAACATAGTATCATCCACCATAAGAAACACGACCGCCACAAACCCCAAAAATGTGCCAATCAAAAGGCCAGTAATGGCGTTTTCCTTGCTAAACGAGATGTCGTGATCACCCAAAGGGGCGCCAAAACCCTGTTCAGTGCCGCCATTAGCGGCGGCTGATCCTCCCAGCAACCCTGCGCCGGGGGCACTATATCCCGTCGAATCTAGCCAGCTTTCTTCCAACTCTCGGACACGTTGTTGTTGCCTGTCGCTCTCCTCCATATCTGTCACTCCTCGCAGATTACCAGAATCTACGACGCCAGGAAAATGGATCTGTTGAAACTGTCTCCGTAAGTCGTCCACCTCCTGGACGCTGACTCCCTGCAGAAGAAGCCGGTCGAAACCAATTACCGGGGGATCGGTTTGGCTGGTATTCGCCCGCAGGTCCAACTCCCGCTCCTGCTCGAGCTGTGAAGGCGTCATTTCATCACCTATCAAGCAATGTATGTAGATATCGAGTGCGTTGGTATCATCTCCGGCCTCTTTCATGTGCTTGAATTTTGGCTCAAATACCTCTGTTTTGAAGTTCGTTTGATCGTTTAAGACCCGTCCATTGTAAATCAAGCGTATGCGTCTGGTGCTTGTGCCCTGTATTTTCCGCCGTATCATCATTTTGAACCAGGAGGTGTCCACGAGCTTATAGATATCGTCTCGATCTAAGTTCACTGATATGGGAAGGCTCAAGTCCGGATGGTCATTAGCATCTGTACCTGTGTCGGTGAACCGAATAATTGCGTTTATTTTCATAGTGTTGTCGCCGCTGTGAACTCTGGGGTTCTAGAGTTAGCTTGCGAGATATGCGCGTCGAAGTTGGTCACATAAGACCATAGACATCAAAGGTCATGTGAAGTTTTTCAAGACAGGGACATAAATCTCTCAAAAACCCGTATACACCTGGCAGCCGGACTGTAGATTCGCTCGGCTTTGCCCTGTATTCCCTTCCACTTGCGTTTATTTATTGTCTCAAAATCAGCTGTTTCCATATCCTCAGCATAATGCGCATGTCATGCAATATGTTTAGCAGTGCGCCAAGTTCATCGCTGCAACGTCAGCTCTTTGGAACCAATAATGCTAACACCTCCAATCAACATCCACAAATGGATTGAAGAAAATTCACACCTTCTCCAGCCCCCAGTGAACAACTTTTGTCTTCATAGAGGTGGGGCCACTGTCATGATAGTGGGAGGCCCCAATGAACGCACAGACTACCATATCAACCAGACACCCGAGTACTTTTACCAGTTGAAGGGCTACATGTGCTTGAAAGTGGTTGATGATGGTGAATTTAAAGATGTGATTATAAACGAGGGGGAGTCTTTCTTATTACCAGGGGACGTTCCGCATAACCCAGTGAGATATGCCAATACCATAGGATTGGTCGTGGAGCAGGACCGGCCTCGAGGCACAAACGACAAGCTCAGGTGGTACTGCTTCGAATGCCGAGAGATTGTGCATGAAGTGGAGTTCTATTGCTCAGACTTAGGGACTCAGGTGAAAGAGGCAATCGTCAAGTTTGATGGCGATATGGATGCTAGAACCTGCGGCAAGTGTGGCAAATTGAACCACTCCAAACCGCAAGAAGTTTGAGAGGTGGCTGTCGTAAATAGTTAATTGAGTTATGAAGGAAACGTGAAATGTCTATTCGAATTTCTTGGGGCCGAGAAGTGCCTCACCTCTATCGAACACGAAATCCACAGCATGCTCAACGGGTTCATCGAAGATGTATGGCAACAATGGCACAATGCCCAAACCAACTGCTACGGGGCCGTATGTCTTGAGTGTCTTTGGACTGTTCTTGAAAAGAACAGACGAGTAACGCACTGCAGAATGGATGGTGAATGCAGGGAAAGCCATGGATGCCAAACTCTGGAAGATACCTCTCTTGACAAACTGCACTCTCCAATCGGTCTCCGCCAAGCTGCCAGCAACAGACTGGTTGTACAAATCAGCCGCCTCCTTGTTGGCGGGGGGAATTTCGTTCCAGGGCTTTAAACCTGGAGTGAACCTGCCCTCGCTCTTCATTTTGACTTTCCACGAGGCATAGGATGCATCCCCAAGTAAATAAGCCCAAGAGACACCATATCCAAATTTCACTAAGTATGGATGGGCCACAGGCCTGAAACTCTCGCCAATATCAGATGTGTAAGCCACATATCTGTGGGAGGCGAGAAGAATGGTTCTGAATCTGTTTGCGTAGGCGGCGTATCTCAAATTGCCCTCTTCGGATGTGGTGTCATGGTTGGCCACAGCACCAACGGCTTGGTCAGGGGTGGTGGATGCTGGTGATTTCGACATGTGGTGTGTGGTTTCAATTTCTTCTTAGAGGTGCATGCGGCGAGCGCTTGCTCATTCGCCGCGAGCTGATCAACCATAAGAACAGTGAGTTGCTATATAGCACAGCACAGCTTACGCTTTGTATATAAATTTCACGGGGAACATACAGACAGTTTGTATATAGATTTCACGGGCGACACATAGAAAATGTAAGCAAGCATGTAATTATTAATTGGCTTTTGATGGCTATGGGTTTTAACGTATCGTTAATAAAAAGTAGGTCGGGGCTGATTCAGTTTCATGACGCCGTATGAATTGGAAGCTTCGGTCGAATTAGTGAAACGACAGGAAGTCAAATTAAGATTACGGCGTAGCGTGGCATTGGTATTGCCACGTGAGCGGCGTGAATCTCACGTTCTGGCACATGATAGAGCCTCGGGCAAAGTGGGAGGAGGACCCCGGAGCATTTTGGAATACCTCCCTCGTGCCGAGCAATCTACCCCGGAATGATTTCCTACGGTGTTTTATTTTTTCGACTTATTGCGGTACCTGGCCTGATTTCGCATAACCACAATATGCTCTTACAGGGCACAGGCCGGCTAAGTGAATATACATGTAAGCAAGCGCATACAAATGACGTGACTTTTACCGTGCATTTCCGCTTGCCCTTTCGGGGTCGGACTTTTGGCGCGGATTTCGCTAGCCCGGAACGTCGACCACCTTCCACGTACGCATGACTGTATACTGTGGGCTAGCCCATGGAGCGGATTGCCCCGGCGCAACGCATATTTAAGTCGCGAACATATCCGCTCAATTCTTGTTCCCCATTAATTGTCACTCACATTTAATTCAATAACTACTACACAATGGCTATCACTATCGGTATCAACGGTTTCGGAAGAATCGGTCGTCTCGTCTTGAGAATCGCTCTTGAGAGAAAGGACATCAAGGTCGTCGCTGTCAATGACCCATTCATTGCTCCAGAGTACGCTGCTTACATGTTCAAGTACGACTCCACTCACGGCAGATACACCGGTGAGGTTACCTCCAAGGACGACAAGTTGGTCATCGACGGTAACGACATCACCGTTTTCGGTGAGAGAGACCCAGCTCAAATCCCATGGGGTAAGGCTGGTGTCGACTACGTCATTGAGTCCACTGGTGTTTTCACCACTTTGGAGGGTGCCCAAAAGCACATTGACGGTGGTGCCAAGAAGGTCATCATCACCGCTCCATCTTCTGACGCCCCAATGTTCGTTGTCGGTGTCAACCACGACAAGTACGAGGGACAAAACATTGTCTCCAACGCTTCTTGTACCACCAACTGTTTGGCTCCATTGGCCAAGGTCATCAACGACGAGTTCGGTATTGAGGAGGGTTTGATGACCACTGTCCACTCTATCACCGCCACCCAAAAGACCGTTGACGGTCCATCCCACAAGGACTGGAGAGGTGGTAGAACCGCTTCTGGTAACATTATCCCATCTTCCACTGGTGCCGCCAAGGCCGTCGGTAAGGTTATCCCAGAGTTGAACGGAAAGTTGACCGGTATGTCTTTGAGAGTCCCAACCGTCGATGTCTCCGTTGTTGACTTGACCGTCAGATTGAAGAGAGCCACCACCTACGAGGAGATCTCTCAAGCCGTCAAGAAGGCTTCTGAGGGTGAGTTGAAGGGTGTTTTGTCTTACACTGAGGACGCTGTTGTCTCCACTGACTTCTTGGGTTCTCCATTCTCTTCCATCTTCGACCAAAAGGCCGGTATCTTGTTGTCTCCAACTTTCGTTAAGTTGATCTCTTGGTACGACAATGAGTTCGGTTACTCTACCAGAGTTGTCGACTTGTTGGAGCACGTCGCTAAGAACTAACTATCCGGTAAGCTTTAGATGAATGTTAAGATTTTCGTCGACAGCTTAGAAGATTTCCTAGGGAATAACGAACGCAGAAATGCCCGATAAAGTTTAGAATATACACTGAAACTACTTTAACTTGTAAGCTCACCGACACTCGCACACGAAAGTACATTGATACCATGGTCACAGCCCACGTGCACAATGCGTGGACCTACGCGTGGGATGCGCGAATTGAGGTCACTCAAACAAAGGATAACAAGATGCCATGAATGTTGTGCTAGATCAAGAATTTCGAATATACCGCTGCTATAAATCACCCACCTTTACTGAAGCACACAAGGCAGGTCTTTCTTCTCTTGTTGCTCAGTACCTATATATCAAATACTCGGCACATAATGATCCTTCTCCGCGATACAGTAAAGCGGATGACATCAAGGTCCAAGCCAAGTCCGCCAAATTCACTCAGGACGGTGTCCACATGAGCTACCTCACCTTGAAGCACGCATTGTCTACCCAACTAGCGGTTTTTGTGGAACACAACGATCGCCATATCGCCCTCATCAAGTCTTCAACACCATTGTTTTTGGTCCAGGCGCTAGAGTTTCTAGACTTCGAAACACCTTTGATTCTCTCCCCGCTCAAGCTTTCCACTTCAGCTATGCGGGAATGCTTCAACGGGCTTGCAAATCTCGGGAACTCAAATACAATGGGCGATGTGGAGCTCACTTTTGCCCCGACCAAACCGTTAACAGACAACTCTTTAAAAGAGATGATTATCGAGATCTCGTCGAGAGATATGAAAGAAATCGCTACTAGCATTGGTGCTCCCACGAAGCCAATTGACCAAGTATTCAGCTGGCTCGCGAGCAGTACAACTCTTAAATTTGAGAACCTAGATATCCGGGGATTGCGATGTGCCTTAATTGCCATAAGTGTTGACAGGCTCAAGTTTGCAGGATCCATTTCTGAAGACTCATTACCAAGCGTCCTTACTGCTACGATTGACGCGTTGAGCGCAGGGTGAAATGCGAGCCGAGCGCGTGTGGAATGACGTAGTGTTTATTAGTTGTCTGGAGGACCAGCCAGGTTCGGAAGGCCACTAGTGAAACTTCAATGGCAGAAGTACCTCAATGGACCAAATGATGGTGAGGATCACCACAATAAAACCAGACCAGATGATTCCCGTGTGGAGGAAAGATGACGGCTCGAATCTATGGATATTGAAACTGATACTTGTCATGCTGAAGAACAATGCTAGAAGGAAGCCAAGAAATAGGAGAAGAATCACCATTGGGTTGTCGAGGATGTCAAATCTTGCATTGTCGCTCTGGAGCTGTATTAAGGAAACGACAATGCCAATGTTGACTCCCGAAATGAAGATGGAATTGAAACAAAGGGTGAAGTAAAGCAATGACACGACGTAGTCGTAGTCCGTTTGGAGCTGAACTTGGTAGTCGTTGGCATTATTGAAAAATGTTGGTTCGTCATTTATCGAATCGTACACTGGCTCCTGATTGATGTGGAGCAAGTTCAGTTTGTGGGTGACTTCTTCTGGATATACTCTGTCCATGGTCCTTGGAGTCAGAAATATACTCTTCATGCGGTACTTGAATTTAATAAAGGCCAAGACCAAGTTGTTGAGGAGATTGTCTTCAAGGTCGTTGTTGTATGTGATGTACATGATGTAACTGTCCTCATTTTCTTCATCGTTGTAGTTTTCCAAATCAGTGAGCCTTTTCAAATGTTGCTCAAATGCATTTTCGTAAGGATTCTCATTCCTTAGCCCAAGGTTGCTGGGGTCATTCAAGTCTAGATTGGAGCAAACATCATCGTTTTGCTGATTGTAATTCTCGCTATCACGGAAGGACTTGTAAGACATCTGTCTTTCCAAGATTGTTCTGGATTTGTCCTGAATTATGGATCCTTCAGCCAAACTTTGATTTTGAACATGTTGAACGTTCTCGTACTGCTTGAGTAAATTGATGCTCAAAAGTTTGGAATAATGATTGTTTTCCTCCTCTGGAATGTAATTATAATAGCACGATCTCATGTAATCATAGATTGAGTAGTTTTTGAATAAATGTATTGAGCTGACTTTGAGAAGATTTTGAATTTTCAAAGGCAACTTCTTCATGGAAATCTCTCTGAACTTGGTGCAAAGAGAATTGCTCTTCACCTCAGATGTCAACGAGGATTCAAAGGCATATAGATTAGAGTCATTGGAGTAAATGCTAAACGAATTGGAAGGAAAAGGATCCATTCCCTCGGTGCCAAACGTGATTCTGGAAGTAACTTCGTGTGATGTGTAAATGTTTGTGTCAAAAGACATGTAGTAGCTGTCCTCATAAACTCTGGTATCCACAAGCAAGGGAGTTGCATTTTCCACCGAAAGTGAAGACACGGAGTTATTCTCAACAGGGTTGGCTTCCAAGCGGCTAGCGTCTTTATGAAGAAAGTAATGGGTTCGATCGAGTCGCATACGGAAAACTGGCTTAATGGAGTCATTCATGAGAAACTGAATGCTCATTCGAGTGACTGGAGGAGTTTTCTCGTGATTGAGGTATCTTTCAATCTTTTTTCTGCAACTTGCTTTAGTGACTTCGTTATCAGTGGTCATGTAGCTAAGAATCAATTCTGCGATATTCATGGAAACGCAACAGTAAGTGTATTTTCGTAGACCTCCAGTAAAGGCAACGATCATTGAATTGGGCGAGTCGTTATACGAGACTAGCAAGGAATAGTCTTGGTTCACAGGATCACAAGATAAATATATGACTGACAACAGACGGGAATTGCCGATTTTGGGTATGCTCAAATATACATCGGTGCTCAAATGAAAATCGTTGGCAGAAGCAACGTCATCTGGAATGAGAGAGTGAACCACAAAATTCTTTTTCAAAAAACAAATCAAGTCGAACTTGGCAAATTGGTCTATACCGACGTTTAGCTGTGGGAGAAATTCGTCAGGGGGAGACTGCCCCGATAAAGTGGAGCCTCTGGCGCTTGCTATTGTCAACAGAGACTGGGACTTAACGAGTCTAGCGGGCATAGTGGATGATTTTCTCTGTAGACTCTCCTGAAGATCTTTGATAGCAATGTCAATGTCTGATAGGAGATACAGCAAGCGGTCTGTAAGTTCGGAGGAGTCGAACCTCATAAACGAGGCGGGATCGGATTGTAACGTATATGTCAAGGAGTCTGCAAAGCGCTGGGCTAATTCCTTATCCTGACTGTGCTTTAAGAACTTTTTGAGTATCTTTTTAACGGCGATGTTCTGGACCAAGATGAATTTATTCAACTTCTTGATCTCGATAGAATCATCGTTGATGATGCTGTAATGAAGATTGTTTAGGCTATCGAGTTTAGCTACCACTGAAGCGTTTTCAGATTGTAGCCTGCTGAACTGGCGCTTATGATTGGTTAGTTTCCTTGACAACTCTCCCGATTTCGTAGTCACAAAAAGATTGAGGAACTCGAAGTTCTTGAGGAAGAGCTGATACAAGGCTTTCAAGTCGGGAGACGACGTTTGGGTGGCATTTCTGATATGGGTCTTGAGGTCGTTGTAATCCAAGTTGTACAGCTTCCATTCAGGAATGGATAAATGAGAGAGATTCTTGCCGAATTTCATCAACGCAGACTTGAGGGAAGAATCTGGCGTGCGAACTGAAGATTGTGGATTGGCGTGTGGATTTAAGAGAGAGGGGGCACGGCGCTGGTATATGCATCGGAGTCATCAAAGTGTTAAAAGGATACTGCATGAATGTATGCAGGCCCGAAGATATAATCTATGAGGCGCTGCATGAATCAAAAAGCACAGGCGCATTGGACAAAAACATAGATGTGCAAGTAGGCCGCTCTCAGAGTCTACGGGACGATAAACTGATCATGCAAGCTCGTTTACAGCAATATGCGATATCTGGATAGGGCCGCGGATGGTCTCGAGCAAGGTGCCGAACAGCCGTCGCCGCTCGCTTAGAACAGATTGCTAGCGTTCAGGGGCCAGGGTCTCTTTTCCTGTCGCCCGGCATTTCCTGTCGCACGATGGCGGCCCGCTGCTGAGCTACAGGCAAAGCCTGCGCGAAGGCTTCGGTCCGCAGGAGGATGCTCTGCAAGATGAAGATGCACCGGCCAAAGTGCTTTCGGCAAAAGGCTTGCTATATGAGAAGAGAAATGGCTGGTAATGAGAGCTTAAAGATTCAAAAAAAAAGGGCACTGGACAAAGTAAAATAGGTACGCTGGCCTTATGCTCACACGACATGAGTTGCGCTCGCTGTTGGTCAATCTGTAACGCGCTTAGATAGCGTTAATATGCAGGTTTACATAAGACGAAACGTAGATGAGGCATGGATGGTTCGCGAGCCTAAAGTCCGGTAACCTCGTTGACTATTTCAAACGTCCACATGCATCAGAGAGCATCGATAGTGTGCATATAAGCCTTTTTTTCATCTAAGCTTCCTGCAAGACCGAAAGGCTTTGGGAAAGGGGCCTCGTATTTGGCAAAGTTTTTATGCGGGTCCCCCACGTCTTGTGATGCTTTCTAGATTTACCTCCACCTGCGACCCACTTTACAACTCGCTTTTATATGAACAAGAGTCAGCATCTCAAAGACGTTTTCATATTCTCACACCTACTTGTGTAATGATTTGTTCACACCGAAATCAATTTACATGCAGAGTGAAGGTGATATTACCCTTGTCAAGCCAATGCTACACGTACAGCTAGTTGGAAAAAAAGGACATGCAGTATGTCTTAAACCCGAACGCTAGCCGTCTCATTAAAACCAGGCCTTTTCCGGAGCGATCTCGCTGGGTCGCTCTTTTTCAGCGCTTCGAGTGCACTCGCATGTGCGCGATGTCACATGATGTCGGAGAGCTCAACACTGACTACTATAGAACAACACGACTCTCATGGACAAGATATCGCGAAAAGCCGGCCAATTGCACGTGATATGGCACCTAAATGACGTGAACGAAATTGACATGGCACCAAATTATTTTTCGGACACTCGACGCAAAAACATTTCTTCCATGTCCTCTCATCAGCAGTCAGTAGTTCTTTCCTTTTTCAAAAGCGTAACCAGCGTATCCCAGAGCTTTGAGCTTTGCAATCGGTAGCCAATTACAGGCGCACCAATGCTATTATCCTTCAACACGTGAGATCACTCAATGCTCGAAAATTTTGCAGCACGCTAGTGTGCAGGAGCGACCACCTTTAGTATGGGGAATGCAAAGCTTCTTTAGACGGCCATTCCCGTGTTTTTTGTTTTCTGAACGCTAACTCTTCTTCACTTCCCGAAGGCGATTTCTTTTCTTGTGTTCACGTCTTCTTCCCGAGAGCCGTCTAGATCAGATACTTCCTTTTTCGTGCCTCAACTCATTCTGGTCTTATCAGCTGTGCTTTGATACGCTCTGTGAACATTAGCCACCCAAAGATCTGCCACACAGTCATCAATCCAAGACTCTAGGACTTCTGCGCCAAATGTCTATCTCCCAAACTGAAGCCATTGCTTCTGTGATCAATAGCGTTGACTCTTCCTTGTTTGCCACGCAGCCAACAAAGGCTATTGTATCCCCCTTTGCAGAGTACGCCCCAAAGTATACTCCTTTGATCGAATCTAATGAGCCATTTTCTTTGGTTGCTGCTTTCATCGACGAAGCTGAGGACAAGCAGTCTGTTACTATCACTACCGACTCTGCTACTCTATTCAGAAACTTACCATTTTTGACTTTGTCAGCCTACAGATCGAACCCCGTCGTCGTTCACGTTGAAATCACATCCTTTGACTATAGCATCATTACTTCCTTGACTGACTCGAGGTATACTATTCTTGTCTCTCAAACACCCAAAGACGCAGTTTTCTACTCTCAAGCTGCGTACGCCACCGCTAAGGCCTTGAACGAGACCGTGTTCCACTTCTATGCTCCATCTAACGTGAAAAACCTCTCAAGTCTTCCAAAGACTATCATTCCAGAAGGCTTAATCGGCTTCACTGAGGCTCTTAACGAATTTGGCATAAAGCTGTTCCTGGCTCTAAATTCGCCAAGCAATGCTAAGGATGCTATCGTTTTCTTGGGGCAGGTAACTCCAGAACTCATCAAGGCTTTTTCCGCACAAAGCGCATTGATTTACAGCGTCAACGTGTTCCATCCTCTAGATTTGAAGAGATTGCTTACAATTATTCCCTCTTCTGTGGTCACTTTGACGTTTGTTGAGCAATCCTCCAAGAATACTTCCTTCTCTCCTCTTCTTTTGGAATTTTTCAAGAATTACTCATCTTATCAACACTTAAAGAATTTCAGCAAGGTCGTGGGTGCTAAGTTGGGTTACGTTACTGCTGCCAGTGTCCAAGCTGCAGTGGACAGTTTGTTGGCAAACACCAGATCCGAAACACCAGTCCAAAACGTCTCTTTTGGTAAGATTGCTGAGTTGACAACGAAGTCTCATCAAGACAAGTTGATTCAGAAGACTGCTGGCCAAAAGAAGATTTATGAATTGGAGCAAGCATACTTGAAAGTTTTGTCTCAAGTCAATGACAACGCTTATGTCTTGAATGACTTCTATGAACAAAGCGTGGGTGGTCCTTCCAACCCCGAGTTTGGCTATGGATCGTTCTTGTCCTCCAAAATTGATCAGGACAACTTTGTCACTTTGGTTTCCGACTCTATTCAAAAAAGAGAGTTTAGCTCGTTGAACAATAACATCTTGATTGATCTTTTATCTCAATGGTTGCTCAGCTTCGGAGAGCGCAAAGCTTATCCAAAGGTGAAAGAGATTCTTAAGATCTTAGATTCTGACGACAGCGAGGCTGCGAAGAAAATTCTCGGTAACAAGGAGCACTTCGACATAAGATCTAACTGGCTAGTCGGTTCCGACGCATGGTCTTATGATTTGGGATCTTCTGGTGTTCACAATGTCATTGCATCCGGAGAGAACCTCAATATGTTGATCATTGACTCTGAGCCATTATCCTCCAAGAAGACCGGCTCTGCTAGAAAGAAGGACGTTGGATTGTACGCCATGAACTATGGTAATTGTTATGTTGCATCAGTTGCTATCTACTCCTCATACACACAAGTATTGCAAGCTTTCATCGAGGCAGAAAAGTTTAACGGTCCTTCTATTGTTTTGGCATACTTGCCATACCAGACTGAGAACTCAGATGTTTTGAGCATCTTGAAGGAGACCAAGACTGCTGTGGATGTTGGTTACTGGCCATTGTACAGGTACGACCCTTCGTTAGAGGACGACAGCAGGTTCAAACTTGACTCTTCATCATTGAGAACCCAATTGAAATCTTTCTTGGATAGGGAGAACAAGTTGACATTGTTGGCTCGCAAGAACCCAGAGCTTCTGAGAAACCTCACCGCCTCCGCTAACAGTGAAATTAAAAAACAGCAAAAGGAGCTTGAAGACAACTCTTATAAGCAATTGTTGCAAGGATTATCCGGACCTCCATTGACTGTTGGCTTCGCTTCTGATGGTGGTACTGCCGAAGCTGTTGCAAAGAAAATCAACAGACAGGCTTTGGGTAGAGGCTTGAAGTCAGTTGTCTTATCTATGGACGACATCTCCGTGGAAGACTTGCCTTTGGAGACAAACGTCATTCTTGTTTCTTCGACAGCTGGTCAGGGTGAGTTCCCTAACAATGGTAAAGCATTCTGGGATGCTTTGAAGCAGGCTCAGGATTTGGATTTGTCGAGCGTCAAGTTCTCTGTTTTTGGTTTGGGTGACTCCAAATACTGGCCAAGAAAGGAAGACAAGCACTACTACAATAAGCCAGGTCAAGACCTTTATGAAAAATTGAAGTTTTTCGGTGCTGCTGAATTGGCCGAACTTGGTTTGGGTGATGACCAAGATCCAGATGGATATAGCACCGGTTTTGATGCATGGATTCCTCAAATCTGGAAGGCTTTGGGCGTCGATAATGTTGAAGGTGTTGAAGAGCCCAAGCCTCTTACCAACGAGGACATGAAGATTGCCTCTGACTTCTTAAGGGGAACTATTGCTGAAGGTTTGAAAGATGAGTCTACCGGCGCTATTTGTGCTGTTGACCAACAATTAACCAAGTTTCACGGAATCTACATGCAAGATGACCGTGATATCAGAGATGAGCGGAAAGCGCAAGGTCTCGAGCCAGCATACTCGTTCATGGTGCGTCTTAGATTGCCTGGAGGCTACGCAACGCCAAGCCAATACCTCAAGCTTGATGAACTTGCGGATGTTAGAGGTAATGGAACCTTGAAAATTACGACACGTGCTACTTTCCAACTCCACGGTATTGTCAAGCATAACATGAAACCAGCTATTAGAGGCATGAACTCTGTTTTGTTAGATACTTTGGCTGCATGTGGTGATGTTAACAGAAATGTTATGGTTTCAGCATTGCCCGAGAACGCCAAGATCCACAGCCAGGTTGCAGAGACCGGAACATTGATTTCTGAATATTTGTTGCCTCAAACAACCGCTTACCACGAGATTTGGTTGGAGGGTGCCGATGAAAGTGATCAACCGGGTGATAGAGATGCGTGGGAAAACCGTAAAGATGGTCCAAAGAAAAAGAAGACGATGGTTGCAGGTGATGCTCTAGTTGACTTTGAGCCACAGTACGGTCCAACATACCTTCCAAGAAAGTTCAAGATTGTTATCACTGTTCCTCCTTACAATGACGTTGACGTCTACGCTCACGATATTGGTTTGATTGCTATAATTGAGGACAACGAAGTGATTGGTTACAACTTGGTCGCTGGTGGTGGTATGGGTTCCACTCACAACAACGTGAAGACTTACCCAAGAACTGGATCTATGTTCGGTTACGTTGCTAAGGAGAAAGTTCATTTGGCATGTGAAAATATCATGCTCGTGCAAAGAGACAATGGTGACAGAACAAACAGAAAGCATGCCAGGTTGAAGTATACCATTGATGATATGGGTGTTGAAACATTCAAGAAGACTGTTGAAGAATACTGGGGTGAAAAGTTTGAGGAGCCCAAGCCATTTGAAATCAAGAGCAACATTGATTATTTCGGTTGGGTCAAGGACGAATTGAACTACAACCACTTTACTGCGTTTATCGAGAATGGACGTATCGAGGACACTCCAGAGTTGCCACAGAAGACTGGGTTGAAAAAGCTTTCTGAGTATCTTATCGAAAACAAGTTGTCGGGTGAGTTTAGACTTACTGGTAACCAGCACTTGGTGATTTCTAACATTGAAGATAAGGATGTTCCAGCCGTCAAGGACTTGCTCGCGAAGTATAAATTGGACAACACGAACTTCAGTGCTTTGAGATTATCTTCATCGTCGTGTGTGGCTCTTCCAACGTGTGGATTGGCCATGGCTGAGTCTGAGCGTTACTTGCCCGAGTTGATCACCAAATTGGAAGCTGCTTTGGAGGATTACGGATTGAGACACGACTCTGTTGTGATGCGTATGACCGGTTGTCCTAATGGATGCGCCAGACCCTGGGTTGCAGAGGTGGCATTGGTTGGTAAAGCCATGGGCGCTTACAACTTGATGTTGGGAGGTGGTCATCACGGTCAAAGATTAAACAAGATCTACAAATATTCCATCAAGGAGGATGAGATTTTGTCGATTCTTAAGCCATTGTTCAAGAGATGGAGTTTGGAGAGACAAGAGGGTGAGCCATTCGGAGACTTCTGCATCAGAATCGGCGTCATCAATGAGACTACGGAGGGTAAGTTTTTTCACGAGGGAATCCCAGAGGATGCATAAACAACCTTATCATGGACACATAGAATGATTTTTATTACACAGAAAGCTTTAGAACCTCGAATCTAATAATCCCTTTTGAGTCGACGAATGCCTGCAATCGTCGGAGCACCAGTTCTCTCGAGACTTAGAACCTCTTGAATTGGAACTTCTCGAATAGTCATGCTAACCTTGTTTAATCGACGGAGGATCTTCTTCTCTGAGTTCCTGGCGACCTTCACGGCAAGGTCCCTCAAAAGCTGGCTTTGTATTTTCTTTAATTCATGTAGCTCTGTTATAAGCTGCTCCTTTTCCGCCTGAGTGACTTGAATGGTCATTTGACGTTCAGAGTCTCGAAGGGCTGGTGTTGAGATCAAATAGTCGCCAGGTGCTTCAATTGTTGCTCGCACGACCCGGCGAGTCGCCTTCATTCTCCACACCCTCAGTAGCTCACCACAGCACATTCTCCACACAGCAATTTCCAAAATGGTTCTCGAGGCGACTATGATAGCAATTGATAACTCCGAGTACATGCGGAACGGAGATTATCCCGCCACCAGATATGAGGCCCAGATCACCGCCATGGAGTTCATCTTCCAAAACAAGCTCAACTCCAACCCAGAAAACACCGTGGGACTATTATCGTACGGAGGCAAAGACCCGCAAGTTTTGTCCACGTTGACTACGGACTTTGGAAAGATTTTGTCCGGGGCTCATGGGACGAAGATCAGTGGCGAAAACCACTTCTCTAGCGGCATCCAAGTTGCAGCGCTAGCATTGAAGCATCGTCAGAACAAGGTACAAAGTCAGCGAATCATTGCCTTTGTGGGCAGTCCGATCACTGAAACCGAAAAGGAGTTGGAGAAGTTGGCCAAGAAAATGAAGAAAAACAACGTCGCTGTTGACGTGATCAATTTTGGCGAGGAGAGTGTCAACACCACCAAATTGGAGAAGTTTCATCAAGCCATCAATAACCACGACAACTCGCACTTGGTGACAATTCCTCCTGGGCCAAGATTATTGTACGAAGTGATCTCTACGTCACCTATATTAGTGGAGGATGGTTTCGATGTGGGTGAATCGGGTGATTTCTTCGGTGCTGGTGGCGTTGATGCCAACATGGATCCTGACTTAGCCTTGGCATTGAGATTATCTTTGGAGGAAGAGAGAAGCAGACAGGAGAGAGAGGCGGCGGAAGCAAAAGGCGGGGACTTGGCCAAGATAGAGGAAGAAGACGAGGGCAAGAAGGAAGATAAGAGCAAGACGAGCTGAAATGTCTAGCTTGTTACATGTGTTAATTGACTGTTTTTGATTTGTCTCATGCAGCTAATCGAGCTTCAGGCATCTCGGTCAATGCGGATTAGTGATTGCGTCTGGTAAGATTTGTAACGCATAGCCACTCGTCTATTTGTGAACTATCAAAATAACTTACAGAAAATTGAGTCATCGAGTTGATTTACCACCCCAAAATGTACTCAAAGACTGACACCAAGGTGTTGCCACTCATACCTGACTTCTCGAAACAATGGTACTCTCCGAATGAAATGTCTCGTGCGCAATTTGAACACAGATACTCAACCGTACGTAAACCCATACATAGCCCCAACCTTCAGTACTAAGACTAGGCCGAGCATAATCTATCTGAGGTGCCTAGACCAAACTGCTTCAAGAATGCTAAGTTTTTCGAACCCCCTCGCCTAAACACCGAGGCCAATCACAGTGAAAGCGTAAGGCCATATTTGACCTTGAGACACTGGGAGAACCGGAAGGTTTTCAGGCGCATGGTGCGTACTATTCGGGAATCCTTTGGGGAGCTCAGCGTAACTGTATCGATAGTATACGAAGACGCAACATTCATTCGGTTTGAGTCGGGATTTCCGTTCACTGAAATTCCCAGATCTGTTCTGTTAGACGCACACACGATATTGTCAAAGGAGTGCTTTCACTTGAATGATGCCTCTAAAGACTGGAGGACGTCCGACAATCCATTCGTCTTGGGACCGCCATATATCAAGTCGTACCATGGTGTCAAACTCGAGTCGTCCTCAGGTGTGCCCATTGGAGTTCTAGCTGTCTTCAGCAGGATCCCCGAGAGCATTCCTCTGCGCGAGATAGGAGTGCTATCAAAGTATGCCACTCGGTTCATGAAGCACTTGGATACACCCTATGAGGTTCTTGAGCATGAGTACAGCAAAAAATTGCTCAATCAGTACGGCAAGGAATACGCTGAGTTGATAGAGCTCTCTGCTCAATTGGGAAGAGCAACAAGTACTGGTGGTTACTTGACGATTTTTGAGAGAGATGGATCCGGAAGTGCATATTCTGGGTGCAGAATCTTCAAGCTAAACTCTTGTGCTCCTCTGAGCAGATACCGGCACTTCTTGCCCAAGTTATTGGCGGAGAAATTGAGCCATAAGGTAGAGCTTTTGACAGAGGAAAACGAAGTCATGATGCTTTTGGCCAAATCAATTGTTCAGTATGAAAAGCTGGACTTTGTGTGCATAGTAGAGATGAAAGTTGCCTTTGAGGTAATGGCAGATGCAAAGCAGGCGGATGTTACCCGTACTCTCTCGAAAATGAAAGCAAACACTTTGATGGACTCCAAGAAGATGAAGATTCAAGTCATTGCTCAATCTAGCGGTAAATTCGACATTGCCCAGACTGACATGGAGGTTTGGCACAGGACATCAACAAGCGAGTTTGGGTATGCAATGGAGGCAAGTCATGGAGGAAGTATCTTTGCTTCTGGCGTGACCCTATGCATTTTGGGTCCGGAAGTCAAAGTCTTCTCAGCGTCGAGGACAGGCTTACTAGGCACCAAATGTTCCGCACGCTCCAGCACAGTTGTCTTGGGAGTTTTCAGTAAATCAAGCGGTGTTTTCAGTACCCTGAAGGTGTCGCGGATATATGACCATGCCCAGGTCTATCTAAGGGCGTATGCTAAGCGGTAGCATTACATACCCATTTCATTCATGATATCCAATTCGGCCTGATGCTCGTCCTCAGGGATAGAATTTCGAGCAGCAGCAGGGAGAAAGTCATTTTCATCGAAATCATCAATATCAATATCATCATCACGTTGAACAGGCGCCGCAGGAGCACGAGTAGTCTGTTCGTATTCCTCCGCATCATCATCCCCGATGAATAAGCCATTTGTAGAACGCCTGTTTACGGATAAAAAGCCCCAGTCATCCTCATCGCTTTCATCGGGAAGAGCTCCAGTTTCAGTACTTCCATGAGCACTGGTAGCAGCGTCGGTTGGAGTAGGCAATTGATGTTCTGTATCCAGGTCATGTTCAGAATCATCATGCTCCACTATAATGCCCTTTTCGATTTTCAACCGTCTGATCTCATTGTCTATAAGGGCCCTTCTGTAATCTCTTAAAGCAGTTGACTTGTGGTTTCTCAAGATCCGTAGACAGTCCTCAAAATTCGCTCTGGGAAATAGACCATGGCACCAGAGTTGGTAAAACAGAAGGACCTTTTTGAGGTTATCGGTTTCGGTAGCAATCTTGAGCTGCTGAGCTGCATTTTTGGACAAAGACCTGCTTTTCTCCGCATACCGTTTATCGTTCTGCTTGAATGCCTTCAGTAATCTGCGGTAGTTCTGTCTGATTTGGGGAAGCCCTCTGTTGTTTTCAAATAGAAGTTCATCTGTCAACTTCGGAACTCTTAGGGCACGGCCAAGCTTGATCGGCTTATCTAAACCCAATGTGTCGGCTTGTTCCAGCATCTTCAGGTACTCGCCTTTATGGTGTACACGCGTCGCGCGGTATGTAGACCTTCAAGTGTAGCGCACGTGACCACACGTAGATGGGCATCTCCGGAATAGAAGACTATGTTGCAGTTTGAAAAGCTGTAATTGTCGTGTTTTCGAGACACAATAGCAAGCTAGGCAGACTATGGCGGAACTTATCCACTTCACCTTTCGAAGCTTTTTATTACCAGGCCCTTTTTCAGGCCCTTGTTTTCAGACGCTGGTGGTCATGACTCTCCACGACTGCAAATCATCTGTTTCCCCCAAAGTTTTCATCGTGGAACCAATATTTACTCGAGCCATTTTTAAAAAAAGGAGTTTGCATACTGCAAACGCCGGGAAAGTTGCTTTCTACGACCATTCGTTGCTGGAAAATCTCCATCGAGGTAGTTCATGTGTCTGCATGGGCTAAAGCTGAGTTGATGAGCGGCGTGCGGCTGCGGAACGAGGTGGCAGCGCAAGTCACCGGACCCCACGTCGCGCGCAGGCCCATCACACCTAACGTCTACCTTATTACTTGCGGAGAATCCACCCCACAGTTCTTTTCTGAGGGAAACTCTATCTACACCACTCAGACTTTTTCGCTTCGTGGCTGCCATTTATCCGTTTGCATCCACATCCCCTCGCTCCGTCATTGCCGGCACGCGATTGTGGTATCTTTGAATAACCTCGCGGGAGAGACATCCTGTGTCCACCATATTGACATTCAATTGACCGTAATTGTCATCGAGAAATGTTAGCTATACACCACTTTTTGTGTGTCTTTTCTTTCTGGTATCCCCTACTACTATCGGCCAAGGCCATCCAGAAGCCGAACAGAAACATCCAGTTTCTATTACTATACTGGATTTCCTATATTGCTATATCCAACACACAGTACTATCTCTTGGAGTACAATCTCCTCCCGTTTAGGACTTTGATTATATTATTGGGTGATGTGGTGGAGATGTGGTTGTTCTACTCCCATGGGTGCCTCGTTCTAGCGTATTACTATCTTCCCAAAGTCCTCAACCATACGGAGAGCAGGTCTTTTATTGATACCGTGGACTATAAAGTAATCGACCCGTTTGTATCCATGTTCGTGGTTCGAAATGCCATTTTACAGAGATTTCTTCGCTTGATATCCATCAAGATTCTGCCCATTGACGATTTGATCAATTTCAACAGAGAGTTGTGCAAACACTACTCTTCAAAGCAAAAAAGATTGAGTTTCTTGGCCTACAGCTTGGAGTACTTCTGCTACATGGACCTGCCCACCGAGCTCCACTCACGCTACCTAAGGTCAGAAAAGCTCATACGAGACTTAAGCTCCAGTGTCCTGAGAGCCGCAACTGCGAGCGTTCTGAAGACGAGCAGCTTTCTTGAAACGCCAGTCTCACATGAGTCAGTTGCAAACGATACAGCCGCGTGCGACTCCTTCGACGATGTCATCTATACCCCACGTGTCTACTCGTCTCGCAATGCAACTCCTAAAGATATCATCCCACCATCCAATACCGCTGCTGCGTCGGACTATCCTGCATACAACACGATCTACGTTTCCCAGCGAAAGCACCCCAATGGTGACATCCTCGACTACGGGAAGACCCGAGCACTTCCCAAGGTCCGTTCCTTGAATCATATGAGGACGTCACCTCGACAAACTTCCAATGGCGAACGTATAGAGCCACCATATCCTATACGCTCGGGAAGCGGATAGAATCATGAGGTAGCGAGAAGAGTAAAAACATGACTATACCTGAGTATCGCCACATATGCGTGCCGAGGAACAATAGAGTATTGAAACAATAGAGTTTCCGTCACAATAGCGTAATCATTTAATGTATATTGAGTGTTGTGGACCGCGCGTCTTGTGATGTCATTTTCGCAGATGCTCATGCATTGCAACTAAGCATCACACCAACCACACTTATGTCGCCATCGTACCTATGTGAACACCTACCGAGATTGCAGAAGATCTCAGTGCATCTTGAGCTTGAGAAGAAATACGATAAGCTTAAAAACATAGGCTTGAATGATACGGTCCTTGCACTTACCTTTGGGGTGCACCCAGGTCACACTAGCCAGAGTTCTCCTCAGGTGGAGCAGGTCCTTATTCCGCTACCCTTCTCCAGTGCCCAGTCATTGAGCCAAGCCCGAATCGACAACATCGCGCCTCGAACAGGATCTTTACTGATTGACATTGCTTGTGCAAGCGAGCAGCTGGGATACAAGACCTCGAATTTCATGAGTTTATCCAATACGAACAATATTTGGTCTGTCAAGGACCTCTTAAATAAAACGCCACGCAACAAAGACGGCGTCAACGAATTCCTATTTCTCTGCCAAAACTGTGACTCCACCCTCTTGAGCTCTCTGTCCTTCAAATTCGTGGATATGCCACTGGAGTTCTGGCATGAGATGATGGATTTCTGGCATTGCCATAAGCCCCACGAGGAGCACCATAATCACAATCACAAGCACTACGATGGGAAAATTGTGCCACGGCCTGGCTTTGTCAACATCGGATCCTCGTACTTACAAGTTGCGGATTTCGACCAACATTGCAAGAAATGCGAGTGTACTCTAGGCGTACTTGATGGCGAAATACTACAGATGTACAAATGGAGGTTGAAGCTCGCTTACAACGGAAAGATCGAGAGCTATCCCCCGTACCTTTTCGTTTACTGTGCCCTCTTAGACAAGATCAATTCATCTGGGACGCGTAAGTTTTCGTTGACTACGTCAGACTCGTCGAAGCATTTGGCTGTATGGGTGACTAGCGTTGGCCTAGATGTTTCTTTCCAGGGGCACATTTTCCAAGATTGCCTTAAGATTCTCTACAGATGGGACGATATCGAAACCGAAGAAGTTTTGGTGATTCCCACTGAGGTTTGGAGCGCGTTCACAGCATACTTATCTAGTGTTAACGCCATGATGCCAGAATTACAAAGAACGGTACCTGTGGTCGAGGCTGAGCAGGAGGTCAAATATAAAATGGCCTATCTATGCTCACAAGCGGGCAGATTGCCTAGTTCATAGGTTCTCAATGACATCCTTCACCACCGGAACGACCTGTTTTCTCGAAGCCTGTGTGTTGCGCTGGTTATAGACACGGAACATCTTCTTCTGGTTGACAGAGGCAAGAGTGGTGGACATGGACTCACGATTGTATATATCATCGTTAAGTTCTAATGCAGACGCATAATCAGCCAAATCCTGAAGGGCAGGGATATCTGTAGCGTAGCAGAACTCCCTGGAGTAAGCCTTGTTGTCTTTTCTGGTGTAAGACAGGGTGATAGTGATGATGTCCAAGTGGAAAGCACGGTTCATTTGCTGGAAGGCTTCGAGCAAGTCCTGGGAGGAGAACTTCGTCAAAATCCACGAAATGGGCTTCAGAATGGAGCTGAAGCCAACGCTTACCGCGCCGCCAGATTTCTTCTCGAACTTGAACTGTTTATAGTCTTTGCGCAAGATGTCGAAAATGGAAAAGCCAGCCAAGTCTTTTTTAGCGGTTTTCAAGGTGGTGTAAAAGGATCCAAGATCGCCAGGTTTGACAAAAGTTTCAGGCAACTGGGTCGCAGAAAGAGTCTTCTTGTAATCGTCGAACGCTAAAAGATCGCCTTCCTCGACTTTCTGGGTCATATTGGAGGTGTCGATCAAAAGGGGGCCCAAAAGCAAGTCTGCAATCTCAGCATCGATGTCGCCTTCGATTTGAGATCTCCAGTAGTTGAACACCAAAGCTGAACACGAACCATTACTGTGTATGATCCGAGGGCTGGCATCTTTGAAAACTTCCTCATCTGCATGGTGATCAATAATGGCAGTGACATTGAGTCTATTCTGATGATAGAGATGCCATAAAAGCTCGCCCTGTACATTGCAGTGGTCCACAAGTGCAAGTTCCACTTTGCTATCAGAGGAACGAACTAGCTCCTCGACATCGTCCAAGAAAAAGATGTTGTTGCTTGTTATGGAGTGCCGGCTCAAGAGCAACACGATGTCTTTCCTGAGTTTTAATTCGTCTCTGCTAATGTTCACTAATGGTAGGAACGGCTGCTTGTCTGGGTTTTTCTTGTGGTAAAAATAAGCATAGGAAATGGCGCTGACCACGGAATCCATGTCTGCAGACTGGTTTCCCGTGACAAACTTTAAGGCGAGCGGCGACTTCAGCTGCTGCTTGAAGCCATCTAAGATACTTCTAATTGTCATTTATGTAGCTTAGCGTCTTAAGAAGAGCTGAAAATTGTCCGAATTTCGCGCCGCACCTCTCGTATACTATGAAAGATAAGCTTGTATACTAATGTCCGTGGTATCTACATTTCGTAATGACTCTTGGAACGATAAATTGGCATTGAAGTGTGAGTATGAAGCTCAAAATCACTTAGCATAATGCAAGCTGATGTCCAACCATTGTCTGTTGCGTACCTGCTCTGGAGACAAAGAGAAATTACCGTATGTGACAGCTCTGAAGTACCAGAAGAACCAGATCACACCAGTACAGATGACGACTGAGAAGAAGATGAGCTTGGTCTTGTCAATTCCCTGGGGAGCCAAACCTTTTTGAATGGTGTTGGTTCTGTTGAGACAGAGAAAGTCAATAAATCCTCCGGTGAACAAAGCAGCAACCAAGTGTGCAGGCAAATAGTGGTGCAAGAATTTTTGTCTGTTCATCAAATAGAACGGAAAGTAGTGTGCTGCCCAGCCGATGAAAAGAAATCCTAGTGTGTTGTATAACCTGGATTTTGCAGCATTGCTCAAGATGTGGTAGTCTCTGCGCGTGGTGACAAGATCGGCGATGACGAAACCGACATAAATTGCCAAAAACCCAACCTGGATCCAGAATCCCACAACGTTACCAATGAAGAAAATTTGCTTGCGGTCGTCGTTGTCATTCCAGAACGACACGCCTGACATGGCAAGAGGCCAAGAATCTGGCTGCGATGCAAAAGGGTGTTCGGACGTCAACTGGTTGTTGTGTAAAAACATCAAGCCTTGAAGCTCGTACCATTTCTTGAAAAATGACATCTTCTTGACGGCTTTGGGCACGAGTTTGTTTCTAGGGTCATTTTCTGTCAAACTGACGATGTTATCAATGGTCCAAACGTTGTCCAGGTCCTGGACCTTCTTATTACCACTAACTTCCTGTTGCTCGAGAGCCCATTCCGGCAAGAGTTCGTCATCGTGTGTCCACATCGCAACAACAGTGTCAACATGAACGAGTCTCATTGGCGTTGCCTTGCTCTTCACGACTTTTCTCTTATTGTTGGTGCTCTTACCTCCCTCTGAGAATCTCAAGCGGAATAAAGTTTCGTTGTATCTAACATCGGCAGTTTCGCCATGTACAACCACAAACTCTTCGTTTGTTGCTTTCAATGGGGAAGCCACATCATGAGTCAACATAAATCCTCCTGTTCCCATATGCTTCAAACGAATAGCATCGTTGGTGTAAACTGCTTCTCCAGCTTTAGCTCCATTCGAAGGAACAATTTGCCACTGAGAATTCAAATCCTCGAGTTCATTTCCACTTTGGTTTTGAATGCAAGTGACTTGTTGCAAGTTCGAGGAGATTCTGCCGTTTTCGTAACGCAATGGGTACTTCATGTCGTGGGAGTGCAAGAATGCCTCCGTTTCGGTGTGTTTGAAGGTAACAATATCAAAGTAGTTCACTTGCCTGGCTGCTTTGGCCAATGGAGACTCCTGTAATGTCTCTTGGAAGTCAGAGGACATGAATGGGTCTCCTGGACCGGACTTCGTCAAGATCAGGAAGTGCAAATAGAACCAATAGAGATAGATACAAAAAGGAAAGACAATCAAGGCCATAAACCTAGCCACGAAATGCTGTGCAAATCTCTCGAGGGTAAGACCTTTCTTGATGTCCAACAAAACCCAGAGCTCATGCACCACAGCAATACCAATAGTGAAGTAAGTGAAAACACCAACATATTTGGTTGAAATGACACACGATAAGCCGAGGCCAGTCAGAAGCAACCAAAACCACCACCATTGGGTAAATGGCTTACGACGGTATGTGCTAAACTTGCAATAGGCGAACATCGTTAATGCCACACTCAAAATTAAGGTGGCATCCAACAAAATCAATCTGGAGTCAATAACTTGGGCGTTATCGAAGGCAATAAGAATAGATGAAATGACACAGGCGAGAACAGAAAACTTGAGGGTCTTCATGGTCAAGAAGACGACTGGAACAACGGCAGTTCCTTGAATTGCCAGCAATGCACGGTACGCAACATATGGAACTTTATTCTTGATATAGTCGTCTCCGATATTCTCGAATTTGAACTTTCCATCGTAACCTACCAACCAACCAGCGAAAGCGATAAGCAACTTGGCGAATGGAGGGTGCAAATCAAAGAAATAAGTGCCTTCCAAATAGTAGGAGGCAAATTTGCCAAAGTGGACCTCGTCGAAAACAACTTTATCAGGGAAGCCCAAGATTCTGAATCTGACGTATGCGCCAAGTAGCGTAACGACTGCCAAAGCGATCCAGTAGTATGATTCGGGGTCTCTGGAGGGCACGGCGAGCTTTTCTTCAATTGGAATCGAGTCCACAACAGCAGAAGGTTCAGGCGTGGCAGCCTTCTTACCTCTTTTTTTAAGAGTTTGTGACATGATCGTTGGTGCAAATCAGTGAACTTTGATGCGACTTGTTCTTTTGAAAAACCGTTCTCATTCATTCTGTCACGTGTCCAAAACGCGGTTACGCGAGGCTTATGTCATACCGCGTCCCCTCACATCAACTTCTTAGATCTTTTCTGATATCCTCCACGTCCTTTCACTATTGGCATGCTAGTCGAAGATGCTTGACGTGGAAGAATAAAGTTGTTGTGTTTTGAGGAGAAAGTCGGCGTATTGCTTGTTGAGGGTAACGAGGACAGAGACAGGCTTTCCACTGATGCATGTGAGCCGCGTTTAGCAGTGCGCTCCACATTTCCATTCCCAAAGTAATCTCCGGCTGCTTCATTAGCGGCAAATTTGTAGCTTGATGGCAAATTGGAACTTCCATAGTGAACGTTAGGGCTGAGCGTTGGTGGATTGAGCTCTGTGTTTCTGATTGGGATTGTCTTCGAGAGTTGTGTTGCTCTTATTCTTTCTTCTTGCAATGCAGCCTCATACTTGAGTAAAACACCGTTCAACTCTTTGATCTTCTTTTCGTACTGCCCTGACTGTTCGGCAAACACTGCTCGCATCTCCAATTTTGTCTTTGACAATTGGCTCTCGAAGTCTTTTTCGCTGAACTCCAAGGTCCTTCTGAGATGCTCAAGATCTGACTCGGCCTTTAGCTTCTGATTTTGAAGTATGCTTATCTCTGTTTTGAGGTGCAAGAAATCGCGTTCATTGTATGAGACCATGAACAGTGGTTCTGGCGGCGGAGGTATCTCATTTTTTTCTGGCGAGGTCTCAGCCCGTTCCAGCAAAAAGGTGATTTGGTTCTTCAAATTTATAATCTCCTCTTCTTTATTCTGAAGGCCTTTGTAACTTTTTTCAAGATCTTCTGACTTTGCAGCAGCTTCAAGTTTAGTCTCTCTGAGCGAGATTTTAAGGTCTTGAAGTTCTGAATGCATTTTCGCAGTTTCTTTCAAAAGAAGCTCATTCTCTTCGATCTTCAACTTGAGTCTTTTGTCCTTTTCTTCAAGCAAGCCTTTTGAAATGTCCAACAATTTGGCTCTTTCAGCATTAAGACCCTCTTCATGAGCAACTTCTTTGGACTGCTTGCTCATACTTTGAGACATGCTATTCAATTTGAGCTTAAGCTTCACGTATCTTAATCGGTATAGGGACTTCAGGTAAATAGCAAAATCTAGCTCATTTTTAATCAAGAGTAGTTCTCTTTGGTAGAAATCTAGAAGGCTTCCACCCATAACTGTCGTGTTCTTTAGCAGGTCTTCTTGTTTTTCTGAAGACCTTCTTGATGTGGCTCCATTGAATGGTTTGTCATCACTCTCATTGACATTATTTGCTAATACTGGAGCAGCCAAAGTGTATAGTCTTTCATGCTCAGAAAATAACGTAGAAAGGTCATCTTTCAAAGAAATTGTCGATTTGTTCTTTTCATTCAAAGTGCTTGTAGATGTCGACATACTCCCGTCAAAAGTGAAAGGCTTGAATTCTATGCTCTCGAATGTTCCAGTAGTATCCAAGGATGGCTTCTTTTGATTTGGAGAGACTTTCTTCTCTGCAGCAAGAGTTTGGTCGAGGATTGACAGAGAAGACATTCCTCTTAGCCCTGTTTTTTGTTCAACCAATGAGTCAAGAGACCGGACGGAAGCTTTTCTTGATGACAAAATGCAATGGAGATGGTCAGAGGAGAGTATTTTGCTGATCAATTTGTCTGGTAAAACGAAATCATCTGGTATAGAGACTAAAATCTCTGGATTCAAAGATAAACACTCGAACAAGACTTCAGCCTCCCCAATCTCTGCATTTGTGTTTTTCTTGAGGATCCAATCGATGGGTTTTGTTATCTCAGATTTATCGGAGACCCCCTGAAGAAAGTTCGGATGGATCATGCATCTTTCCAAGCACATATTGATTGTCTTGGATACACATTGCACCACGTCCGCTTCGAGGGATATGTGACTCCCAGTTTTGAGAAGAGTCGGGTGGTTGTGCAGCAAGAACAAATTAGGGTCATTTGCGAAAGAAATCAAGCTTTTTGGGAAGAGTCCATAGATCAATGTGATCAAGTATTGCAATTCAAACTTTCTGTCAGGAAAAAAATGGCCCTTGATCGCCGATGGAGCTTTTTCAAGACCAGCCACAGCCCAAGTGGCTTCTAAGTCCAGAGTTTGAAGAGTTAGAGGCACGCTGCAGTTCCAGCCTTCTAGCCGAGAGAGAATTATTAGTAGGTCTGGCAAGTAAAGCGCCATCTTGAGGCAAATCTTCCCAAATAGCATCATTAAAACATTGAATGCACTTTTAAGAATAGACTCACTCGAATCGAGGCATAGGCATCGCAAAAGATTCAAAAAGAAAGGTGTATCCACGACAGTCTGAGTAGCAGACACGATCTTCGAAACTAACACCGAAGCGAGTAGTAGAGTCTTTAAACGTGACTTCAAGTCAATAAAGTGTTGGTCTATGAGAAGAAAGAAATCCTTTGGGTACTGCAAGCCCCAGTCTATGAGGACGCTGGTGGCATTACGCTCGATGAACCGGCGTCTCTCGGCGAAAACCTGCGTGCTCATGTCAGCTTCGGTGACCGCCAACTGAATCATGTCATAGGCTTTTTCGTCTTTGCCTATGTATATCTCCATGACATGCTCCATGGTCATTTTGGCGATGCGCTCTCTTCTCTGCCGTAGACTCACATGTGCGCTTTGTAGAGTATCAGTAGTCAACGAAGTGAGGAAACGCCGAGTCTTAGAAACAAATAAAATATCGAAGCCGGCACTATCCAAAGCAGGGCGTAGGTAGGTCTTGAGCCAGAGCTCCACATCAGAAGCCGTGAGCGTGGGCAGTAGTCTCGAAAGAACCTCCACAAAAAATACCTCTTTGGAGAGGTCTGGGGAATCGGTAATGTAATCTGTATGAGCTGCTCGAAGAATATCATTTGTGCTTGTGTTGATGGTGGCAGACGAATTGTGGCGCTCATTGAAAGCGTATATGGTGGTGTAGAGTTCTTTGATGACGGGGCTAGGACTAGTTTCCCAGGGAACTGAGCTATCCCAAGTTTGAAAAACCGCATCTAGAGCTCGCTGAAGCGATCTGGACGATCCAGACATGTCTAGTGGCAGGCTTAGGGTTCGTAGTGCCGGTGAAATGGAGCATCGTGCGCACTAGAAATCGTGAGCTCCCCACATGCTCACCAGCCAATGCCTACGCCTACCACTGCCGACAACGAGGCTGCAGATTCAGCGGCTCTAGCGAGTAGCATCCTGGAACATTTGGATGGACAGCTACTGCAATACGGAGCAATAGAAAGCAAGGCTGAGTATATACAGAGCTCCCACTCGCTTCCAGACACCTATACCGAGCTCTACTACGTTCTATCCAAGCATCCATGCACTTCCCACAAGTGGCTCTGGTTGCTTTTTGTGAATGGCATGTGCTCGACTACACACCGAATCCTTCTTATGGAGCAAACAATCAAGCAAACCAAACTCCGGGGCGTGGACCTGGCCTTTCTCAGTGCCAGGGCTGCATATGCACAGACCTTCAGCCAATTGCTGAGATTCATCGACCAACTTTTCCAAGAGATTGACTTAGAGTGGCTTCTTTCACAAGAAAATACAAAAACAGTGTTTTTGGACTTGCTAACTACATCCACGGATATCTGTCTAATTGACCCAGTGTCTCTCTACACCGTGGACGCATTAGTGAACTCCATGGCTAAGGTCATGCAGCGATATGCACTCACTTCGGAAGACTCAGACAGAATGACTGATGCGGACAAATCTGTGGATTTGGATTTGTTTCCTTTACTCGTGAAATTTGCCAAACTCGCCTACTTGTCTGGAAATTGCTCGCTGACTTTGCACCTAATATACCCGGAGAGAGGTGCTCCTCTTGTGTCGGAGCAGCTAGTTCCTCTGTTGGTGGCAAAAAATCAAGCGTCGCTCAATGAAGTTGTCGACTATTATCGATACTATGCATACTCCCTCATTACAGTCGTTGTGGAACACGAGAAAATCAACGACCTGTGGTTGAACAAGGCCGACATCTTTTTGAAAGTGCTTCTTCACCTACCAAGCCTTCATATAGACACATATGTGTCCGATTTAGGCTCTTCAATCACTCCATCTAGGTACGTTTCGGCCGCCGAGCGTGGGGAGCTTTCTTTCTTTTTTATAATGGGCTATCTTTTGAGACTTTCCTCGCTCACAGATTTGGTTGATCCAGACAAATACTTCATGACCGAAAGACTGTATTTCCTTACATCTTTCAACAAAAGAGTTGCCACCGAATTAGACATCTCGGCTTCCTCTTCCAGTTCGCGTGCTGGAAGTGTGGTGTCCATGAGCAAGTACACCGAACCGTCCAACGTTCCGCCTTCTCATACTACGAACCGAACTCTTAGCTCCATTTTATCTCAGGGAAGTTACAAGGAGAAAGTGCGATTGGTAGTTGACTTCTTCAATCTTATAGGCGAGGATACGACAAGTGGCTCTATTCGGCAGATTGTTAACCTGTTCGATTTTGCTCTGCTACACCACGCCGATCATTCGCCAATGAATCCGGGTGATAGTGAGATTCTTCATGTTTTGAGTCGTATCGACAAGCACGTATACCCGGGGAAAGCATTGTTTGTCACTGCAGTTGACAAGATTATCCGACTTCTACAGTTGCTTGCGATAAAGGAGTTCTCTACTTTTCTTGGGCCTTCGATGCTGCCAGCTTCGTTTTTGACTGACTTTCTTGAGTCCCATTACTCGGTCGATGAGATTTTAAGTACGAAAGATCTCTTGGTTGTTGATGGTGACAAGTTACTGCGTCCGCTTGGAGCCACGGAATGTTCCGAAGAGGCATTTTTGCTTGACCAGCTCGACACTTTAAAGTTGACTCTGGAACTTGAACGTGCTGCACTGGCCTTTTATTAGACAAGTTAGATCTTTCAAAACTTGCGTGCATCTTGGGAGCTGCTAATAGATTTATGATTCCATGTTTAATGATCCGCCTTAATTCCCCAAACTTATTACTTTATACTGGTCTGTTCCGGAAAATCTTAAATAAAAAACGGTCGTTGAAGGAAAGAACTGCGGATAAGCGTGTGAAGCATACTGTATTGTGTAGCATGTACTGAAAATACGCATTTTTTTGCCTCCATATAACTATTCAGGGAGATATGGCTTCCATGTTCAAAAAATACATTTGATTTTAGAATACTGGTGAACTTAACTTAGTGAATGAAGTCATTCACAGTGGCTTTAAAATTCTATATTGCTTCACTAGCTCAGTTGGCAGAGCGTCAGTCTCATAATTCCTGTTGTGAAATCTGAAGGTCGACAGTTCGAACCTGCCGTGGAGCAATATGTTTTTTTGCTTCTTTTATCTCACAAAGATGTACCTGAACCAGATCCCTACTTTCTACAGATCTGTTTAAATTATGATAGCTTCATCTATGTTAGTCATTTATTTCACGATTTGCTGACCCTTTTTTGTTTCTTTTTTGCAGGCTGTGCCGCACCATTCGTATCGCTATGGTCAGTGTCGTCATTTACGATAACAATATCATTTGGCGATAGGCTGCTTTGAGCGAGCCTCTCCTTTCGAAGAACCTCGGACTGGTGTCTTGTGAGTGGCTTATTCTCACTGTTTTGAGTTGCAGCCAGCACACTTCCCGTTCTTTTCGCAGCCAGCCCTTCACTAGGCTTCTCTATCTCTTGCTCCACATGGCTTCCAACAGAAGCGGTCATGCTTCGTGACAATTGGGAGCCCTCAACGGAAACTTTCATGTTCTCAAGGGATTGAGAATCATGAAAAACATCCTCAACGACCGAACCACGTATGGCATTGTTCGATGGAGAAGCTCGCGGAGAATCAGCGCTCATCTTTCCCGCAGCCACGGAGTGTGCAGTTGGCACGCTTTTTGGATCCACTTTGAAGTACGGAAGCTTATTTTGGAGGGCATAATTGCGTTCACAAATTTCACATTTGAGATGCTCACCACTCACGTTCGATCCGTGAGGAAGCACACTCGGAGGCGCATGGCCTGTGACATCCGGAACTTGAACTGGTGATGCATGATTGTGTGACGCTTGAGGCATGCTCGAAGGAGTAGGATGATTTTTAGCAACAGAAACATTTGGCACGGAGACCGGATTTTTCCTAGAAGAAGGTTCAGATGGAACTTGCAAGGAAGCCATTGAAGTAGCCCCTGCTGAAGGCTGCGAATTCATAGGCAAAATCTCTCTTGAAGGATGTGGGAACACTTGGGCTGCTGCTTGTGGAGATTGCGCTGGAAAATACTGATAAGTACCTTGTCCACTAGAGATTTGGGACTGAGTAGGAAACAGCTGACTTTGTCCAGGAGGGACTTGTGAAAGCCCAGTGGTTGTTTGCCACGGTCTCCCGTAGTATTGTCGTATCTGTGTTGTCTTCAAACCATCAAGTCTGGACGCGGGCTTGGCTGTTATGCATGTCACTGCTGGCGAGACATATTGCGGTTTTGGAAGGAAAAAGTCGGGAGCGTGGGCACCTGGCACAGTACTCAAGATCATCTTTTTGTTGGATGTTTTGAGCTGCAGCATCGTAAAGAACGTAGCCCATACTCGCTGTGTCTGGAATAAGTTTCTTTCTGAGCGAGCCACCTCCTCAATCAAGAACTGTGTGACATACTCGTTGAAGAAATCCGGCCGCTGCTTTAAGTGGGCATCGACTGCCCTTTTTTGCTTCCCGGCGAGCTCAACAGCAAAAGGAAATAAGTCTTTCTTTGCCAACCTTTTAGCTTTTCCATTAGGAGAAGCCGGAAATTGCTCTCCGCCGCTGATTTTAGACTTCTCGATACACTCCGTATAGATCTTGATGAAGACTCCAGCAAAAGTATCATCAATGAGTGAGGTGGGCCCATATCCATTATTCAATTTTCTGATTTCCATCAACTCATAAAGTAGCCTGAGGTTCTTCTCCAATTCTGGAGACAATGACGTAGACTGTATCTGGTCAACAACACTCTTTGCCTGATTGATGAAGGTGGTATACAGAGTCATGTACAAGAAACGCTCAACCAAGGTACTTTCAACTCTGGCGATCTCACGCACAAGCTGGCAGAGAATCGAGCACATTCTTTCCCACGTTGGATATAGTTGTACCATGAGGGAGTTTGCTCGTCTCAATTTAGGGAATAACAAAACCAACGACGTTAGGTCCTTGTCACACTCCAAAATCAGTAAGAAAAATTGGGTGTACTGGTACATGTAAACAAAGTGTTTGCCTGCCCTCTCGTTTTCCGGTTTCCACATTTGTAAGAAGGTTTTGTTGTGAGACTTCAAGGTAAAAAACCTGGAAATTGCCCGTCTAGCCCATGCCGAATCATTCAATTCATCAAAAACAATCGTGGCTAGTCTGTATGACGGTTTGTGATACCAGAGCTTTTTATCCAAACTAGATAGTCTGGTCAAACAGGTAGCAACCTGCAAATAAAATTGCTTCTTCTCCAAAAAAGAAAAGTCACTCTTCATTTTCAAGAACAGCTCTTCTTCGAGTAGCTGCAAAGCATGCAGGACAGGAATAGAGTCGTACTTCACAAACTTATACAAGAGGCTGTAATACTTGTAAGCAGGTTCCAAGATGGGGTCATTGGGGCTCAGTACAGATTTCGCAAGGTCATTAGCTCGAGCTATTGTTTCCAAGACGATTTCCGGCTTCACACTCAATTTAGAGCGCACTTTTCCCAAATAGTAAAAGGTTGTCCAGTCCAGAGGGTCTGACTTGAGGGCGGTTTCGAGGCATCGCTGCATTAACGTGAGGCAAAATTTGGCTGAAACGGCAGGCTTCTCGGATAACTGATTGTACAGCTTGTGACCGCCTTTTTGCATGAATCTTGGGGTTTTGAACACTTTGAATGCGATCATATCCATGGGCGCACGAGAAGCGCTGTACATTTCCTTCACAAATGAGTTCATGAGGACTCCGATGACGGCTTTGCTGTTGGATGACTCTGTGGGATTGTTCCTGGTCATAGTCCCAATACCCATCATATAGCAGGCCAATGCCTTCTTTTGTGAGATTGCAGTTAGCACCTTTCTTTCAGGAATATTGAGTTTGTCTGAAGTCCATATTGTATCGTCTTCGACAATGAAACCATAAGCTTGGCCGAGTAAAATCCAGCTCTCCGTCCGCTCGCTTCCATAAATAAGATCACACTTGAGTAAAGCTATAATTCGTTCTAATTCCACAGTCCTGCTTTGTGAAGATTTTTTTCTGATCTTGTAGGAGTTGAACATCAAAACAGCTTGTAAATAGTAAAGACCGCCACGTGCAACTTCATTCTCTTTTGAGGCAGGGAGAAACTCGATGGGACTTAATCCGTGAAAAACTTCTTTGATGAATCGTGGACCCAAAATCACCAGGTCTAGCAAGTTATCAAGAACGGTCCAATTTTGAGATATCGCTTTATCATTCTCGATTTCAGGGTAGCCAAAAATCTCATAAATGTCTTCAACCACCTGCTTCAAATCGTTGCGAAAATTTTGAGTAAGTGGATTTTCTTTGAAACATAGTGGGAGCACAAATGCAGCCAACTCCAAAGCATTGGTTTTATTCAAATCTGCGCTCTTGGACGTATAATGATCATAAGGGAGCTTGCCGTCCACTTTAATTTTGTAATGAAGTCTGCATGACATCAACTGAGTGATTTCAGTAGTCGGGAAATTTTTAAGCTTCACCAAATTGTCTTCTGCAAAAGTCAAAAACAACCCGTCAGAAGCATCACAAAGACGGCGAATACCAAGCTGATGATGAACTAATGATATCAAGTCAGCGATGCGTTCATCTTTTTGGTGAACTAAATTGCTCATGTTAATTTGATTCACGCAATAAACCAACAAAACAGTGACACTTTTAATGCATAAATTTTTGAAGAATAGAAAGGCATCTTTTGACTTGGATTCAAGAGAAACCTTACATCCTGTAATCAAAGCTGACTCTTCATGCAAGCTAAAGGAGTAGCACAATTCGAAGAAACGAGTCAAATTGTTCATCACTTGAAGACTAGGACAAGGACCATTCAAAATCCATTTGTCCAGCATCAAGTTCTCGAGAAAAACATCGAGATAGCCTGTGTAGGAAGCAATGAAGCGAATCAACAATACGGGATCTTTTGCGTTCTCTGCAACAAAGTCTGCACTCTCCAAAAAACTAATGATGAACGCCAAAAACTGCTCGAAGCCTGTCTGGTACCTCTCATGAGAATGGCTTCGATAATACAGAAACAACATGCTCCATAGGCTTAGCTTCAAATCCAAAGGACATTCATCGAAGAAAGTCTTCACACTTGAAAGAGATTCTTTGTCGAACAACGCATTCCCGTTTAAGATCGAATCCACCAAAGACATTTCTGGCGGCATTTTATGTGTCTCATTCGACACGCTGCCATCCAAGAGAATCGTTTCAAGCAAAAAAATCGTGTCGTTGTTGCCTCCGGATCCACTGTGATCTAATATTTTCGAAAAAATGGAAAGGATTGAGGCTGTCGAGAGTCTTCTGCGAAGACTTGGTAGAGAGAACTCTCCAATGTTCACATAATTGGAAAATGTTATTTTTAGGTGTGAAGTATCTTGGCTCGTGACAAGAGAATGAAGCTCGTCCAAATGAGCAACAACATATCTTTTTTCCATCCACAGATAGCTATCAGCAGAAATGAAATAGTTTGTGGACCACATGAATCTTAATAAAATGGAAATTTTATTAGACTTCAAGTAGTCCCGAGTCCCAGGATCAAGGAGAATTCCTTCCAAAAATGTTCTCCACTTCGTAATTCGATAATGTACTCTCAATAGCTCGATTGATCCGAGACTAAAAGAACCCTTCGAAGATTTTAGATGAGCAAGGCTAACAGATTTCAAAGAGCGCTCTAATAGATCTTTGCAATTGAGGTAGTAATTGATGATAACCTCGTAAATACTTAAAAGAAACTCGAGACTCTGGGTCTTATCGGGTTCAAAAGTAAAAGCTGAATATTGTTGAAGAATTTGTGCTTCAAGACTGATATACCACTCGAAAATGGCATCAAATAAGCCAGGTTCCCAGGATCTTTCTGCAATCGAGCTGGATAAATGACGAAGAATTTCGATTTTGCTTTCATTAATGTGTCTTTTGGAGTCATTAAAATTTTGCAAGAGTTCTTTCACCAGTGAAAAATCTTCCTTGAGATCGTTTTCCTCATCAATAACTTCAACATCGGAAATCTGATTTCCAAACTTCGTAAGGATGTCCATGAGTCTCTTCTTGTCACTGTCCTTGAGGTTTTCCTTTGTGTCTTGTCCCTGTGTCTTCGTCAAAAGGACAGGATTATAAAGCTTGGGTTTCCACTCGTTCAATGCCTGTAGAAAAAGCAGCATGTATTGTGGCTCTATCTTTTCATTCTCAGTTGCAACGATGCGTTCGATAATGTCCTTTAGAAAAGGGGTTTCCACATGGAAGATGCTTTTGAAGCGATCATCCAAGTTATGGAAGAACGCTTCAGTTTCTGCAAAGTAATGCCTAGTCAAAAGTATGCCGTCAATTTCCATAGGTTGATAATCCTCTCGATTGAGTCTTTTCGAGAGCCTCATTGTTGATTTGTCTAGATTTGCCAACGCATCCGGTCTTTGGGATACTTTGACAGCGGCAGCTATATCGGCCTCTGCGGTAGGCTCTATTTCATAAATGGATTCTGTCATTTGCGAGTCAAGGGATTCTATTGCACTCTCTTGAGCAGTTTCTAGGGCCGGGGAATTCTGCTTTTCTATTTCAACGTTCTCGGCAGCTCCAAAGGTAAACATCACCACGTCTTGTGAGGTGACTTGTGGTAAATAGGAGCTCATCAAAGAGCCATTTTGCCTGGATGTATCCACAAACTTCTCATTATTCTGATGCTGTTTAACTGCATGATTCATTGCATTGATGACTCCGGGCCACGTGACCTCACCCTCCAAGTATACTTTAAGAGTTTTGCGGCGGAGTAGATCGTCGTACTGATGTTGTAGGTCGTCCCTGTATGGGGTCAAAAAGGCTAGTTTCTCTGCCAAAGCAGGATCGCTTGATGTAGGTGCATTCTGAAGCGCAGAAAGACGAGAGACTGCCCACTCATTCATAGGTAGAATGCCGGCAATGTCATCGCTTTCGTCACGGGATGTAACATCATACTCGAGGACAAAGCGCCTCATCCGAGCCATTCCCAAGAAGGCGTAAAGGTCGTCTAGGATTCTCAAAAGAGATTCGTCAGGCTCTTGGTAAATCGGGCAGATAGAGAAGCCATCAAGCATGTCATAGAACAATTCCTTTTTGAATAAGTCCTCCGTGTAATGCATTTCGCCCTTGGCGTTTTCGAACTCGACCAAATCCTGAACATTAAGATTAGTCTTCAAAATGGCAAAGTAAAGAAACCCTCTGTTCCGGAAATACAAGTACCTGATGTTCTTGACGTTTTGATGCAAGTAGCTCACGGCGTCCGGTTGGGCAGTGGCATCGAGGCCATTCTGGAAGCCTTTGAGAAGGCCTTCTTCTTCGCCGTAGTGGTTTATAACCACATCGAGCTGGGCTAACTCGTTAAACTTGAGATACGCCGCCGATAGGTCACCCGTCTGCTTGAGCTTCATGCCCTCCTGGAATAGTTTGAAGGCATTTTGGTACTCGGTTTCTCTGGTATGCTCCTCCTCCAAGTCTTTTTTAGAAGCGCCTTCAACAAGGTTCAATGGCGAGAAAACGGACTGGCGTTAGTAGTCTAGGTGAGGTGGGTGTTGGGGTGTTACGTACCATTTCTGCCGCTAGTATGGCATGAGATCGTGTTTCACTTCGCGCTGCTCCGCGTAAAGCACGCGCGTGCACCGAGCTGTGAATGCTAATTTCCACTTCTGCTACTACTGATCAATCATTAATGAATTCTATTATCAGGAACTCGCCTGAGTTTCTGCTCCTCGTACACTGATATAAACCAGCTCCGAGTTCGTTAGACATGAGTGCATCATTAGGCCATGTATTTCGTGGTGCGTATGCAGTGGGACATGCGAGCTCTTAGCTTTGCTCTGCAGAGCCCGGACTGGCCAGTTCCTTGGAGCTGCGAGAGGACTCGTCTATGCTTTTCTTTTCGTTGGCTTCTTCCAACTTCTCTTGCTGGAGCACTTGTTTACCACCAGTGATATACCAAATAAAACTGCTGGCAAAAATTCCAAGCTCCATACACAACACAATGGCATACAAAACCATACTCATGATGTCCAACTCGCCAACAACAATACTCAAGAGGGAAAATAGAGCTCCCAACGAGTCCATAGTCAAAAACACAAAGTTGATGCCGACCACGCGTCCACGTCTCTTGGCGAGCTCGAAATACGGCGGTACCAAGCCCACCGCAAGCAACACCGACGCAATGATGCCAAACACCAACATAGGCCATTCAATGCCTCTCCTGTATAGTGGGCGAAGCCAGAGAATAAAGCCAATCATGGCGCCTGCAGACAAAAGGCAGAATGCCGCCACAAGTGCACACAACTTGCGGAGGGACATGCTGACCGGGGGATAGAAGAGCGTTTGGCCCCATGATATCGTGCAGAACAAGGTGAAAAGCACCGGCTGGACACGGAGCGGGATCGCGCTGTCGATGCCGTAAAAGTATATGGAGAAGGGTATTCCGCTGAGAGCCCAAAGGAACATCATGGCTGGAGGTACCCCCGTGCAATCTTTGACCTTGTAGTTGCGGATGATCTGTGGTATCAACTGGACACACCATAGCACGGTACCGATTGTTGCAAGAACATTTTCAGCGGTAGTATTATGGATCATGGTGGGGCGGGGGTCAAAGGGACATGAAATTTGAGTTGCTCCGAGGTGGCGGACCAATGTGCATGTTATATAGCCGATGAGGTGGGCGCCGATTTCCGAGTTCCGTTGAAAGCGCAAAATTGGGCTATGCAGATGCGGACGCTAAGCTAAGGGGGACGGACGTCGCGCGGCCCTGATGAGGCGCTATCGCCCGGAGAACCGATTTTGCGCTCGAGATGCGTGCGCGCCATTGTCGGCGCGTGCATTTACTTGTCCTGTCACTCCGAGTCACTGTACTCGATACCGAGATACTGTTCCTCGCTCTGTTCCCCGCGAAGGTCGCTTAATTCGGCCGCATTCGGGTCATTTACACGCTCCTCCGCCGAGCCGTCTGCTGAGTCAGCAATTGGCCTCTCTTGACGTTTTTCAGTTCCCTCACCTTCAAGATCTTCGGTGCTCTCTGCAAAAAATCCGCCCTCCTCAACTTCCTTTTCACGTGTGTCATCTTCAGAACCTGCATACTGCGCGTTGACAGGACGGTTTGGAGCCTCTGCAAGGAAGCCTCCTTCGCAGTCATCATCTCCGGGAATGGAGTCCTGCATTAGAAATCCTCCCAGAGTCTCTTCGGGGCTCATGTTTCGGCGCAGTTTGGTTTTTTGGGGCTCATAATGGTCGTTTTCTGATCCCTCCCCCTCGCTCCCCACGCTATAGTAGCCTTCCTCGTTCTCACTTTGTTCCGCGCCTTGTACATGGCCAGGTTCATCTTCTGGCTCCTCTGAGACTTTTCCATGGTGAGCATCCAATCTCTTGATTATGCGGAGCTTGGTCAAGAAAAACTTCCAGCTTCGTAAGGCATTCATCTCCACACTCTCACGCTTTTTGTCTTCTTCTTCGTCTCGAAGCCCGTCAATCACGGCCACAAGCGCCTCTTTATACTCGGATGCTATGAGAATGCCGCCCTCTTTGGCGGTCACCGCACGCTTGTTGTTTTTGGACCCGCCACTGAAATCAAATGAGACAATGGCCTTGGCGTAGTCAATGTTAAGAGTTCTTGCGGCTTGCTCCAAAAGCTTCAAGGGAACGTCTCTTGTAATCTTGGCCAAGTAGCCGTTTTCTGGGATCATTGTGGGAGTGAACACCTCCACATTACCGTACACATTCTTGACAATTTTGCCATCTTCGATGGGTGGCGGAATGTAAAGTTGGGTTTGAAATTCGGCATACATTCTGATTTCACCGTCTTCTTCCTCATCTTGCTCCGCCATGGAATTGACGCTGATCTTGCGCACTTTCAAAGGCTGAACACCCACTTTTAATACTCTTCCCAACATATGCCATGCTTTGGGCGTTCGAAGCCGACACACATGGGATCGTCTGTAAATTGTAATGACGTTTTTTTTGTTCAAGGACCGGAAGGTCCCGCACTTGCTCGAGTCATTGTTGGGATAGATCACCTCATCCTGGCGTAGTTGCGACTCAAGAGCGTAGACTGGGTGATTTTTGAAATCCGCCATGTTGTTTGGAGTGCCTTCGCAAATATGCCTGTCATAGAGTTCTTTCATTTCCATGGCGTCGGCGTTGGTAATGCCAGACTTTTTTCCCAGTGCACGAAGTATTCTTCCATACCAATGTTCCTCCTCGTCGGATAAAGAACCAATTCTCTTTTTGGAAATTTTTGCATTGTAAAACTGTGTGTATCGTCTGGTGACATCCCTCAACGAGCCGTCTCTATTGTATGCAATCACATACCAAGTCTGGTGGGTAGTGTCCGAGCCTGGGGCATCGAATTTACACTTGCGTCGCATTGGCACCACCTCCACGATTTTGAACACAATCGGGTCAATGGTGATCATCTTCTTGGTGTACTTATTCCAAACTTCTATCCAGAATACCGGGAAACTGAAGGCGGTTTTTTTGGGCACTGGTGCCTTATCTACCAATTTTCTTTTCCGAGCCAGCTTAAGTAGCGCTTGGCGAGAGTCGGGAATGAAAACAGGATCAAACTCTGACTGCGGTGAGGTTTCCAGCTCGTCCTCCACCACAATTGGCTCATCTTTTGCCTTTGCTGGCTTGAGCGATCGGTAGTCGGGTGCTTGAATGGAAAAAACTAGGCGTGCATTGACACCAATAGACCGTAGTATGGCAACAAAGCCCTGAGCGCCTATATCTTTGGAGCCCTGAAACGACTTGACGGCCTTGGAGAAGCTTGCCAACGTCTCGGGCTTCTGGGACGAGTGCAAATCAGCCTCACCCCAGTCATATCTCTGAAGACCCGGAGAAGTACACCGGAATTTCCTAGAGTACACCAGCAGAAGCTTGCGGAGTGCGTCGATCAATCTCTTGGACTTGACGTAGTCTAGCACGTCCACACCATCCTGATCTATAAGCTTTTTCACCTCCTCTGGAACAACCTTATTGAGAGATTTTAGTAGCTCTGGGTCGCTACACCACTTGTTTCGTATGGCACCGTGGCAGAGCATGGAGAAAACCACAAGCTTGTGCACAACAATCCTCTGGGCCCTTTCTTCCTTAGAGATCGGCTTGTAAGACCGCCTTGCCTTTTTCATAACCTTTTCTGTCTCCTTCAGACTGTTGATTTTGAATGTAAAAGTCTCATCTGCGGCTTTCTGGTCCTGGCCAAAGACGGCCTCAATGTCTACGTCTTCTAAGTCATCGAAATCATCCGAATCGGAGTAGTCCGAGTATTCATTAGCGGTCGTCTCCTTCTGCACAGGCTCAGAGGCGGGGGTCTCCTCTCGGGACACGTCTAGATCCACATCCTCGAGGTCCAGATCGGAACTGGAATCTGAGCTGATGGCAATGACCTCCGCGGGCGGGGCCGCTTTTCGCCGCCGTTTCAACGGTCTATCGTTGGCTGCCTTTTCGTTTAAGCTTTGCCTTAGCATAGCGGTATGTTTCAGCGACACTGACATCCCGCGGTTTATGAATCTGTGGGTGTATGAATGTCTGTTGTGGGTGTATCTGTAGTGTGAGTGGGCCGCGTACGCAAGCCATTGCTACCGCATTAGCGTGCAATGAGCATCAGCCACGAGCCACAGCAACGGTATACAAATTGAAGGCCCACGAATGGGTTTCATTATTGGAAGAATGTTGATACATCGCTTTCCAATGCGCCAGTCTTAACGTCAGCCCCATTGAAGGAAGCCGCAGAATGCACCATGCCAGCCTTTACTCATCGACGTATTCTTAGTCGCACCCAATCTCTCACCTTGCACCCATCAGCACCTCACCCAATTTCTACACTCAAACTAGATGCTCTCCCAGGCATGGAAAGTGAACCGACTACGACCAATTTGTGGTGTTCGTTTCCATTCAGATTTGCAGGTCTACCGGCGCTTGGCGGATAAATCCCATCGCAGTCAATACGCCAGCTTAATGAAAGAAGCATCCAGACGGCACGCCAACAAAGCCGTGCTTGAGCTCCGCCCATGTACTAGCCATTTCCTTATATGGCTTCGTCACAAAAAAGAGGGAAATCTCTCTGCCGTTGCGCTTCCGAAGGATGGGCTCCCGAGTCGGTACATGGAGTCCACGGTGTTGGAGATGCTCATGTTTCACATCTTGACCTGCTTGCATTCTGCGCCGGACGACGTGGTCTGGCTATCCAAGCAGGAAGAACATTTGCGCTTCCTTCGTGGCGTGTTTTCTGGGGCAATCACTGGCCGCAAGAAGCCGAAGTACTTTGCGGGCCTGAAGCCATTTGATGTTGCCCATGAAGACCTCGATACATTTGCACAGTCCTTTGCATCTGGCAATCCCGACGCAAAAAGACTAGAGCTCTCGAAGCCTCAGAGACATGTCCTTGAGCAAGCAGTGCTGTGTATTTCATTGGCATGTCCCAGTGTGCTGGATATCAGCGTCCTACTCCCGTGGCTCCGGTCTCTCTGTGCACCCTCAGTTCTGCAAGCATGCTCCGAGCTCTCCGAACTCGCAGATATTCCAGCTTTCGTCACTTCTGACATACTACTACGGACCCCTATGGAACCGAACGAGTTTCATCTTCAACTTGAATTGTGGAATATGTTCATGCCCGACATCGCTAAAGCATACCACTCCAAATTACTTGCATCTCCCGTCTCAGCGATCATCCAAAAACTCACTCTGGAGTCAATCAACTGGAACTGTGCGGCTTTGCCGGAGCTAGTGGACAATACAATCGCATACTTTACTAGTACTCGCTCCGGTTACAAGTTTAATGTCTTCCACGTTGAGTTCTGCAACGAATTGATATTCAGAATCGCTTTTGCATTCATACGAAACGGGAGTCCGGACCATTTGCTGTCCCCAATCATCAAAACGCAGGCCAGCTTAGTGAAGTACCTTACTTATGAAAACCTCTCGCAACAAGGATACCTTGGGGTTGTGTTGGCCATTAGCCACACTTCGCCAGAAAAAGCCAATAAACTTTTCGAGACGGCCCTTAACCATTTCCCAACCCATTCTCCGCTTTGTGCCCTCACGAAGGTGTACCTATCGTCGACAATAGAGGAGTTAATGCACCATTTCAACACGGGAGTTAATCGTTTTCCACATTCCGGTAATTTATGGTTGGTGCTTATCAAGAAGTTGATCTTCTTTGAGCTTCTCACCGAGAGAAGATCTCTCAAACTCCTTTCCGACCTTCTTGGATATTCGGGAGGGCTAGTTATCTCCAAGGAAATTATTCTCGATTTACTACTGCTGGTGAACACGATTCACGGAATAGAGGCATTCATCGAGAAGCTTTCCCGGAAGCAATTGCTCCCCCAATTCCGAAACTTGATACTTACAAAGTACATTCTGCTTCTTTACAAGTATAGTGACCAGCCCAGCATTTTCAAGCCATACTTGAATACTATTTTTCCTGGAAAATCTAACTTGGAATGTGCAAGAAATTTATACGACCAAATTCGGTGGAAAACACCTACTACAACCGGCATCATGCTCAACGGCGAGGTTAATCATCAGCCAGAGCAAATATTCAAGCTCTATCTTCAAGAAACCAAACTGATAACTCCGAACGAAGCGAGTCTCAATGCATTGTTGAGAGCGAGCCTCAAGACACGGTTCGGAAAGCCTCTTATGTGGGGCGAGTTATATGCGTCGCAAGTGGCAGTTCACGAATTCAAAGTGAACGTGGCTAAAGACTTCACCAGCTCAAATACGGTGCCTGGCTTGATTTTCCCTAGTGACAAACTTTGGAAAAGTTACATCAAGTGCCTTACGCAAGCAGACTACGTATCGGAGTTGGCAGACATCATACGGTGGTGGGAGGCACTACAATTTCAGCCCAAAAAAAGCACGCTCATTCTATTACTCCGTGGCCTTCCCCGAGAATTTGTCGACAGGCACATAAGACACGCTCACGCAGTGGGAAATAAGTGCGATTTTCTCTTAGCTTGGCCCTGGCCTGAGAGTGATGAAATTTGAAGCATTTGCATCCTTCTATCATGCGTATATGCAGAATTCCGAGCACTGACGTTTTCGAGAATTGGATCACCGTGCTCGGATCCGATCTCGCCTCGCGTCTCTGCACACAGGCTACGGGACCTCGGGCCAATGGGATCAGGTGCGTAGCCTGAGATCCTATATAGAAGCCACGAGACCCCAGACTTGAGGTATTTTCGCCCATCCAGCCTACTTTGCACAGAATGTTGAGAATCAACAGAACAAACTTGGCATCATCTTTATCAAGAAGTTTTTCCTCTACTTCATCAGTCATGTCCGGATCCACCAGAATTGAGTCCGACGCTTTCGGCGAAATTGAGGTTGACGCCTCTAAATACTACGGCGCCCAAACTGCCAGATCTAAGATGAACTTTGACATTGGCGGACCTGCCGCAAGAATGCCTATTCCTGTGGTGAGAGCTTTTGGTATCTTGAAAAAGTCTGCTGCCATTGTCAATGAAAGTTACGGAACTCTTGACGCCAAGGTCGCTGATGCCATTAAGCAGGCAGCCACTGAGGTTGCTGAGGGTAAGTTGGACGACCACTTCCCATTGGTTGTTTTCCAAACTGGATCTGGAACTCAATCCAATATGAATGCCAACGAAGTCATCTCCAATAGAGCCATTGAAATCTTGGGTGGAAAATTGGGTTCTAAGACTCCAGTGCACCCCAACGACCACTGTAACATGTCTCAATCGTCTAATGACACTTTCCCAACCGTCATGCACATTGCTGCCGTTACTGAGATCTCCAAGACCTTGATCCCAGAATTGACTGCTTTGCGTGATGCTGTGCAGGCCAAGTCCAATGAGTTTGCTGACATCATCAAGATCGGAAGAACCCACTTGCAAGATGCCACTCCCTTGACTTTGGGCCAAGAGTTCTCTGGTTACGCTCAACAGCTCACTAACGGTATTGCCAGAGTTGAGGCCGTCATCCCAAACTTGTCTTACTTAGCACAGGGTGGTACTGCTGTCGGAACTGGATTGAACACCAAGAAGGGCTGGGACTCAAAGATTGCCGAGGAGGTCTCTAACTTGACTGGTTTGCAATTTAAGACTGCTCCAAACAAGTTCGAAGCCTTGGCTGCTCATGACGCCATTGTTGAGGCATCTGGTGCTTTGAACACTGTTGCCGTGTCTTTGTACAAGATCGCCAACGACATCAGATACTTGGGTTCCGGTCCAAGATGTGGTTACGGTGAATTGTCCTTGCCCGAGAACGAGCCAGGCTCTTCCATTATGCCTGGTAAGGTCAACCCTACCCAAAACGAGGCATTGACTATGTTGGCATGTCAAGTTATGGGTAACAACTCTGCCATCACGTTTGCCGGCGCTTCAGGACAATTCGAACTTAACGTTTTCAAGCCAGTCATGATTGCCAACTTGTTGAGCTCCATCAGATTGATCGCGGACGGATGCAGATCCTTCAGAGTGCACTGTGTGGAAGGTATCAAGGCCAATACTGACAAGATTGAGAAAGTGTTGCACGAATCTTTGATGTTGGTGACCGCTTTGAATCCTAAGATTGGTTACGATGCCGCTTCCAAGGTTGCCAAGAATGCGCACAAGAAGGGCTTGACTTTGAAGGAATCTACCTTAGAGTTGGGTGTCTTGTCTTCCGAGGAGTTTGACCAATGGGTCAGACCAGAGAAGATGATTGGCCCAAAGGATTAATTACTTAACGCAAATGTTTAGGATTTGTGTAGATCATGTGAATAGAATACTGGTTACTAGTTTTTATTGTATCTTCGTTTCAAGCGTTTGTAGTTAGTTGCACCTGTGAACGTAGCGCAACAAAGTGATACGTGAAGCCTCACATGACCCTCTAAGCGTATATGCGCTTAGACGGCCTCTCTTTGCGACATTAATATGGCCCACACATCAAGCTACGTACGTCAATATTGGAATGTGAGCTCCTCAACAAGGATAAAACTAAAATGCCCAAATCGCCCATTTACTCTATTTATCTAGTCACGGATTCCTCCATGATACCCGAAGGCTCCACACTAAACACACAGGTGCAAGAGGCTATTGACAATGGGGCTACCATGGTGCAGCTCCGGGAAAAGAACCTATCCACGGTGGAATTTGTTGATATAGCGAAAGAAATCCTCAGTATCACGAGACCCAGAAACATTCCGCTCATCATCAATGATCGGGTTGATGTGGCTTTGGCAGTTGATGCAGACGGAGTTCATGTTGGCCAAGACGATATGCCTGCCACTATAGCTAGAAGACTCATTGGCCCGGGTAAGATTTTGGGGGTATCATGCACGCAACCAGAAGAAGTTCAGCAAGTCTGTGAGCAAGACGTCGCTGATTATGTGGGCTTAGGCACCTTGTACCCCACATCGACTAAGGATGTGAAACATGTATGTGGACCTCTCGGCATTAGGTCCATGTTGCGTATCTTGAATTTGCACGGCGGAAAAATCAAGAGTGTTGCAATTGGGGGAATCAACGAGAACAATGTGCGTGATGCACGATTCCTCTGCCTGATTCCAAACAAGACAATCGACGGTGTGGCGGTGGTGTCTTGTATCATGGCATCGAAAACTCCAGGGGTTGCCACCGCCCAATTGGCCAAAAACTTTGGCCTGACCCCTCCATGGAGTAAACTCCACTCAATTGATATCCCTCAGGTCATGGACTTCTCCAAAAAGCCAATGGTCCACCACATTACTAACAACGTGGTCAAGAATTTCAGTGCCAACGTCACTCTCGCGGTTGGAGGCTCGCCGATTATGTCTGAGCTTCCAGAGGAATACGCTGAGCTCGCGTCCATATCTCTTCCGGGGAGCTTGGTAATCAACTTGGGTACACCCAATGCCGAATTGCTCAAGACCTTCACTAGCGGGCTCCGTACTTACAACGCGCACAACAAACCAGTTTTATTTGACCCTGTGGGGGCCGGAGCACTGAAGGCGCGCTTGGAGGCTTGTCGTAGTCTTCTCAACGCTGGCTACTTTACAGTGGTCAAGGGCAACGTTGGGGAGATGATGGCGCTTTACCATTTAACTGGTGCGAGAATGGGTGCAAATCAGCCTCCGGGCCCTTTCATGCAGGGAGTTGACTCCATCGCAGAGCTCGGGGACGAGAATATAATGGAGATCGGAGAAGCTCTTGCCATTGAGCTCCGCAATGTCGTCGTTATTACTGGCAAGAAAAATTATGTTGTCGATGGGACGGTCAAGCCAGCAGTAGTGTCTTCTGTGCAGGGAGGCCACTCACTCATGGGCTCTATCACCGGCACCGGCTGCTCCTTGGGTAGCGTCATAGCAGCATTTATTGCCGTGGCTCAATACCGCAACTACAACATAGGACAATGTGTGGTAGCAGCACTTCGCTTGTTCAATGCAGCGGGAGCTGACGCAGGACGTAACAGCAGCGGTCCTGGCACATTCACTGCCCCGTTTTTGGATGCTTTATCTCAATATGCTAGAGAAGCAACATATTAGCCGACTTGCGTTTCTAGCCCAACTATTGTCACAAACACTGTATTCATCTGGGGTCATTAGGCCCATGAACTAGGTGTGGTCTGTGGAAACACCCGTGCATTCTCAGCTTCTGCTATCAGCTGCCGCGCGCGACTCACTTCTGGGGCCACTCCATCTCTACCGTTATTAACCAACACCTTGTCTACGGTCGCTATATGGAGCGAATGCCCAACGTCAACAAGTAATGGTCGTTGGAGGAAAGAGGCCTGTGGTGGCCAAAGACATCCCGCGGCCTTCACCAATCGCCAGTGTCAACAAAATAGCGTCCCTTAAACGATACGCGGACAGAGAGTATGCTTTGGATCTTCTTCACCAGATCACTAAAGCGGTCGCTCCCATCATCCACAAGTACAAATTCCGTGTGGGCACGCTATGTGAGATGTTTCCCAAGAACCCCAATCTTCTTGGCTTGAACGTAAACCGTGGCCAGAAGATCTTGATCCGGTTGCGTGCGGCTCACAACGATCGCAGCTTTTACCCTATCAGTGATCTTATCGGTACTCTTCTTCATGAGTTGACACACAATGTGCATGGCCCACATGACGCCAAGTTCTATGCCCTTTTGGACGAGTTGAAGACCGCGTATGAAACAAGCGCATATCTGAGTTCCGACTATGTTTGTGAAGAAAACAGACTTGGGAAAGGATATGTGGCACCATGGGCTGCTAATCAAAGTGTGAGACAAAAGCGCTTGCAGGCTTTATCACGAGGCACGTATAAAGCAGAGAGTAGGCGCTTGGGAGGTAAGCCGTCCACGCTTAAGGATTTAAAGAGGCTCATGTTGCAGGCAGCAGAGCGGAGACTTCAAGACTCAAAATGGTGCGCCGATGCTGCTTCGGAAGAATCGTTAGGCATTTCAGACGTTGAGGAACTACACTCTGTACGACCCGCAGATGGGGGAAACCTGGAGTTCCAAGAAGTAATCGATTTGACCGCGGACCAAATCGATGACGATGAAGTTGAGGTCATCACTGTTGATGCATGTGAATCAAAAGCAAGCTCCAAGCTACGATAGGGATAAACTCGAATCATAGTCTCTGGCATTCTTCAATCAACGCAACAATGATACACGGACCTGCCCAATTTATCGTGTCTTGCCCCTCCGGTAAATTTTATCGGCTAAATTTGGCGGAAGAAAGTTGTTATTGCTTTGAATTACAACAACCCCTACAATTGAGTTTTGGCAGCATGCCATTTCCGGAATTACGGACATGTCGTGTGACATGTCGCAGAATTTGATTTACAGTAACCTGGCTAGGGCTGCTGTTGTTGATATGAATTACCGTATTTGGACATTGTGTCACTGGGGCAGTAGTGGAAGAGCGAGCAGATAGGAGCAGAAAATCTAGCAGCAGAGATTTGTTAAAAATAGAGACAAATAGTATGAGCAGCTCGCCTCTGAGGCCCGATTGTACGGTCCGTAGTATCACATTTGACGACATATTCGTCTTGTGTTCAAGCATGTACAGTATCCTGCACATGCCATACCTCACCAGTTTCCCGCAACACGCAATAGAATACTGTAGCGTTTCAGCTTCACAATCGCCTATGCAGAAAACAGACTCTATCCTAAACTTGACCAAGCCTTCGCTTTACGGAATCTACAACTCTTCTTCAACCAATCTCAACCAAGAGAATGAAGAGGTTGACGAGTACCACGATGGCGCAAAGTTACACATAAAGTCCAAAGAGAGTCATGTGACAGGGGTCAAAGTGCCGGTGAGGCCAGAAACCCCAGATTCCACCCCTATTCAAATCTTCAAGGGCGCTGCCAAATTAGCAATTGTTTCTGTTGCTGCCTTCGTGTACAATGAAGTCGTCAAGAATATACACACGACACATGTGAACGGACACGGAGCTTTAATCAACTCGTTCTTGAGCCACTTCATACAAGGTTTTAGCCCAGGAAAGATCATTTTTGGAAGGGACCAATTGAAACAAACGGAATACATTGTTTTACTAATGCTTGAAGGCTTAGCATTGAGTCTGATTCTTCCCTTTTTGGACATCTACATGCCAGCCGGATGCACCACCAGGATCTTGTCATCCAACCCCGAGCCCAACCGCCGTGCTAATCTTTCCAATGACATCGTCAGAGCCCTGATTGCTTTTTTGGGAATCTCCTATGCCATCAGAAACATCGCATGGAGCTCGCCTCTTCAGATGTCATTGACGTGGTCGCTCATCAATCCAGGTCTATGGTTAATCTTAGACGGTACCATTAGCGGATTTGTGTCTTCTGTGATTGTTGCAATTTGCGGTTCCGCTTCTGTCTACGGGCAATCGGCTGCTCTGTTCGAGGGCGACGGGGAAAGTCTTCTTTCGATTTTCTTATTTGTCGCGAGCTTCTTCTTCTGTGCGGTCATTATCTTCGGCAAGTTGGGACGCATTTTATTCGGTAAAAGCTAGAGGCTACCCTACTCTTTCCTACGATACTTGATACTGCATTTTACTAGGACCTTTACCTGAAACTTGCTAACAAAGCGCTGCCTTGCTCACCGACGAGTACTTCTAGAGAGTCATGATGTACCCGCGAAAGCATGAATAGACGAAATTAAGAAGCTAAGCCCGCGCATTGATGCAGGCAAGCTCCATATTCTAGAGTTCCCATGCTCTCATGGATGTCGCATCCTGCATGCAGCGCGACCAATGAAATGAAAGTCAAATTATCTTAGTGCACCCTCGATCCTATGTATGCGAAAATTCGAAACAGAAAAAAAGTAGTGCTAATCATACAAACAAGACATGAGCGGAGGTCCAGTTCCAGTGTGGAAAAAGTACACATCCAGACCCATAGGCATCTGGGAAAAGGTCAGACAGTTGTTGGTCCTTGTGCCTGAAAGATCCTCGGGTAATCCCTTGGTGCAATACTTCAGAGCCATTCCCCCTGGAGCCAGAATCCAAGATGCAAAGAACTACAAGGACCCAGTCACCTTGCCCGCTGGTGACATCAAGGGCAACCCATACTACAAACGTGACTACAGAAGAAACTACCCAAGAGTGCAAGGCTTTGACCAGACAAAGATATCCGGCTTGTTATCGTTAGGTTCCGCCGAGAAGCCAAGAGTATCCATTGGAGAGAAGGGTAGCAAGGAGTTGGCCACTTTCAGTGCAGGAAATACTGTGAGCTTAGCCTCGACCTTGAGCGGAATTGACAAGAGTGTTGTGAGAGGAGAAGTTTTGGGTCAGCAAGGCGAGCCTATTGTTGCACCATCCATGCACAAATTCAAGTGGAAGATCTTGAAAGAACCTCAACACGGTATGTACACCGACGACTACCCATGTCGTACATTCACCGATGAGAAAATCACTCAGTAGGAGACCCCCTGCTACAAAGCAATGCATTACATATAAGTATATTAGAAGTTAATTTACGATCTACAAGTTGACGTCATATGCGTAGCTGAAGTCCAGTCTGGAGTAGTTTCATCTGAATGTTGAACCAGAAAACCAAGTATCGAAGCCCCTCAAGATGAGTGGTTTCCATAAACGCATGTGTCTCGCATGGGTGAAGCATTGCATAGGGGCTTTGGAGTATGGGGTGGATGTCAAGTTGAGCGTAATCCTCAGTACACTGGACTTGGCCGTTTTCCCGAAAATGAAGGACTGGAGCCTTGTAGAAACGGTCATAAGATATTACCAAGTCCATGGTCCTGTCGTTAGGCTCAATGACCATGTAGATATACTTAGATATAAGACTGTTATTTATGTAACAGTTTTTGATTTTGAACGGCTTTACTGAATGTAAACTGGAACCGAAAGCTGAGTAAAGCTCCTCAATTGCCTCAGAAAATTCCAGGAAGTCCATGAACGGTGTATTCTCAATTCAGCAACATACGCTTTCTAAATCTCTTTCAGGAAGATACCTTTATCAATAGCGAAAAGGTGCGAACCGGCGGAGACAAGGTAGTAGACAAGACGAGAATGAGGCAAGATTTAGGTACACGGCTACGTCCATAACGGGCTATCATTCGCCTTTCGTGATTCTCATTTCCAAACCTATATATAGTCTACTTGCTATTCAACGTTGAGTAACGTGATCCAGTCAGAGTCTTAAATCGCCAGACTTCAGCATAATTAAGAGCCATTTCTACCCTCAGAGCTCTCAACGCTCGATTCACTCAACAAATTCAGCTTCCCATTAAATAGAATGCCGGAGTTTCCTGCGCTGATTGAATTCCTATTGTACATTTCCTTCACTTTCTCTGCATTGGGGTGTTTCATCGAGACTCCGCTCACGCCAGACTTAGGACCACCCAACTGCTTCTGCATTGCGTAGTCACCGCTGTCGAAATACTTCTTGTCTTGAAACTTAGAGGCTAGGATTTGGTGGGTGGAGGGTAACTTGCCGTACATCCTGTAAATCCTCAATTCCTGGGGCGACAATTTTGACAAGTCCAAGCCTTGCTCGTTCTTAGGGGGACACAATGGATCTTCGTCGGAGGCCATTTTACTGTGTGGGTGTTCAGTCTTCTGAGGGGAACGTGGCTGGGGCGGTGAGAAATACCACTTCAATATCCCCCTGTGGAGAAAGCGCTATGCAGGCAAGGCGGGCTCAGGAAATAACAGTGCGCAAATCGTAAACGTGCACGGCGAGCATGCAAAGAATGACTTGGCCGCCGCTTCAACCTAAAATGGGTCAAATGACTCCTTATTCGGAAAAAACTGTATAATAGAAGGCCCTGTGTAGGTTTGGTAACGCCACGGCCGTTAATATCAAGAGGTCTATTCCGTAAAGAATAAAGTCATAGAGCTCTAGAGGGATAGGAATTGAGTTCGGAAGCCTTGTGATTATAAGCATGGCACTGAAACCCTTATCTTCCACTCTATTCACAGCATAAAAATCTGCTTCGATATCTATGACAAGGTATATCTCAAGCTGATTGGGTAATGAGACTTGCTGAAGCAGCATCTCATCGCATAGCTCTCTATTCTTCAAGAATGCATGGTCGATCCGAAAGCTGACTGGCGTTGTTGCCGGCCAGCAGAATTTCACGTGTAATAAGTCATTGGCATTATAGGTGGTGTTCTCGTAATTGTTGATTTTGACATACAAACGCTGCTTTGGTTTGAGCTGAAAGTCGTAAGGGACATGGACCTCGCAATTGGCCGTATCTGGGCTGTCAATAGTGACAATGGGGTGATGTAAAAGTAAGAGTGATGTCTCGTTTATACGCATCACTGATGGCTCTATGCTGCTCTCTACCGACACGGGTATATTGTAATAATTCGGTACTTTGATCAAGTGCACCTCTGTATTTGCAAATACACAACACACAAGGGCCAAAGCCAAGAAGAGTGGATGCATCATGCGTGGGGATATGTTCTGGAATGGCAGGTACGATATCTCAGATCTGTCGCGCTAGCTGTAGCCTGCAGCGCAAGACCAAGCTGGTGATGAAGTATTTATTAGCTCAACTAATATGCACAAGAATTAAAGTGGGCATGAAAATCGCCTGGTGCCAATTATTCACAAACAAGTAATCTTACTTCCACGCTCAATACCACTTAATACGCACACTGGGCCCCTGGGTCTGGGTCAACAGGTTGCGGGTGCACTCATCTACTGCGTGAAGCCGCAAATGTAGAGTGAGCGGAGTTTCTCGTACGACAGTGGTTAAGAAGCGTTTGAGTGACTCTGCATTGGCCGCCCAGCCGTCGAATCGCAAGTGCTCGATATTCAGAAAACGCAACATGAACTGTGCCAAGATTCGCGTGCTCAAGTAACGAATGTTATGGGTATAGCCTAGATAGCCAACACACAAGACTTTGAGTGAATCCAGATGCACGGGCAAAGGATCTTTCAAGAAGTTCTCAAATCGCTCCAGAAGCGTGAACGGATTATTCTGTGAATAGTCAATGGTGAGACTTCTCAACGAGTTCTGTCGATTGAAGCTCGTGAGATTGAACGGATATTCCCAGGTGCAATCATGAAGCACTAAGTCAGATAAGCGCACGCACGTAGCCATATCGATTTCTTCTTCGGCCCACTTGAAATGGTACTTCTGGAGCGATAACAGCCGGAGGTTTCGGAAGTTGTTCACGTGGGAAAGATTGAATGTTTTGACGCTCTTTATGGCTTCATCGGAGTATAATGCGAGATGAGTTATGCGAACAGACTCGTTATACTTGAGCCAATATGACAGGTTGGAGGAGTTGACCAATACTCTCAGCAAGGCGGGAAATATATCAGGCGAGAGAAGCAGCAGAAACGTGCTCATTTGATATTCATTGTATGAGTTGGAGTCAGTGATGCGTAGCTGATGGACGTCGGCTCCGTAGCAAAACTCTTTTAGATCACTGGACTTACTGACCTCAATTATCTGGTCCCAAGAGGCTTTTATCTCCTTCATGATGAAGGGGAACATGCGATCACGGAACGCGTGGCTTATCGATGCAACCCTCACCAAGTCTTCTTTGGTCAAGTACTCGAAGATTGTAGCCAATATCTCCCACGGTAGGGTTATTATAGTTTGTTTTTGTGGGCTGCTGCTCATCTTGGTTGTGTAAAAAAGGGCCGTGTGGTCTATGAAACAGGTAATCAATCGAGTACCTGGTACCCCGGGTTTCGGACACGGCCTGAGAAACGCGACTTGAAAGACTGAGCACGACTCACTCTGTTGGTGAGCGTTTCCACTACAAAAGCCCGCCCTATCTGAGCCTTTGCTTAACTCGTCGAACCAAACAGACTCAGAGGGCATCCAAGTGAAGTTGGTTGAGAAACGACTTGCGCATTGTTTTGCTCTCCAAGCTAATCTCGTATGAAATGCCAAGAGCGAACGTATGGCTAATGCCTCTTATAGCGGCTGCCGTGACATATTTTCTTTGGACTAGGACATACCGAATCCAAAACAAGGCGCTCGAGGAGATTCAAAATTTGTATTTTGAATATGATCCACAGGAGAGATTCGACCAGCTCAATCCGAAAAAGTGGGCTGCAGCATTTGCTGTAATTATTCTATCAGCATTCTTGATGAGCTAAATAAGTTTAGTTGTCTTCAACGCAATACCGTTCTATACTCTGGCCCAACGCAAGCCTTCAGACATGCCACAGTTTCTTTGCTGAGTTGGAATGCTTCTGCTATGAGTCCGTTTGGCGCAGACCTTCCATTCTACAGTGGTGCTCTTGGCATGCCTTTCACGTGCGTTAGGCGGCCATATATGTGCCTGAAAGTGGCCATAGTATAGAGCTGAAATTTCGAACTTTTTACACAGCGTCGGCTAGTTGATAGTAAACATTCAGCACTAATCGTGGACCAAAGCCTGTCTCTATGTACCAATATCTTAACAATCATACACTACCCCGAGATGTAAAACGGTATAGGTTGAGGTGTGGCGCGCATGCCATGTCATGTGTGAATAGACGTCATTGACTAGAATGGCCGAAATACAGGCGCTTCAACGCCAGCTTCGGCTACTTCATTTGGAAAACGAAGCTCTCAGATCCGAAAATGACAAGTTGAAAAATGAAGCCAATAGCCGAACCCTCGAGTCGGGGGCTGCATTTGGACCTCAACATGGCCTAGCCTCATCGCAAAATCAGTTGTCGCTAGAGGAGTACAGACGATATGGCCGACAAATGATTGTACCCGGATTTGGGTCATTGTCTTCACAGACAAAACTAAAGCAAGCGAAAATCCTCGTTATAGGTGCTGGTGGCTTGGGATGCCCTGCACTACTATACTTGTGCGGTGCAGGCATCGGCGAAATTGGCATTGTTGATAACGATGTTGTGGACCAAAGCAATCTTCATCGACAGGTACTTCATACAACGGAAACAGTGGGATTACTCAAATGTGATTCTGCCAAGAAGTACTTGTCGGCGTTGAATCCCAACGTGAAAATCACCACGCATGCCTTGCGACTAGAAAACACGAATGCATTCGACTTGATTGCGCCATATGACTTGGTTGTGGACTGCACCGATACCCCCGCTACCAGGTATCTCATAAATGATGTGTGCGTGCTTTTAGGGAAGACGATTGTTAGTGGATCGGGTGTGAAGTCTGACGGCCAATTTACCATTCTCAATTACGCCAACAAGGGCCCATGCTACCGCTGTTTTTATCCACAAGCTCCAAAACCTGAGTCTGTCTCGACATGTGGCGATGCCGGAGTTCTAGGTCCTGCAATTGGGCTCACGGGTGTGGCATTGGCCACGGAGACTATCAAAGTCTTGATTGGTTACTACGAGGAACTGTTTACTCCGTTTCTCTCCATGTTCTGTGCATTTCCGGACCAAATTATACGGAAGTTCAAAATGAGAAACCGGCAACCTAATTGTGCCGTTTGCAGTGATAAGAAAACAATCTCTAGGCAGCTTATCGAATCTCATGCTGTGAATTACTCCGAGTTCTGTGGCGCCATCGATTATGAAGTCGTTCCTGCGGCATCCAGGATTACCGTTCAGGAGTTGAAGCAGAAACAACTCGAAGGAGCAGTAAGCCTCATGTTGGATGTTCGTTCAGAGGATCAGTATAAAATAGTACTGTTTCCGCATTCCATCAATATTGACTGGGCGCGGCTCTCAAAGGCGGATGCCATCGACCAGTACTTGCCTACAGGATTTGATAAGGAAAGGGATGAGCTTTTAGTCGTGTGCCGTTATGGAAACGACTCCAGGTTTGCTGCCCGCAAGCTCGAAAGCATGGGTTTCAAGAACGTCCATGATGTGATCGGCGGAATCCATAAGTGGGCCTCGGACATCGATGCCACGATGCCAATTTATTAGGGCTTATTAAATAAAAATAAGTTTCATATGAGCCTAGGGTCTAGCCTCTCTAACACTAGTAATCCTGTATAAGTGCCAAAAGCGAATGTGGAGCATCCGTCGAGGTTCTCGTTCCACGCAGAGGCAGAAATCACCACTTCCGGCGGCGTAAATGTGTACATCACATCATTTCTATCTGGAGCCACGGGGATGTAGTCTCCAAATAGTGTGAGGCCAGAATCCTCATTCTTCTGCAAAGACCATATCTTCAAGGGTACAACGAGCTTGTTGTGAGCTTTGGGGACGCCAAATATCTTGCGTCCAATATTCATGACAAACACATCCCCGCATGCGTTTCCCATAACGGCAAAAGGATGATTCAAGTACTCGCTGATATGAAATGTAGAGATCAACTCCGTTTTCAATAGTAAGCTATGCTTTTGGTTTGGATGCCGCACGAATGTATAGCCAATACTCTCTGCACTTTCGGGGTAAATAAATATTCTGTAGCCACGGTGATAAAGTGGGTTGAGTACGGAAACACTGAAGCCGGTCTCAACTCGACTTTGTCTTAGCTGGTCATATTGGAGGGCAAACGACTGGGTCGTTGCCGTGTTTAAGAGAATGACTTTTGCCGCTCCCACAGTTGCCACGCATACGGTTGTTACCATTGAATCTGCAACATGAAAGACAAAAGAAGGAATCAGTGGGTCTTCTTCACGATCTTGGCTTGCGGACGGGAGTTGATACTCAGCCACCGAGCCATCGACAGTTCCGACAATGACACAATCATAGTCAATATAGTCGTAGGCAGTGATTGGTAGAATTAGTTTATCATCGGATCTTTCATCAATCATATGAATCAGATACGAAGGCGTGCTGACGCGAAAAAAGGACGGTTCTGTGCCAGCATCGGCGCTGATCTTGAAGAAATGGAGCATGCCATCAGTAAAAGCACCAGAAAGAATTCCCAAAGTGCCGTTTGAGTGTTGAGCCGGAAGCCAGCTGATCCGCGAAGTTGCCCCGAAGGCAGTGGTGTCCAAGACTTGGGAAAGCACAAGCTTTGTGTTCTTCACATCATAGCGCCATAACTGTATAGCACTTTTCAAATTTCTCTTATGCTTGGATAATGCAGCGAACACACTCAATTCCTGATTTGAAACAAGATCAGAAAGGCATTTTCCGTGGTCAATAAGTGACACGGCAAGATACGAGGCCGAGGAGTAATGGAGCCATTTCATCGAAGTAATACACCCACCAACATTCAATGCAAGACCGTTGCGGTCAACTGATTCTTTTAGAAAAATCGAGTCGCCCTCATTGATAGAGTAGTGAGAGCCTTGACCGCCTTTGGAGATATTCAATTTAATGGGGTCCCCGGCACCGAATGCACTCTGAAAGTCGCTCTGCAGTATGAAATCGCCTTGGGGCAGCGGAAAAAAAGAGTTCTGTCCGATTTGAGGAACTTCACGGATCTGCTGCTTGCCTGTTTCAACCCATGTGGCAAACTGCTTCTCGTTCATGTAAAAAAGCCTTTCGCCCCACATCTCCTTCTGCTCCAAAAGATACTCAAAGAGTCTGTCTTCGAATCCGAAGTTGTGGTGAAAACGTCCCACGAAACTCAAATCTCGGGTTCTAGGCAAGTTTGCCTGTAGGGTGAGCTTTGTGCTTTCTGACATGTCAGATGATTCGGTATCTAATTGTGGAGTGTGCTGTGGACCAAGCCATTACACCTCATTAATGAGTGCGCATGATATTGGTATAGACAGGAATCACTCACTTGTATCACTGTTCTCATCGCAAGGCCGTCGATGCAAGCCTCAGTGCTGCCTGTGAAGGCAAAGAAAAAGAAATCTTTTTTCTTGGATGATGATGATTTTTTTGTGATGAAGAAGTCGAAGAAAACGAAGACAAAACCTGCTCCGGTAGCTACTGTGGTAGCACCAGAGGAATCACAGCAGGCCCCAATGAAGCAAGAACAAACGATGGAGCAAAGACACGATGTCTCGAGCGCAACTAAGCAAACGAATGCTGGTGTAGTATCCAGAACCCCGAGCTCAGAGGACTGCATGCCAATATTTGTCTCCGCTGCAGAGACCCTCTCAGACCCTGGTCCAATTGATTTGGCAGTAGTCAATTCCATTGAACAAGAGACCAGGATTGAAAGTGATAACGGAAGCATGAAAGCAAACGATGACAAAGACGAAGTGAATGTCGACTGTGTATCAGACAAGGGCACCGATGTTGTTCTAGATGAGGAGGAGGACTCAGATCTACGTTCTTTCTTCAAAAATGTGACCAGATCCCGTGACGATTCGGGCGATGAATCGAACCGCCTTTATGAGGTCAAGATCACGTCTAAGCTAGGCTTCCCTCTCGAGTATAAGAAGCAGATAGCTGGGAATACCACCTTCGAAGAACTCATCAATAATCTACAGCGCGAGACGCTACGAGATCATGGAGTGGCAAACTACTGGAGCCATGGGGTTTTGGTGTGGGTTGAAGGCAAATCAGAGCTCAAGTCCATCTTCAAGCCAAGCACGCTTCGAATACCATCAAGAAAGGGAGAAATCTCCAGGATCACCTGCTTGTATATTCCCCGGGAGCATCTAGCTACATTTGACAAACTTTACGAGGAATTTTCCAGCACTGGTGGCGACGAAATTGATGAAATCGCAACCGAGGACGACCAGCCTACAATCTACAGTCTCCTGGATAGCTTCGAGGAGAATATTCTGGAAGCACCCAAAAGCGAATATTTTGTCATCGGCCTAAAGGGAAAAGACAATAAAAGAGTGGAGGCGGAGGTGGGTCCGACTACGAAGATGAGAAGCCTTCTTAAGTACTATCTACAGGTAAAAGGCATCAAGGACGCTAAGATTGAAAGGTGCAAGCTTCTATTTGACGATGAAGAGCTTGGACTAGACACTGTCGTGGGGGACACTGAGCTCGAGGAGGATTTTGAATTACAGGTTCACATCAATTAATGAACTGTGTCCATTACTCGCGGCAAGCGATATTAAAAAAGGGCCGAGAAAATTCCGCCAACATAGCCCACGACATAGCTTGTGAACCATGTGACGGTAGCAGTTCCAAATGGAAAGTAACTAAATGCATAATATAAGATGGCAAAGATCTCAATGATACTGGAGAATATGGTAAGAATGGTGGACTTGAGGATGGCAGCACAATACATCGTAGTTAAAATGGAGCCGAAAAAAACTGCAGAAAACAAGATACGGCCCGGACTGGTAATGTGCTTGATGTAGGCGTTAGGACCCTGAAGAATGCCGAACGAGACAACGAATAAAAGCGATCCCATCAGCCATAAAAATGCAAACTTGGTGGGTTTCAAAGCAAGCACGGGAAACATGAACACCCCCAATAAGAAACATAAAACAGACGCTCCTAAACACGCTCCGAAGCCCACGATTCTTTCGAATCTGCTCAATTGAAACCACGACGGCTCTTGGGATGCAGAGGTGCTCGTGTTGTATGAAGGCAACGAGTCATATAGGTTGTTTGCTCCAGAGCGTACATAATCGGACCAGTCCAGAATTGCAGCCGAGGTCGATGTGTTTTGATTGTTGAATCTGGAAGTCCAGCTTCCAAATTGCGTTCGAAAGTCGGATTCTGCTTGAGACATGCTATGGCCTTATCCAGTACTTGAAAGTGAGACTTAGCCCAAGTATGGCGTTGCATGCAGGAATCATCAATGCTACTAGTCTAGCTTCTACAGTCTTGTCAAGTACATCTAACCTGTTATATGGGGCACCAGGCCATAGTACAGTTTATTGCTTAAAATATTTTGTGTTGTCATCATTCATACTATACAATGGCCTACAACTTCTCTAAGTCAGCCTTCAAAGATTCATGAAGCTTGCCCAACTTCTCGAAATCAGTCGCTTGAGACGGCCAGCCAACTTCAAGACCAGTTTCTGTATTCTTTTTAGGGATCAAGTGGAAGTGCACATGATCCACCAATTGATGTGCAATTCTTCCATTGTTTTGCAACACATTGTAGCCCTCGCCTTGTGGAGAATCATTGAGATCGAGCTTCAACACTTTCGTCAACTTTTTGACCATAGGCAACACGTCGGCAAGATACTCATCGGGAATATTGTGCAATTTGGCACCATGGTACTTGGGAACGACGAGACAGTGTGCTTCGGCAGTGGGCTGAATATCCAAAAACGAGTACGAATACTCCGTCTCAAGCAATTTGAAAGAAGGAATTTTTCCCTCGATAATCTTACAGAAAATACAACTCGTTTGCGTGGCCATCGTGGTGTGAGTGCGGTGTGATTCTTCCAGGTAGCGCGTGGTGGGGTGAGTGTGAGTGAATGCGACTTTGCTTCTCCTGTCCGAAAGCTCACTTTTCAGGACATGACGCAGCGCAGTGCGATTGCGATCGGGGCGACTTCTGATACGTTCCACACAGTTCCACGTGGTGAACCCGTACACCCTGCGGACGCCGCCCGCTGGGGGCCCATTTGAGATAGTGGCAACTCATTTTCTCACACAACACTGGCAATTGTTATTCACACATCATGTCCGATAACAAGAAGCCCTTATTGGATGCCTCTGGCAGCGAAAACAAGGAAGACAAAACCGCCACTGCCATTTTGAGAAGAAAAAAGAAGGATAACGCTTTGATTGTGGACGACGCCACCAACGATGATAACTCTGTCATCACTATGTCATCGGGCACGATGGAGCTCTTGGAATTGTTCCGGGGTGACACTGTGTTAGTCAAGGGAAAGAAGAGAAAGGACACTGTCTTGATTGTCTTGGCCGATGACGAAATGGAGGATGGCGTAGCTCGTATCAACAGATGCGTGCGTAACAACTTGAGAGTCAGATTGAGTGACATTGTCACCATCCACCCATGTCCAGACATCAAATATGCAAGCAGAATCTCTGTTTTGCCAATCTCCGATACTGTCGAGGGAATCACTGGCTCTTTGTTCGATGTGTACTTGAAGCCTTACTTCGTCGAAACCTACAGACCTGTTCGCAAGGGTGATCTCTTCACTGTGAGAGGTGGTATGAGACAAGTGGAATTCAAGGTAGTTGACGTGGAGCCTGAAGAGTTTGCTATCGTTGCTCAAGATACCATTATCCACTGTGAAGGTGAGCCAATCAATCGTGAAGATGAGGAAAACAATTTGAACGAAGTCGGTTACGACGACATCGGAGGCTGCAAAAAGCAAATGGCTCAAATCAGAGAGTTAGTCGAATTGCCTTTGAGACATCCCCAATTGTTCAAGTCGATCGGTATCAAACCTCCAAAGGGTATCTTAATGTATGGTCCTCCCGGTACCGGTAAAACCATCATGGCCAGAGCCGTCGCAAACGAGACTGGTGCCTTCTTCTTCTTGATTAACGGTCCTGAAATCATGTCTAAGATGGCAGGTGAATCTGAATCGAACTTGAGAAAAGCATTCGAAGAAGCCGAAAAGAACTCCCCATCCATTATCTTCATCGATGAAATCGATTCGATTGCTCCTAAGAGAGACAAAACTAATGGTGAGGTTGAAAGAAGAGTCGTGTCTCAATTATTAACTTTAATGGATGGTATGAAAGCAAGATCAAACGTTGTGGTTATCGCTGCTACCAACAGACCAAACTCTATTGATCCAGCTTTGAGAAGATTCGGTAGATTCGATAGAGAAGTTGACATAGGTGTTCCGGATGCTGCAGGTCGGTTGGAAATTATTAAGATTCATACTAAGAATATGAAATTGAGTGATGACGTCGATTTGGAAGCCATTGCGTCGGAGACACACGGTTTCGTTGGTGCCGATGTCGCTTCTTTGTGTTCGGAAGCCGCTATGCAACAGATTCGTGAGAAGATGGATCTCATTGATTTGGAAGAGGAAACCATTGACGCCGAGATCTTGGACTCTTTGGGTGTTACAATGGAGAATTTTAGATTCGCTTTGGGCAACTCCAACCCATCTGCATTGCGTGAGACTGTTGTTGAGAATGTCAATGTCACTTGGGATGACATCGGTGGATTGGACGGTATCAAGAACGAGTTGAAGGAAACCGTTGAATATCCGGTGTTGCACCCAGACCAATACCAAAAGTTTGGATTAGCTGCTTCAAAAGGTGTTTTGTTCTACGGTCCTCCTGGTACTGGTAAAACGTTGTTGGCTAAAGCTGTTGCCACTGAAGTCTCTGCTAACTTTATTTCGGTCAAGGGTCCCGAATTATTGAGTATGTGGTATGGTGAGTCTGAGTCCAACATTCGTGATATTTTCGACAAGGCTAGAGCAGCAGCTCCTACCGTTGTTTTCTTGGACGAGTTGGATTCCATTGCTAAAGCCAGAGGCGGCTCTAATGGTGATGCTGGTGGTGCTTCCGACAGAGTTGTTAACCAGTTGTTGACTGAAATGGACGGTATGAATGCTAAGAAAAATGTTTTCGTCATTGGTGCAACCAATAGACCCGATCAAATCGATCCTGCATTGTTAAGACCTGGAAGATTAGACCAGTTGATTTACGTTCCTTTGCCAGATGAGGTTGCAAGAATGTCTATCTTGGAAGCTCAATTGAGGAACACACCATTGGAGCCAGACATGGACTTGGGAGAAATTGCCAAGATTACTTCTGGTTTCACTGGTGCCGATTTGTCATACATCGTTCAAAGAGCTGCCAAGTTCGCCATCAAAGATTCCATTGAAGCTCAAATCAAGGCTTCGAAAAAGAAGGAAGCATCTGAAGCAGTGAAACAAGAAGGTGATATTGAAATGACTGACAAGTCTAAGTCTGAGGAAGAGGAAGAGGATCCTGTTCCATTCATTACTAGAGCTCATTTCGAGGAAGCCATGAAGACGGCCAAGCGTTCTGTCTCTGACTCGGACTTGCGTCGTTACGAAGCATACGCCCAACAACTACAAGCCTCTAGAGGTCAGTTTACAAACTTCAGATTTTCTGAAAACTCGAACTCGGAAGGGGGAAGTGGTAGCGCTGCATTTGCCAATGAAGCAGAAGAAGACGACTTATACAGTTAAGTTTAGGTAAATTTCATATTATCAAGTATTCAAGACGCTGTTCAAGTAATTCTACTGCTCCCAACACTCACCCCACACTCCGGCTCAATAGATCGCTTTCTCTTTCTGCGAGCACTTATTGAGCCTTTTTCCACATAGTAATATAGAACAACTGCGGGTCTACGACGAAACAGAAAGAGGCATCGCTGGCAGCTCTTTATTTGTGAAGTAGGTTCAATCAATATCTAAGTGAGATGTGTGAACTTAATCCTGCAATTCTTGCAGGCACTGAAATATTAGTGGGCCCAGAATCTGCAATATGCAGTATTTGGTCTATGAACTAACTTAAAAGTCATTTCGACAGCAAAATCACGGCAGGAAAATTCCCCATAAGCAGGTAGCTTCATAATTCGCTATTTCAGCCGATATGATGGCTAGTAACAAATTTTAATGGGACATATCTCCAAATGAAAACTCCGAATCACCCGGACACTCTGCAAGATTCCACAAAGGATGCAATCAATTAACGAAGTAAATTAGAAATTGAAGCGGCAACTCAATGAAGGAGACACAAGACGAGTTAACAGGAAACTCCAATGAAAAAAGGCTTAATTGCAAAACTGTAGCACCACAAGAAGCCATTGGGTCCGTTGGAAGTGCACTTTTCTTATGACCGGATGCCATTAAAAGCTAACAATAGTGTCGGAGAAGAAGCTTTATGGAATTCCTTCAATTGCGCCAGTATGAAGATGGGCAGGAGGTTCTGTTCAGCTTCTCTTCGATCGATCATTGAAGTCGGTGTATATAAAAGAATAATCTTGCTGTAGGTCTCGAATAAGGTGGAAAGAATGGGATAAGAGAGCGATTTTCTTTTCAAAAAGAGTTCGGCTCTGAAGCGGAAGGCATTTAGCTGCAAGTTTTCAAAACTATGGGCACCTTAATCTTGTCCTGTGCAGAGGATTTCGTCATATTTGCTCGAGGACTGGCCGGGTGCTTTATACAACATCAGCAAAGCTCAAGTCAGGTTGGCACTTTTTGCGAGTAGTTTGAAATGCTTAATACTGTAGTATCTGAATAGGAATGTACTTATACTTGCTTTGATTGGATTTTTCAAGAAGACTCTGAATTATGAAAGCAATTGACCAAAAATGTTTTGATTAGCTGAGACAAGTTATTAAGCTAATTCGGAACTGCAGTTCATTTGTAGTTGTACAACAGAACACTACAAGGGCAGCATAGCCATGATATGCTATATCGTGCTTCCTTAGTAGCTCGACGCAGTTGAGACTTAGCCGACTCCCATAATCCACCTAATTTTCGGGAATCACGAAGTAAGCCTTCCCTTAATAAATAAATTATTGGAAAACAGACGGATATCTGAGTTCAGGCTCATTAATATTCTCTGTGGGAACTTGCAACAGCATACGTTAGTTTTCAAATATCCCATGTCTTATGCCCACGAATATCTTTGCAAGCATTGGAGTTCAGCACGAAAAGACCAGGTTTCTGCAAGAAACAGAATAGGAATTCAAGCGATTGATAACGTTCATATTTGCCTCAATTGAATTGTCGAGGTTGATGAGCAGAAATTCGCTCAAAGTATGAGCGGAGTAGAACAACACTTTGATCGCGGCACACTATGTTTTCCGTCTGCTTTGAAAACACTCAAGGATTTTTCTCTAACGATTTTTAACTAGCCTATGGGCGAAAGTGGCGTACTCCAGGCTTCTTTAGGTGCTCGAAGCCAAACACGCATTAATCCCGACCATCAATTGCTCACTGATACAATGTTTTTCAAGTTGGTCTATAGCTTGGCTCGAATTCCTGTGGCACATCAAGCTCGCTTCGGTCTAACAAATTATCCTAGAAGCTTGAGATGGGTTGGCTAGGGGACAATGGTGTCCTGTCTCAACAAACAATCCATTGCGTTTCGTAAGTCTGCGTTATAGTAATGAAGCTTCTATTCAAGAATACGACGAATTAATAGTGTAATTCTCAGAAAGAGGGATTGAATGCAAGAAAAGATGTTCTTGGATTGTGGCACTTCACTTCGAGCCCTGACAAATCCAACAGTAGCAAAATTCAAATTAGCATTAAAGCCCGCATTGGGCCAGATTGACGTGAGCCATGTACACTATTATAATTCCTTGCCAGTTACGCAGCAATAGCATGCTGTTTTCACTTCAAGTTTGCAAGTGGGACAACTCAAATATTTTCATTATCATGAATAACTCGGTACATTTCCTTCTCCTGGTGGAGGATACTATTGCTCGCGCTTTAGCGGCAAAAAGCAATGTATCACTAGCACGATAGATTAAAAGATAATACTTCTGCGCAGTGATCGGGTCCTCCCAAAGAAATCCGGTGTCTAGTTGAGATCAGTGAGAAAGCTGGGAGCTCGTATCTGAGTTTATACCATGAGCTTAAGTAGTTTTCAAACTGTAGTCCAGTATTCGGACCACCGGAAACAATTAAGACGTTTTTTGCAAGAAGGACTGAAATTAGGCCTGAAATTTTTGGCTTATTCGCTTGATTACATCCATTGAAGTGCGGAGTGGTGTTTCGTATAACACTCTTAGAAAGTGGACTGGTGGCTAGTGTAGACAATCGGACCACTTTAGCCTCGGCACTGTTAAAACGCCGGCTCATGGATTCAGTCGGCCAATGACTTTCCAGCGTATGGATAAATGAGTATTCAGTGTGGATGAGAGAAAAGGTGAGACGGGTCTAATATAGGGCCTTTGTCGACATCCAGCTGCATCCAGGAGTGGCACTGACGTTTGACAGCAAATGGCCGCGCCATAATCTTTCGTCTCAATATCTGCACTTTTGACCGGGTATGAAATTTAGTGTACTGAGTCTCGAGCTTCTATTCACATATTGGGCACAGTGCTGGCTCTTGATTAAGAAATTCTAGACCTCTTGTTCTATTGCAATCAAATCAGGCGTAGCAATGCTCAATTCAGAAACGCACGAGCATGCTCGAAATATAATTAAGCTGGTGCAGTATCTCATACCCCAGAATAGGCATTGTCTATTGGGGATTGCATCCGTACGGCGTTATTAACTGCATTCGCTGTCGGAGCGGCTGCGATCATCGCTATTGACGGTTCTAGTATGCACGGCGGTTAATTCACGAAAACCTGTTCCTTACGGAACTTATTGTCGTGTATATGGTGAGTGAACAAAGTGATTAATATCCGGATAAACCTGCGCGATTATTGGCCCACTTAATGAGTCGCTTGCAGCTTCTTTGACGGATTTCTGCGGAGGTGCGTCAGGGACAATAAAGTGCATTACTCTTGTGAATGATCCGTGAGGCCTGCACATTTACTTTGCTTCACTCAATGAGCCCCAGGACGAAGCCAATTCTTTATGGGGCAGGGTCTCTTTAACTTTCCCCTTTTTCCAATTCTACTAAGTTCAGAATGCACATGGCGGATTTGAAGGATGGGGGATTGAAGGCCATTTCGTGTAATTTTACAATCAATCAATAACAATCACACAATGTATTTCACAGTCAGGCAATTTGTGTCAATGGCAAGCAACGCTTTGGCAATCAAAACATATGACCTCGCAATAATTTCATTTAGTCAAACAACACTTATGTGAAAAATAATGGAAGAATGCTCTCCAAGTGTGTCTTCATCATTAGGCCGTTGACAGAAAGTAGTATTACAATGACGGTATGTCGCCATATCAACAGCAGCAGTAAGTAGTACTCATTTGTCAAAGGACTCAATATTTTGGAAATTTATTTCACGATGTCTATAAGTTATTTAGGTTTGAAGGAGAGGAAATGTAGGTCCTGGGACACTGCCTCGACCGTTTCCAGGAGGCCTTCACGACAGTTACAAGCAATCTCATCTATTAGTTAACATCTCCGTACTCATGGAGTCTAACAATGGCAATTCTAGTTTTACATTCAGATCTTGTTCACTCCGGGCATGGCCTTTCCGACTCTGGCTGCTACGCCAACGGGATGGACGATCACAGAGTCCAAGTCCCAGATTCCGCTAGTGTAGTAAATATCCTTCTTCAAAAAATCCAAGACTTCTTCTTTAGACTCGGCCATGAGCTGAAGAGTAGAGCCGGCAAACGATGTCTTGGAAGCGTCCTTGAAGAGCGCACCAACGGAAGTCACAATTCCAGAGTTCACAGACTCGGGAATCGCAGCGACGTGCTTGGGGCGAACCTCTGTTCTGTCAGTTCCGGGCTTGTCGTAAACAATGACGTTCCACTCAATCTTGGTCATTTTGTGTGGTTCCAAGTGTAGTGTCGTTGAGTTGTCGCGGCTCAAGAATTCTAAGTGAGAGTGCCGAGAGGTACTCGTCACTGACATAACGCGGGTTTGGCAAATCCACGTATGGAAACTGGAACAGTCGAGTAGATTCTACAAGAAGACTATGATTTCCTAAATTTAGATGTATGTAACGAGAGCTGAGACCTAGTGTCTGAGACCTAGTGTCTGTATGATGAATGCAAATGTACACCTGAAAGGTGCAAGATAGAACCCCGGGCCGGCACTCGTTTTCGATGAATGAAAATTCGTCATGAGCAGCATCTTGCGCTGCTCACAGAAAGATCGCTCTCCCACAAACTTTAAAATGACCTGTAAAGTATGTTTCCCACGATGTATATCGATTAATTCTCCAAAGGAGCAAAGTACCTGATTCTCTCCTTTCTTGGACCCAAATTGTCGGTCTTAATACCGGCACCAAACTGGTTTCCGCCAGAGGAATGGGTGGGAATCAAGGTCTGGGACACAGGGCCCATGACTTCTCTCCTGTATTGCTTCTGTCCAATGCCACCCTTGTCAGCCATGAACGACTTTATGAACGACGTCTTGTACTTTTTGAGGTATGCCTCGTTTCTCAACTGGGAGCGCTCATCCTCTTGGTTGTAAGCTGCCGTTTTTATGACTGGCTCTTGCTTGCTTCTGTAAAAGTACAACGAAACACCTGCAAGCAAGGCTACGCCAAAAACTTTTGTGACATCGATTTCGTTCTGGGTAGCGGCTGGTGTGCTTTGAGACTTTCCAGCGGCGTAGAATCTCTTGGAACTTGCACTAGCAGCACGAGCGGTGACTCTGTACATGGTATGGTGTTGAAGAGGAGACGTGAGAAAGTCTCTGAATGTTTCTGGTGCGCGAGGATCTGCAACCTGACCAATAGCAGCTAGCAAATAGTAAATGCGTGTCACGTGATGCTTGAAACGGCCGTGCACTCCGCACGACCATTGCGGCGTGACTTTAGGCCACCGTTGCACCCGTACACCAGTGTTTCAAATTGGAACTTACACGTTAGAACCGAAATAATTTGTATGAAGCAGCTCCTAATGCTTGAGGGGTCCTGCTTTTTTTCCTTAGCCTGTGATTAATGGACCACCTCAACGGAGCAAATTTATCGGTATAGCTAGCTCACCTGGGAGATATAGCCGTTCCAATCTAAGTTGTTGATCTTTAATTTAACAATTAGCCAAACCACCGAAATCACAAAGTAATTCGAATACTACACACTGCCTCACTGAGCAAACATTCTTTTTTGGCATACTCTATATACTTCTCTATGGGAGTATACCTGTATTCAGTATAGGCAAGCTTAGTCTCTCAAGTCATCCGTTAATTCCGAAGCATTGAGCCAGATTAGTAGCCCAGGGTAATCAAGTAGTCAGCCAATTTCTCAACGACGGCGGTGGCTTCTTGGGCCTGCACTCCGGACGGGTAGTGAGCAACAAGAACAGCTTGCTTAGTCTTGACAGCAATCAAGCCATGATCGTCTTGTTTACCGTAAATAGACCGCTCATCTGCTCTCAACAAAAAGTACTTTTGACCCTCAACGTGTAATCCGTGGGCCTGTAAGTTGGATGGATCGGCGTAACCTTGAGCAATATTGGTGATCTCCTGCTGGGCAATCTGAAATCCTCCGGACTCGGCCCAGAGGGAGTCTCCGGCGACGGAGTAGATGGCAGCTTTGTTGATCTTGCCAGTAGAGATAAGGCTATCTGTGTATGCGTTCCAAGACATGATGTGATGTGTGAAGAAGGTGTACGTTCGTGGGGTTTGTCCCACCGCTTATGTATTCATTGTCTTTGGTGTACGGGTTTGTTATGTGCAGGTAGACTCTGCCACATGTTACCTCTGTTTCCACGGTGTTAGGCTCCAAGAACCCCAAAAAAGTCTTTTCATTACTGTAATAGCGCCTTTAATCTTTCTTCAGCGCCACAAACCATGACACATAACTAGATAATTGCTCAACCATGCTCACACCGTGCAAACAATGGCTGCACCATACGTTCAATCTGCCACCGCATTAAGATTGCACAGCAGCTAAAGTATTTCTGTCTTCCTCTTCTTCGACGGAGGTTCTTCTGTATCTTCGATAACAATTGGCTCCTCAGCGTCAACATTTTCACTCATTGTGACATCAACATCATCATTTCCGCCATGGGTCACGACTGTTTTCGGTCCGACTTTGATTGAGGGTAACTTGAATTTGGAGCTTTCCCCAACCGTGATTAGAAGCTCTAAATTTTCCAACTCGTCGTCTTCATCCTGGAAAAGTAACGTTTGATTGCTCACAAAGCCGGGGATGTCCTTAAGTTTTTTTTTAAGATTGTCATCAAAATCGAAATCATGAATCAACTTGTTTTTTCCCAAAATGACAGAAACTTCATTGAAAGAGTAAGCATCCCTCACGGCTAGAAGCAAGTCCTGAAAAGTCATTTCCAAGTCTTTTGGCGACAATGACATGATCCCTTTGCTGCCCATTCCGCAACTGGCACATTTTGGATTTGGCTTTTCGGGAAAAACCGAAATCGCTCTTCTGTTTTCTTTATTGCTGAGAAAAGATGATTTCGACTTCATAGGAGAAAACCCTTCCAGCCAGTGATTGAGAGATGCTAAATCGGAGAGGCCGCTGATGATTGCATTTGTTGTGGCAATAGCAGGAATGATATTTCCTGCGATTTGCTTGATGTCGAATTTGGTCTTGAGCTCGATATGGAAGTTGTTAGATCTCAAGTTTGCTGCTGCTGCCACAAAATTCAATGTGTCCTCATCGTCTTTGTCAAATTCAATATCTTTTTCGACTTTGAGTCTCTGTTGAATAGCCTTCACCGACTTATACAACACGTACAAGTTATCTCTCAAAGACCAACATTTTGTCTCGAGCTTGAGGATGGATTCGTTTTTCTCGTCTTCGAGCAACTTCTCTACCTCGCCTAAGAGGCCACTCAAGTCTAGGGGCTGGGGCTTCTCCCTGTTCTTCCAAAGGCTTTCAAGTTCTAGGGCTTTCACGATGTCTTCATAGAATAGTTTGCTTGCGAGTTTCGTTGGAAAGTCGTCATCATTTATCATCTTTTTCAAAGACAGCAACTCGTTTGCTTCCAGCAAGATGCGCTGAATTTCCTTTGGATCGTCCGTTTCTTTGCTGAGGTCTGCTGCATTCACCTCGTTTTCAGTAGAGGAGTTGAAGACGTGGTTGAACAAAAACTCCTTGGCCCATACTATGCAATGGACAGGTTGTGAAGGAGTAGACCTAATCGTGCACACAGGGTAGACCGTAGGAGTGGCTTTTGGCTGGCACTCAAAGCACTCTGTGGCATAAGGATAAATGGGCTGGATCTGACCATCGAAGCCTGTAGTTCCTGATTCCATCAAAGGCTTCCGGAGAAACAAGGCCACGGAGTTGACGTATCTCCTTGCCTCCAAATTGTCCAATGCATTGAAGATAAAGTCGAACTGCGCCCACCATTCAATGGGAAATAGCGTCAGATCCATAACATTACCATGGTGTGGTTGCAACTTTGCTCCGAAATAATTGAAGCTCTCCACGGACGTGCAGACGGTAAGAGACTTCAGCTTGCCGATATCCTTTTGGCGAAAAAGAAACTGCCTGTTCAAATTGGAGAGTGTGATTGTGTCTAGATCCACAATATGGACCTCTCCAAAACCGGACAAGACCAAGTTCTTCAAAAGCTCACATCCAATGCCCCCGGCACCCACCATGAGCACTTTGCTTGAGGAGATTCTCCTGTACCGGTCCTCTCCGAGCACTTTTTTTAAGTATGTATCCTTAGGCATTGGGAGTTGGAAAGAGTAGTGTGTGTGTTTTCGTGAGCTAACATGATGGTGTCTGGGTTTTTGAGAAGCGTGGGTGCATATACCCTCCACATCTGCCTGTACATGATAACGGTAATAACGTCGTTTACTATATCCTTGATATCAGGAACAAAATATCTTTCCCAACTGAGACGAAAAATCAATTGCTTGCTTTGCTGGCCATCGCCAGCTCCATCACTTGAGCCAACACTAGACGCTCGTGAACAAGTTCCAGACACCCTTCAAATATTGCACAATCTCGTCTCCTCCCAACTTGGACTCACCATACAATCTGTCGACAAAGTTGATGGGCACTTCCCCGACGGTGAAGCCCAAGGCCTTGGCTCTGACCATCATCTCCATCTGGAACACATATCCTTTAGACTTGGTCACACTAATGACTTTGCTCAACACGTCTTTCTTATACAAGCGGAAAGATCCAGTCAAGTCTGAGACGTGCGGTCTTAAAACTGTGGCAGCCAAAAAATTGGCTCCTCTGGAGACTAATTTTCTCTTCAAATCCCAGCCAAACACACCTCCGTCTCCAGCATAACGTGTTCCGGTTACAATGTCGAAGTTTCCCTCCTTCTGTTTCTTGATGAATTGAGGAATGGCTTCGGGGTGGTGGGAGAAGTCCGCATCCATAATAATAACATAGTTTCCTGTGACAAATTGCAAACCGTGCACGTATGCAGTGCCCAAGCCGAGTTTCCCTGCTCTTGCTCTTAACTGTATATGATTGGCGCCGAAAATGTCAATCAATTTCTTGGCCACTTCTTGTGTGCCGTCAGGCGAGTTGTCATCCACGATAATCACCTCCCAATCCAAGTTGGCCTGCTTGAATGTCTTGTCCAACAAGTAGATGAGGATTGGCAAGTTCTTCTTCTCGTTGTATGTAGGCAAGATGATCGAATACTTGTCGCTCATTTTGGTAGTGGATTCCTGAAAGAGTCGGTTCTTACCTTGAACTACACGAGATTTGGACGGAAGCGCGCAGGTATTGCGTGGCCGTGCTTCGCTTGCAGATCGAGACACGTGACCAGCACCTATTCTCTGGAATCCTAAGAACTAGAGCCTGCTTGTCCAAATATGTGGAAACGTGCTACAACTAGGATTTGTTTCGAAGTGAGTCACCACTCGCTTCTTCTATTAAAAAATTATCTGAGCTTTATACAGACCGTAATACCAACCATTGAGCTCGCCTGTTCATAATAGTTATCTATCCCACTACTACTTCCGTCCCATTCCCACCGTTGTTCATTTTTCCTGTCCTTTGTTCAAGGACATTTTTTCAATTTGGCTGTTGAGTAAGTCGACACCCGAGTTACCCACATCGTCCGCTGTGTTTCGCATCCCTTTGTAATGCATTCCCGAATGCTGTCCGTAATACCCTGCTGAATTGTCCGATGTTTGTGAGCCCTTATGTCTTGCGCCTGATGCTTGGTTATGTCCTTGTAACAACGCCAAGTGCTGCGGCAAATAAAGGGCACCTTGATGCTTGTTTTGCTGCATCTGAAGTTGTTGCAAGTGCGAGAGGTTTGCGTAAAGACTGGCGTTTTGTGGAGACGACGACTTGGGAGAGTAAGGCCCATTTGCGTTTCCATTCCCATTCCTGTTGTGATGCGGCTGAGGCTGATGCATTCCAAGGTAGTTGCGATTTAAGTTCAAAGGCTGGCCGCTGGCGGTGGCTGCAGCAATAGCTGCAGCTGTAGAGTTCACCGAGTGGATTGAGCCTGAGGGCATGTTATTATTTCCACTATCAGCTCTGCTAGTATTTGAAATGTGTAGATGCTGGCCTGGCACAGAAGAAGGCTTGGAAGCTCCGCACTTCAAACAACTCAAGTTTTTAGCAAAATTGTGATATTGACAAGACTCATTGGTGCACTTCCAGTCTCCCGCACGGAACGGTACCGTATTCCCGTGATGGGTCCTTTGCCCACCAGCATTATGGTTGTGGTTGTTGTAGCCATGGCTATAGCCGGGGTTGTAATTTCCTCCGTTCTTCATGGCAGGATGTGTACCTGAATATTGATCCTGGTAACCTCTATAGTTATTAAGCATTTGCTTGTCTTCTGGCTTAAGTCTTCTAATATTGCCCTCCTGTCCATTGGCACAACCCGTGTACATTTGCTCTTGTATAGCCACTGCGGATGCCGCTGGAAAGGAGCATCGAAAACAAGCAATTCTTCTTTGAAAGTTCGAGAAGCCGCAAGAGGGACACGTCCAATCCCCTGGTCTTGGCCGGTTCTTCAGGGGCGGAAATGTATTGAGCAATTCTGCAGCACGATCGAGAACTTTGGTGGAAGATGCCTGTACTTCCACGATCTTATCCATGAACAAACGACCATTCAAAAACAAAGCTTCCGCTGCCTCCTCGTGTTTCGCAAAAATAGCAAAGCCAGATATACCTGGGGTGTTTGCAGTGTATGGGTTCGATTTCATATCACTTTCCACGGATTTCAAAGCCCAAAACGCTGCTGGACGGCACCCAAAGTGGCCAAACCACGATTCAAGTTCTGATTGCGTGGTATCCGCGGGCAAGTTCGAGAGAAACAAAATCTTGGAGCGTTCTGCCAAAAAGTTTTTGGCATCCAACGCAGTGTCGTATGGCTTGGTCAACACAGTTGAATGCGAGTCTATAGGAAGCGACTTTTGAACCAACAGCTTTAAGATCTGAGCGTAAACCTCCACCACCAGGTCTGCAGGCTCTGGCAGATCTTCGGGGTCAAAAAGAGTGGTATCTGCTCCAAGAGCCACAATGAGGTTGTTTAATGATGAGCTAGGGTAACTCATGGCCTCGGGATGCGATTTCTGCCACTTCAGGTATTCGTTGTAGAGATCAAACACACGTGGATGTTGCAAGAAGACAGGCAAAACCACGGACTTATCCCTTGCTTCTCGAGGAAGCATGACCCTCAAAGAGTGTATGTCGACAGTCACAAAGATAAAGTCTCTATTGCCAAGTTCCTGGACTAGCTTCAGGTCAAACTCTGCGATAGCGTCTTTAAAAGAGAGCCCATTCTTGACGTCGTCTTTTGAGAGATTATACCGCTTCGAGCACCCGCTTGTCACTGGCGTGTCGGCAGGCTTGACCAAAAGCGACTTACGCGGCAGAATCTCCAAGGTGGTGGAGTCCACCGTGCACCAGGAAAGAGAAATGAGCTCCCCAGCATCACGCGGCACGCTCACCGCAGTTTCATCAAATGTAGTAGCAATATGAATCACTACATACACTTCGGCCATTCTCGTGTGGGGCACCTATGGTCGCTGTAGAGTGTGGAAGGAGTATGGGTTAGGTTTACCCTTTGCTCGCTAGTTTAATTTTTCCTCCGGATTTACTGTCGCACGCGCGCGCCGGTAATTCTTCTGGTGTAGCATCCCAAAGAATACATCTTGCAGAACAAGAAGCTTTATGTAGACAATTGTAACGGGGCTCTCTGGTAAATCGAGGCTCCCGATTGGGGCCCCTGCCTGCCAGTGCGAATCACAACCATGTCTGGCCCAACTGAAACATCAGACAGATGTCGTTCCTGCACCGTGGCCGGCCCTATCCACTTCACGCGCGACCGAAACACGGTGGTAGTCCAAACCGGCTGCCATGTTCGATGACGATAACAAAATTTACGGCCCAAGCCAGCTGCGTGTGTTTCAAACACAGCTTGTTCTCTCGCTAGCGATTGGTGTCCTGACGTTCTTTTTGTTCTGCTTTCTCCGCCGGAAATGGCCCCATATGTATGCAGTGAGAACCCTCCGAAAGTCTCTGATCCAGCAAAGATCTCTTCCCAACGACTTGTTCAGATGGGTGCCAGCGGTATTGTCCATCTCAGATGAAGAGATTTTGGAGTGCTCTGGCCTTGATGCGTTTGTGGTGTTGAGTTTCTTCAAGCTCGGCATTAGAGTCTTTCTCTTGATACTGGTGGTCTGCATCTTCATTTTGAGCCCCATCAGGTACTACTTCACCGGTGATTACGACAAAGATAACATCGTATACCTGGTAATATTCGGCTTCTCTTCTAGTGGCCTGCCGCCTCTAGATGAGGAGTTTCCCAGCTACCTCTGGCTTTATCCAATATTCACGTACGCCTTCTCTGCTGTGGTGTACGTTATGCTCTTTCGCCACACCAACTTGATCATTAGTACCCGGCAGAAGTATTTGGCTTCTCAAAACTCAATCACGGACCGCACAATAAAGGTTGACGGAATCCCCAAAAATATCATCAAGAGAAACGACCCAATGGTGCTCAAAAACTTCATTGAAGAATTGGGTATCGGCTGTGTTGAGAATGTCAAACTCATCTATAACTGGACTCCATTGGAAAATATGTTTGACCAAAGAAAAAAAGTCATCGGAAATCTTGAGAGACTCTACTCGCATTACTTCGATTTGCGTGTAGATCTATACAACCATAGTCGGTTGCCTCAAGTGATCCCTGAGAATGCTCCCACGCCTCTCGATGCTCACTCCCGCCGAAAGAAGAAAATCAAAGGGAAAATCGAAACCCTTTCCGTTGAATTGGAAGCTCTTGACAAAGAAATCAAACGGGCACAAGCTAAATATGACCGGATTCTGTCTACGTACCCGGTAGGGCCAGATCTGGAGTTCAAGCTTCTACTGTCGGCATTTGTCACCATGGACTCGGTTGCATCGGCGCAGATGGCCGCTCAGACCATTTTAGACCCTAGAGTCTATAAACTCGTGGTATCCTTAGCTCCTGCTGCAAAAGACATCAATTGGCGCAATTTGAAGTTGTCATCTTATGAAAAGCTCACAAAGTCACATACAATCACGCTCATTATCATTTTAAGTTATCTGGTGATTTTTTTCTTGGTCACGTCTCTATCCACATTGATCGACATCAAGACTATCACCAAGCTCTGGCCCGAATTGGGGCATGCAATTGCTAAATCCAAATGGCTCAGCACTTTTGTGACGGGTATCTTACCCCCCGTATTGTTTTCTCTCATGAACATCGCATTCCCATATTTATACAGGTCACTCACTATGAAACAAGGATATTCCCTGTCTAGTGAGGTGGAGCTTCTGACACTACTGAAGAATTTCTTCTTCATTTTTTTTATCTTGTTCCTAGTCTTTACTATCACAGGAACCTTGTGGGATTACGTTTCGTCGATCGGAGATACAAAGAAGTTTGCCGCTCAATTGGCTAGTTCATTAAAAAAGCTTTCACTCTTTTATGTGGACTTGATTCTTTTACAGGGCCTCGCCATGTTTCCCGTTAAACTCCTTCAACTCGGAGACTTCTTCATTCTCAATGTCCTAGGCAAAGTGATCTTTTTTAAAAGCCTTGTCTTAAAGACACCGCGTGATTATCGCTACTACTACTACACGCCGCCTGTCTTTGACTTTGGCCTCAACTTGCCCCAACATATCTTGGTCTTTATTATAATCCTCATATACTCTGTGGTTTCCACGAAAATTGTCGCTAGCGGGCTAGTTTACTTTTTGTTGGGCTACTTCGTATATAAGTACCAGTTGATGTACAGCTATGTGCATCCCCCTCACTCTACAGGGAAGGTATGGCCCATGATTTTTCGGCGATTGATCTTCGGCTTGATCATCTTTCAGTTATTCATGTGTGGCACTCTAGCACTCGAGGGCGCAATCCTTCTCTCTATCTTATGCACACCATTATTCGTGATCACTTTGATGGTTGAGTGGAACTTCGAGAAATACTATCTCCCTCTTCACGACTTCATCGCTCTACGGGCGATTCAGAATCCAGACAACTATGATAAAGAATTCGACGACGACCTGCTGCTGATTTCGGCTCCGACATCCAATACTGACGCGAACAATGCAGCTGCAGGAACACATGTAAGGATGCTGAGGTATGACGCAGCCTCGGATGGTCCTAGCGTGCCTGAGCAGCATTTTGCAGAGGAAACCTCTTTGCTTGATGGAGACTTTTCTGTCTCCTACAATGCAGGTGCAATCCAGCATCGGCGTAAGGTTTCCACTGTTGATGAGGAAAGAGAGCAATTCACTGATTACACTTACCCATACCTTATCGATCCTCTTGACGGTCCATGGATTGGATTCGAGGGTGACTACATTTCTATGATCGAATACCGCGATGGCGGGTCTTTCAATGGTGGTGATGACAGAGATTACCGTGCAAATGATGATACACTTAGCACTAGTGGCGACGACTTTGTCTTGCGGAAACGAATCCAGGTTCTGGAATGGGAGTAGTATGCATATGATAGGCGCAAGCATTTTCGGACGTGCATGGGCGTGCCGAAAAAAGCATTCTTTATTTTAAAACTTTCTCGGCTTTTATTCTATTGCTCCAGTGCAGGCGCCCTGCGCAAGGCATCGTAAGCGAGCCTGCATGCCGGAGGCTTGTGCCTGAAGAAGTGCGTCTAGTCCCGACAATTTTTACCAATGAGCGCGAATAGGACCTTGTGCATCAATACAACATCCGATGAGACTAATAGTGCATTCTTTGGGGAAAGGTGGTGTTTTCTAACCAACCTTGCAGATAAACAAGTCACACAAGCATTGACTTTCCCCGTCAAGCCCATTTTCAAAACTCAGACACAATGAATTCGCTGAAGATGCAATGATACTGGAGTGCTTCACAAAAACATATTGATTACTACATATTATTATGAAACGAAATAACACCATCTTCAACGTGAACGGTGGCCGCGCGCTAAATGTCTTGGGATTCCGCTCTCACCCGCCGCTTCCTTGTAATTTCGAAAAGCTTCTTCTTCCGAAGCTCATTATCGACCACGTAAGCAGGGCGATCACCGGAAAAGTCGCACTCGATGCCAAACCTTCTGCAAGCCTCACAGTGGGGGCGCGTCTCATCGCACTTCAAGTGCTTGATTCTGCATATCCAACAGCCCTTCTTCGACCGTGGCATAACGTGCTTTCTTTTGTGTTTCTTGGTCTTGGCCGTGGTCTTGGGTCTTAGTGTGGTGTAATCAGTCTCGGGAAGAGACGTAAAGTGTGCGGCACCTTCCACGGATGGCGTGACACTCAACTGGGTGCCGGGCTCAGGAATGGAAGCCAACAGGTGGTCAATTGTTGGTGTGTTATCAGATGAGCCTGCGCTGATTGATTCGGGAAGGCTGGGGTTGAACGACACATCACCACGCATGTCTTGCCACATGACTTGGTTTCGTAGCTCTTGATAAAGCTGGAGTTGTAGGTTCTGGATGCTTGCAGATCTGTATTCTTCGTCAAAAGAGAAGTATTGCTGTGGCGGAACCAGGATTTTCTGGCCCGGGTCACATATTTGTTGGTCATAAGGAATGAAGAGCATGTCCGAGAGGTCGTCTAAACCCCTGGGGTAGTGCTGCATTGCAATTGTATTGGGTGAGTCGATTATGGTATCTGACATCGTAAATTTACGATTAGGGCAGTTTGGGAGGCCTTAGAAGAACGAAAGTAAGGAGAAGCCGTGATGGTGTGGCAGGTAAAGTATTCTTGGTTCCCAACTGAGTAAGCGAGTGTGTGTTGGTGCAGCCAATGAATAGAGATAGCCTTGGGATTGAAGATGCGTAATAAAGAGCACGCTATGAGACTCGAAGCTGAAACAAAATACCAAGCAGGAGCAGGGGAAGACAGAAGAATTTTATATTCAAGCGTATCCGAACCCACGCTCACGCGCATTGCTCAGTCTACATAACCTTTTGAGGCTGGGTTCCAAGACGCACGGATGCATTACGCATGTCGCTACATTGGTACCTGCACACATATGCAGTCACATGCATGGCCAAATATTCAACACAGGAAGTTTACCGCGTTGGTCGCCATATCTTTCCCGTGGTCCACGCAAGTAGCCTCGACGCACCCATTTCGAACGGCCGGCAACTTTTGGGGAGTTCTCGCTGGCAGCTCCCAGTTCCTGCTTCCATGTCCTGCAGGTAGAGCGCATCTATTAGTCCGGCGGACCGGCTCCGAAACTGAATACGCCATTGTAATCCGTGAGTACAGCTATACTTTTTCGCCGAGCTGAATCTTTATGAATCAGCCTTTCGCACCTGAGTTTATTTGACTTGGCTAGCCTCTACTGCATACCATCCTGTATAGTTGCCGTGTTTACCAATAAAGAAAGCAGACGTAGCTGTTGATGATCTAATGCGCTGCCGTCGTTTGTTCTTCTATTGTTTCCCCACTTCGAGCCATACCACAATGCAGAAGCTAAATTGCAGTTTGGAGGATAATCCGCTAGAGTCCCTGGATCTCGGATCGAAGAAGCAATTAGGGCGTTTTTTTTGAGTTCATGACATGCCTCGTTCACTCTGTCATGCTCATATCTGCTTGAAAGACACCTCCTCACAAAGCTGGGGTACTTGTGAATTCGATCAGAGGCATTTTCTGCCACATTCTCATTATTTCTGAAATAAGCTATTGCATTCCTACAAGCTGAATCTCAAAGCACATAAAAGAACAATAGGACGCAATATATTGCTGCGGCTTTGATGCCACAGTGCTCTGAATGCATGAGCCTTTGCACTGTGTTTGTATACAGAACTTTTGGCTCAAGAACTTTTTCTCACCACCAATTGCGATGTAAAGTATGATGCTTGGAACTCACATTATGAAATAGGACTTACGGTGGATCCCCATGCCGGAAAACGTGCATTATATACGATGAGTTTTCAGCCACCAACACCGTAGCTATTAATAATCTGTAAGACAGCATTCCAGCGTTCAAGCAAGATAATCTATCTCGCCTCGAGGCGAAGTTTTGGTTCCGTGCTCTTATGATGTACCTCTCTTAAATGCGAAGCTGCCCCTGACGCGCGTTGCTAAGACCTTCACTACTCTTTGCGGAAATCGACTCGCTTTCCTTGCTTCACTTTGCCGTCGTGCTTATGAAAGCCTTTCTAGAACCGGCACGAAATTCGCTCAAAAGATACGAGCATGAGCCGATGCGCTTGTCGCACCTCACGGGCATTGTTCTACTGGCTGAGTGGAGGAACCCCTAACTAAATTTCAGGAGAGTCCAGCGCTCATTATCAGCTATTCAAACTCACGCTTGATTCTATTCATTGACCCAAAGACGTCCTGCGGTGCAGCGCAAACTTAACCATCGAGCCCTTTTGAGCCTTCAAGTCCCTATTCTGTAATCTGCGCGGCCTAAGAGGCCTCTAGAGATAGCATCGTCATAGCGCGAATTGGTCCCAGTCTGGTGGTCGCACTGTGGTCGCCCTAAGCTTACGACATGGAATTCTCGAGGCGCGTCATGTACCAGCGAACAATCGCCGCGCACGACCCTCTGTGGCCTGGGGCGAAAATTTTATCTGGCTCTTCTTGGTTCTCTTTTCTCCTCACATATTTTTTACCCATCCGGATAACCAGCAAAGTCGTTCTACTTCTATACGATCGAGCAAAAATGGCCGGATGCAGATCAATTATTCGACCAGCTTATAATCTGGGATGACCTTCTTAGCCGTCATTCCAGTTCGCTTGCTGGAAACATCTTCTGTGTAGCCAACTGTATGTAAGCACCCAAGTCACTTTGAAATCAAACCTACATGAAAGCCCATGGGAAGAGCGAATCCAACTAGTAGCGCCATTGACAATGTTTGAAACCCGCTAAGGAAGACAAACATTTCGTGTAGACGTGACTAGGGCAAGTGCCGTAGATCGACTTCAAACGAAATTGGCTGGGTCAAGACGCGTATGGGCAAGGCCACGGCCCAGCGATCTTAGCCAAGACCCATTCATCTTAGCCAAGACTTTACATGGCCAATCGCAGGCGTCAACTCAATTGAGTTGTGTGGCATTCGAATTCAGCTTGTTTGCCCACGTGACCGTTATCAAGATAAACTTCAAGCGCGTTTGTTTTTAATTTTCGGTGCCGTAGCCGCGCGCTGTAGATCTTTCCTATATTTAAAACTGCGTCACTCAAAGTACAGTGTGAAAACAATGGCAAGAGGCTTTTCAAACGGCGTTAAAGATCTCAAAATCTCAGCACCGACTCAGGTGGGGCAAATCAATTCTAACATCAAGGGTAAGATTATCCTCGTCGCTAAATTCGATTTCCTAGCAGAGTCTCAGGATGAGCTATGCGTCAAAAAAGGCGATGTTTTGAAGCTTCTAGATAGGCTAGCTCATGGCTGGGTGCTCGTGGAATTCATCGATAAAATCTCCAGTCCTGGGCTAGTACCGTCCTTGTACGTTGACATCGCAGTCAATGACCCTGTTCATCCCATCACTCTTCTGTGGCTTCATGAAAATAAAACGAATGACACCGTGTCGAGCAATACCTTTTATGACGTTCAAGTGCAAATGCTTCTTGAAAAAAATGAGCCTTTGACGATAAACAATATGCCTTACCCATTGACCGTCTCTGTCAGTAATTACCTTACTTTCGAGGACAGGTTTTGGTACAGGGTGGATGTCAGCTATAGCACGGGGGATCAAGGTTATCATTGCCGGTACTACCTGGACTTTTACAATTTACACTTATTGTTGCTCGAGTTCATCAGCAAAATCGACCCCAAGGAAGTGGATTTAGCACAAATGAAATTACCAAAGCTTCCTGAACCTGTGGCCAGTCAAAGAAGAAACTCTATCGAACAAAGCGACTTGTTTTCCAAAAGATGCAAAGAGTTAAGTCTCTATATGGAAGCTCTCATGCAAAACAAAAGATTTAAAGTCTGCACGGCTTTGGTGAATTGGCTTTCCCCTGGTTACAATAACCTTCCCGGGTTTATCGTGGAAGACACTCTCAACGACACGAATGACACGATCAATCAACGCATATTGCCTGGGTCGATAGTCTTGGCGTCGAAGCCTAAATTTACCGCGGATCCCACCTTGGTGCAGAGGAAGCCCGTCGAAGAAAATAAGTATCTTGCTCCATCGAGGGGACTTTCGCAAAAGGCTAATTCTAAGAACACTTATAACCATTACCAGCAGGCCGCAAACTTCACAACTGGTGTGGGAAGGTCGATGTCAACTTCTGATGGTCCATCAAGAGGTGGAACTTTTCTTGAGAGGTCGAAGACTGTGAACAATACTGGACATCCTCAAAGAAGAGAACAAAAACCGTTCTCTGGCGTCTCTGCACCACCTACTCCTCAAATGCGTAAGGTGATTGAAACCCCAGATGGCTCTCCTAAGTTTATTACGCGGGAAGCTAACGATTCAGGGAAAGATGCAAAAGTCGATCCCAATACTCCAATGACACCAAATGCGAAATACGAGAGCCCCCGTATGTGCGGCGCTCAACGATCAACCCCTGCTACGCCCAACTACAGCCACAGATCACCCAGCTCCTCGAAATATGCTCAAACCCCGACATCGCTAGCGGCATCAAAGGTCCAGCCCGATACGTTTATTCGATGCAAGATCAAAACGCAAACCAATGACAACGTTATTGTCAGAGTTGACGCTCGAAACGTTCGCAATTATGAGGACTTTAAGACATTGATTTACCAGAAGGTAGCATTCAACAATCTATATGTGAGACTCCCGGGCACGGAGTCATATGAAGAAGTTGACACCCTTGACTCGTTGGATGTTGTACTTTCTTCAAGCAAGCTATGGTTGCTTGTGACCTAGCTTCAAGACAGCTGCCCAAGGTGCTCGATGCAGACACAAGCACGAAAGCCGCAAACAAACAATAATGATCCGATTGTAACTTAGACTATTAATTGAACTTACGTAAGTAATGAATATCTGCCAATGATCGTGTTTGAATGTATCGAGAGACCTTCGAGTCGGCGCGCTGTGTGCAGTCACGCTCTGATGATTGCATAAAAAAGGCAGTAAACAGCGGCCAAAAATGCTCGCCGGCGCATGAAAAACAGCGCTTCTATGCCATAGCCCAGCTGGGCTTAGACTTGCCCGCTTACGGAGGAAGCTTAAAGTAAACATTCACTTCTATCCAGCGCTGATGCATTGGCCGATGACCGGGGCTTTGCTGTTTGACCAATAATAGCACAGCTTCTCCACACACAAAATATAAAACCTTCATCGTGTGCACCGCTGGCGTTTACGGATAAGTCAAAGCGCAAAAAAACCTCTGGCCGATGCTTTATGGTGCCATACTAAAGCCACACAATTGCAGATTTCAATGGTAAAGAGACCTCAATGAGCTAGAAATTAATTCCACATTTCGAAACAAATGGTTTGTAGGATAAAAGATTCATGTAGATACGTGAAAGGCGATGACCTAACTGAGTTGTGGAAAAAGCCGTACATGATTTTTCGAAAGGCGGATTCGCTTTGTGGAATTGTATTTTCTCCAAAGCATGAACTTTGACTCAGGGGCAGCTTTGTCGCAGGCTGTCCACAAGTGTAGTATAGCCGGGCAGTTTCCGGTAGGTTTAATTTTCTCCGCTGAAAAAAGGAACTATGAAAAAAACCGCAGGTGAAGGCACGGAAGCTCACTAGCGCAGATTTAGCCGAATCGCATGGTCATGCATAATATTTCTTTGTTTATCATGCTAAGGCCTGTGTACATATTATATAAGCTGACATGACTCGGCACAGCTAAGCAGCCCCGTATCAAGGTTTTCTTGTTAATCTTCATAACTAGTGCTATAGATCTGTGTCTCTCCCCCTTCTGAGTCATCAACCGATCAAACATAAACATGTTCTCCTTTAAACGAAAGAGTCGCAGCTCGAACAAGAAAATTATCATCTCATTTCCATTCCAGAATCCCACACAGAAGCACGCAGGCCAAATAACCACAGCATCTGAACCCAACTGCCCGCAAAAGCACGTGGTAGTCTTAAGAGCAAAGTATGATCTTGCCGCTAGGAATTCCTCCGAGTTCTCTGTGCACGAAAATGACTACCTTAAATTATTGAAGCGCCATGGAAATGGGTGGTTGTCTGTCCAAGCAATAAAAAGCGGCCTGAATGGCCTTGTTCCAGCTTCCATAGTGGAGATCGCAGTGAACGACCCTCAAAACCCTATAACTGTTGAGTGGTTATACGAAACAGGCCCTGACAAAGTGCCCCAGGTGGATCATGTGGTCAAGGCCAAAGTCTCGCATGCCTTGCTAAATACAGAAAATAAGGTGTGGTATAAAATAGATGTTGTTTTGATGTCGGGCGAAACACTCTCTTGCGCTAAATTTCATCGTGACTTTCAACACTTCTTCTCCGTGCTCCAGAAACAGATTGTTCTTCCTAACATATCAAAGTTCACTGAACGTCCCCCTACAGTTCAACTTGACTGTGCAAATAACTCTGAAATCCCCAAAAAACTTGCTCAAGAATACCTAGTGGTCATTCTGAATCTTAATCTTCTATTGGAGGGCTTGTTGAAGCACTCCAAGACTGTTACCGAGTCGCTATTGACGCAATTCATAATGGAAAAGCTGACTAAAAGAATCCATTATAAAGCTTCCCTATATGCTCCACCCGAACAATCGATTCTTAGCTCCCTCGTTCCACACTCGACGCTTTTGTCAAGTGCAAGACAGAAAAACCATTCATTCTCAACCACGGCGCCGCTAGAGCCCATTACACCCGAAAAAAAAGACTCTGTTCCGACAAGATCAAGTCCTTTGATGAGCAGTACCCCGAATTACTCTCGCTCCAATGTCCTTTACCTGTCGTACTTAAACCAGGGTGGTGATCGTGCCTCCCCACGATCCAAGGAAGCTTCTCGACCACTGGACAGACACGTCAACAATAAGCCAAAATCTCGCAAAAGGCTTTCTGAGTCCGCCAGCTCATTGGACAGTATAAATCACTTGATTGAGATGTTTGAGCTTTCGCTGTCTGATGAGGAAGACGAAGAAGAAGAAGATTCCAAAGTCACACCTGTTGAAGAGCACTCATTCGCATCCACCACGAAATCGAGCTGTAGCAGCAGCAGTTCCCTAATGAGAAACGATTTGAGGAGGTTTTCCAATGATACTCGGTCCTCAAACGACCTCTCCTCTGAATTCAACGCTTCCCTTTACAGCATGTGTGCCAAGTCAAGCGAGCCTGTTACCCCCACAATGGAACAACCTCAGCTCTTTCACGGCTTTTTGATGAAGGAACATGAGGATCTGAATACTCTTCAGCCTAAGTTGCCCCAAATTGTTTTGTCGCCTGCTGAAAAGAACGTTTATAAAAGAGAGCTAAGGTAGACCCTCTCATCTCATTGGTACATGTGAGTCAAAAAACCGAACTCTGTGTACAGTTCTGTTATTATATATCTTAATTATCATGTAAACAATACGAAATTTCCATGAAGAAGTAGGCCGGCACGTGCAGATGATGCACTGGGGCAGCGCTAAAGAAATCAGCACATCAGAAACTTAGCCGTGAGACATTGATCTACTGGCGCGATTTTCGTAAAGACATGCATTGCGCGTGTGTCAAAACAAACGGCTTTTCGCAAGCCCACGCCATTTTAGTGCGGCCTTTTTTTTGGCGCCAGGCGCCTCTCACACAACTGCACAAGGACTGGTACGAATGTGGTGAGCTGGTAATAATAGTCCTTAATATCCAGCCGCATACTGTGAGCTGATGACTTATAGAATATGAGTTTAGACCCCTCGAAAGAATAGCTGCCCTCAATTTCGAGGAAGAATGAATTTGTCGCACTTAGTTTCAACGTATGATTGAAGCAATCTCCACGCCTGCATCTTTTGGGACGTTACACGCGGTGAGTGATGCAATTACAGAAAATACGAGAGCAACACTTGTAGAAGTCTTAAGTAATTCATTCAAGTATACTAAATTTTAGCTGTCGCTGTAGTAAACAGAATCGAAAGATTCAGTATCTAGACTCACACAGCTACTTTCGGATTGATCATTCTTTTCTTGGACAGGGAGAACAGCACTGAGATAGCGCTAAGGACGTGGTGGAAGTACGAGACTTTATGCAGTTCTTGCATGAAATTTTCATGCATAGCGCTAATTTTCTCGGTGGACAACTGGCTATTTCAAGAAGAGCTGTCAACGAATCGAACATGGTTCTCTCGCGGACTACACTAAACGCTCCTCCCAGTCTTCTCTGTCACATCTCAAAAACATCTTGCAGCCGATAAGAAGGCACTTCGTAGCGATTCGAAGATGTTAAAAGTATTTTCGATGAGAAGAAAGAATGACGCCAGCAGTGACACGTCCCCAACACCGTCTATATTCGACACAGCTCCCCCATTCAGTCCCGATTCTACATTCACAAATTTTGGAGATGCCTTCCCTAAATACGACCCCAGGCCAAGGCTGTGTGATTCTGCCCATGATGCTTTCGAAGACCAGCCCGTGAAGACTCACCGCGGCCCACCTCGGACTTATAGCCTCACTCACCGCTCACCGCCTTCGATACACGAAAGCTCAGACCTGAAGCTCCGGAAAAGAAGCAATCTGTCTGCTTCTCCATCAAGGGATGCAAATATAAACACAAAACTAGATATCCCGATCGGAATTCCCATTCTGAGACGAAGTAGTTCTCATCTCGAAGCCGGCTCTACTGCCTTGCCTAGAAAACTGCGGCACACTCCAAGTTTGGAAAATTTTTCCACACCAGCCAATCTTCGAATTCCAAAAGACGCTCGGGCAAGCATTAGGCCTTCGAGTTGCATACAGCCCAGCTCTGGAGGTCCGGATTACTTGAAAATCAAGCTCACGTTCAAGCCTGCAGACGAAATATTGGCCTTGAAGTACAGCAAGAGAAAGCTCACTAGCGTGGAGAAATTGGTGAATGTGGTCACAATCAAATTGCATGATCGCTACAAGTTAAAGCATCAGCAAATGGCGGTCTTTTTGGCATTTCTGGACAAGTCGCTAGAGAGAGTTCTCCTAAGCGGCAATGGACCTACACCCAGCTGCATCGATTCATTGACCATGGATTACATACACTCCAAGTCTCGGATCTATCTTGAAGCGATTCCCATTTCTTGAGTACGAGCGTATTAACTTACGTATGCCATTACTGTGCGCACCGTTGTGAGTGTCGTATAAAAGTGGCTCATGACGATTATTTAATCTGCTTCCGTTGTAGTGTGCTGCATGTGACTATGTATTGGTGTTGCAGTCGCCTGAGCATTAGTGCGGTCTCGCAGGTCGCACGTTGTTCTGCCACTTCACAACGTAATAATCTGCATGCAGATAAGGTCTACGTGAGAGCAGTCCATTGCATACCCCGCCCCACGTCCTTACAATGACTGAACTTTTCGATATGGATGGCTACGAGTCGCATTTAGCTGAAGGCTTGAGCCGTCTCAATTACAGGCTCCTCGACGAAGAGCTCAGTCCCCCCCATCCTGAAGCACGTGTGCGCTCAAGTACACCTAATGAACAAGATTCCACGGATAATACGGACGATGACACGGTTGGAGACTTGCTTTCCCGACCTATCCCGATGATGTCTCGGCGGCGAAGTAGCGTTACAAAATATTCCTCGTCATATGAGGTGGATATACATGAATCGTATGTCTCTGCATCCCTAAACAAGGCCCAGTATAGACCGCGCTTGGATGACTTCGAGCCCATCAAAGTCTTGGGCCAGGGCTCTTATGGAAAGGTTCTCTTAGTCCGAGAAAAAAGCACAGGGAAGTTGTTTGCCCAGAAGCAGCTTAAAAAGGCGTCGCTTATCATCAATGAGACAAACGAGATCCATAAGAAGAACTATGAGAGGACCTTGAATGAAAAAGTCATCTTAGAGAAAGTGGACCATCCTAATATTGTGAAGCTCTTCTATGCATTTCAAGATAACAACAAGGTGTATCTTATACTAGAGTACCTTGATGGTGGAGAGGTGTTCCACCACTTGGCGCAGCTGAACTACATGAGTGAAAAGGATTCCTCATTTTACATCGCACAAATTATTTTGGCATTGCGGTATCTACATTTGAACTTGAAGGTTATCTTTCGGGATTTGAAGCCCGAAAACTGCATGTTGAAATCCTCCGGGCACTTGGCTTTAACGGACTTTGGGCTCTCTAAAATCTCCTCCAGCGACTCGGATGCAAAACACTCCATGATTGGTACCGCATTGTACATGGCTCCGGAAGTTATCAAAGGCGAAGATTATGACTTCACCGTCGATTGGTGGTCTCTAGGGTGTGTGCTTTTTGACATGCTAACGGGCTCGCCGCCATTCACGGGAGCTACGACAGAGAGAATCATGGACAAGATAGTCCACTCCAAAAAATACTTGAAATTTCCATTTTACTTGTCTCTTGATGCTAAAGATTTTCTCAAGAAACTACTACAACCTAATCCCAAGAAACGGTTTGACATCGACAACGATTTTGAAAAGTTGAAAAAGCATAGGTTCTTTCGATACATCGACTGGTCACAATTCGATGCCGAGAATATAGACGATGTACTCCCCCCCATCCTTCCGGTAATCACTGATCCGGAACTAGCTGAAAACTTTGACGATGAGTTCACGAGCATGCCATTTACGCCCCCTGGCGCCGGGTTTGGTCTAAGCACAGATGATATCTTACATGTTGAAGGCTTCACTTTTACAAATGAGAGCTTTCTTTCCCAAATTCTTCATAAAGTTGATTTATTATCTGGAACCGCACCGTCTAAAAATTAATGTGCATAATTTTCAAGTACTCGGGATATCAATAAATATATAGCACGCCAATAAATATGGCCAAAGCAACATTGATGAAAAATTCAATCATGATTGAGCATTTGAATGATAGGGTGCATTGGCAGTGCAAGTAATTGACCATAAACAACTTGATGATGGCAATTGTAGGAAAAGTTAGCGCCCAATGGCTGAACAGCACTGTTTGCAGAATTAAAGGAAATGCGAGAAAAAGCGTAGAGGCGTATTGCCAAAGACCAATACTCAGAAGATGGACTGTAAAATAAAATGTTGGGAGTTCGTCAAGCGGCACACCAAATTTGATGAATGATGGATCAAGAATTTTCAAGATACCGGCTAGATTTGGCGACCAAAAGTCTAGATATTTGTTGGAGAATGCCGCAAAATCAAGAAATGTGTGGCTATTGGCAATATTCCTATGCTGAACATGTTTTTGGTTCTCAAAATCGAATGACCCCAGCAGCTTTTTCGAAAGAACTGACTGTGCTGATGAGCTATCGCTGTTGAGCGTATAAGATGAAAACTTCTTTTTGATGATATCTGTTTTCGTCAGTTGGGACACCGAGATAACTGAGTCTTCAAGTGGAAGCAACCATGCGAACCACAAGTACAGCAGATTTGGTTCTCGACTTTGGATTCTGTCCGCTGGTGAGAGAGACTGGTTTTCAACTACTTCCGAGAAATCGTCAAATTTGGCAACACCAGTGTTGCTAGTTGGGTTGAGATTCTGGAAATGACCAGTAGCCTGGTAATTATTATAGGGATTCGCAAGCAATAGAGAGTCTTCATATTGTTCATAGTCACAATCCCCATACAGCAAGTGGAGTGTATCCTTGGGTGACACCGAATAGAGGCGATCAATCATTTCGTGATGAGCCATAATTCCTTTCGTGTGACTGTCAATAGGAAGTAAATGCTTGGTTGGACTATCGAAAGAGACCGCATGGAAGATTGGCTTATCATTCAATGGGTCCGTATCATCTAGCGAGCTTGGCAGAGCCAAAGTACTCTTGGTGATCTCTGAAGAAATGGATGAAAAAGACTTTTTGTGTAAATTGCACTGATTGTGATCCAAGTACTTTCTATAAAGGCGATTGAAAGACTTGAAGCGTTTTTCATAATCCAGAGGATTGAACGTCACATAGTTGCATATTAGCTTGTTAAGTGTAAAAACACAAGCAATTAAAATGAAATGAGTCAACAAGTTTTGACGGCACGAGGCAAAAGTGGTACACAATAGCAACAAAGCAAGTTTCATCAACTCTTCGAATAGTGGTATGATAAATTTATCAGTAGGGTTCAGATTTGGCGTTTCAGGCAAGCGACCCTTGGTCAGCGAGTAGCCAATAGTAGACCTGCGAATTGTAAGCACAATCCAGAAAATTATAATACTCAATTGACAAGCGAGAAACGTCTTGAGGTACAATCGAAAGCAATCAAATCCGGGAGATGAAGACATTAACCATGCTGTTGAAGACCCCAATAATAAAAGCGGGACTGGAATCGCCCCTGCTAGAAAGGAGGCAATATGCATGAAGGCACACGACGGGAGATTGAAAACAATTTGACTTATATAGACTTCGCCCGGCTTAAAGGTGACTGAAGAGTATATTTGTGTATTCAAGGGCCTCCCGCGATGGCATACGTATTATCTATATAAATAGTATGCTACCTTACGGGCACAAATCTGAAACAAGAATCTGCAGCTTGACATGCAGGATGGTATATATATGTTTTGAGCCGAAGTCAATACAATCACGTGAGACGCGGCTAGTGGCACCAATTGCCATTTCAATCGTTGTAAGTTGATAACCCTTCGAAGATCTTGTGGTGAAGATTGGTTTCTTCTATACTTAATTATTGTGACGACTTTTTTTTAATTTTGCTAAATAATAGTTGTTTGCAAGGATTGCGAGCCGTGACACCAATTACCGAAAACGTCGCTGAGAATCAGGCGGGGGTATTTCACAATCCCGGTCTTTAAAATCACAAAAGCATTAAAAAAAAAGCCAAAGCACCCTATAGGGTCAATTACGTTGCCATTAAATCCCCACGATTTTCGACAGTCGCTGAAAAACATTTTACTAAGAAAGAAACGCATATCCTTGGTGCAGCACTTTACGTATCTAAACATCAGTAAACCACGCGAGCCGCACATGAAGCACGACGTGGGGTTGGCGCAATGTCTACAGTCACCTAAATTCATACAAAATGCCTGATACCAAGAGAGTCATTCCCCTTGAGTCGAATCCTGAGATCTTTAATTCTCTCTCCTACAAACTTGGGCTTTCACCAGTTCTCCAGTTTCAAGATGTGTACTCTTTGACTGATCCAGATCTTCTTGCTTTTTTGCCACAGCCCGTGTTGGGCCTAATCATGCTATTCCCGATTACAGACAAGTACGAGCAGTACAGAAAGAGAGAAGATGAACGTCACGCTAATAATTCAGACGATGTTTATTGGTTCAAGCAAACTATTGGCAATGGTTGCGGCCTTTATGCCTTATTACATTTACTCGCCAACTTGCCATCAGACTTTATTGTGAAAGACCTGCTTTTAAACACACTCTTACTCAATCACATAGGGAAAAATTCCACCGTGGAAGAGACTGCAAGGTTAGTGGAAATGCTCGAACAACACGTCCAATTAGACTCCAATTACGGAACTCAAGGGCAGACGGAAGCACCCTCCATCGACGAGTCTATAGAATATCATTTCATAGCATACATCAAAGGTTCCGACAACCACCTTTATGAGCTAGACGGAAGGAGAAGTGGCCCTGTGGACTTGGGATTGTCAAGCGAAGACGGTCACATTTTAAATGATTCATGCCTTGTTGACAAGATTCAATTTTACATGGACGAAACCGATGAAAGTCAAAGAAACAATTTTGCCTTAATGGCTATTGCACCATCTTTGTAAAAGCCGGTATACTTCACATTGCGAATCATCGGGTGATTAGACTTGGCCTTTGATATCTACCTTCTTAAAGGTTCCACGATCAACGATGGCTTGCAAGGAGCCTTTTGCGGAGACAAAATCAAAGGATGTGTCGTCAACAAATGTGGAGAGTCCATATTCTTCGCAAAAAACGGTGATTGAGTCAATTGCTAGTTGCTCGCCGACATACTCAGCAGGCAATTTCTTAAAAGCCTTACTCATCGCGTTTAGTGCCAATAAACGTTGCTTTGGAGCCATGAAAGTTTTCAACAAGTGAAACGCACAATTGGGTATACTTAAGTCCTGGAACCATCTGTAGGTTTGGAAAAACGAGTGATAATTGCTGAGAGTGAGAGCCGTAACTAGATCCAATGCCTTGTAGAGACATTGCCTATAGATCGCTATGTCTGGAGCGAGCTCAGCTTTCTTTACCTGGACATCAAAGTCCATCACCTCCATCTTTGAGGTAATGACGTTTGAATAATTTCCAGTGAGCAACAAGTAAAGGATTCTGTAGCATGCAAATTCATATGTTTTGGCGTAGTAGGTGGGGTCCGAAAGAGTTTTGGCTCCATATAGCTGACTCAACTGAGACTGGCATTGATTGAACTCGCCCAAATCATCATTTTCTATGGCTATGCGGCCATGTGTTTCGTAAACTTTGATTGTCAAGTCATTTTTGATGTGTTGCACCGTCAAGTCCTGCCGTATAGCTTTCAATTGGTCGTTGATATACAGATACTGACCATTAGTGTTTCTGAACTTGCTCACTACGTAATCCAAGCTTTTTCTGAGCACCGCCTCGGGCCTGACGACAGCTGGATCCGGCTCAGATGTCAAACGAAGATATCTCTTTTCCAAGGCTGTCAGGGTTCCTATGACTTGATCCGTTGAAACTGTTGGAGGTGGGGTAGATGGTGCTGGGGAAAGACTGGACTGAAATCTCGCCGCTCTTTGCTTCTTTCGTTGCTTTGAGCTGTAACTAGAGTCTTGTATGAGAGGATCTTGTATTCTTGGTACGGGCGGCTGTATGATATCCTGCACCAATGCCAAAGGTACCGAGGGGATAAAGACGGGTAGCTTCTGCAGAGCCCAGTCATTCGTCCAAATCTTCTTTTCACGTGCAGCAGAGTAGATCAACGCTTGAATCTGCTGGTTAAAAACTGTCTTTTGTGAGTCATTGAGTGTTTCTGCTTGCTGAAATGACTTATTGACAAACTCTTGCAATGAAGGAGGCCACAGGGCCCCCGTCTGGGTGTTGTTAGTATTAGTGTTGTTATGATTGGTATTATTCGTTGTAGTCTTTGTTTTGGTCTTGGCACCTCTCTGGACTTTGCGGTCATTTCTGCCTAGCTTGGTGGCGTGGACTTCATTGTATGTGCCTGCCATGTCTATGGGTAGAGTGGTAAATGAGAAGACTGATCGCACTTGAGACCTGCGCAGCCTGTATCTGCGCCGACAGTAGATTCGACCGTCTATTTTGCTGTCTGCACTTGAAACAATCGTTTCAAGAAATATCTCCAAGATTCCAAGAGCTTATACAAACTCGCAGAAACTCGAAGACACTTTGGATTTTCGCTAGCCCAAGTCTCGCCTTGGTCTCCAATACATGGCACCGCGCTTACATCCTCTGATTCGCGCTAATATTGGCTCCCAGACCATAGTTCATCCATGAAGTCGGCCATATTCCAAGACTCCAGGGGTTCTAGTGAGTCTAGAGTCCTTAAAAAGCCGCTTAACAAGAGAAAAGGCCGCAGCCAATCCCCCTTCATTGCAACATCTGGCGCCTCGAATGTGAATTGGAACCTTGAGGATATGATTGCCTCATACATCTCGTCCGGAGCATTACCAGCTCCTCTTTCGCCTAGCTTACCGGCTAGATTTGGAGTTGCAAAAGATGAGAAGAAAGACTTGAGTGACCCTGAAATCCGTGACAATGAGTCTATGAATGACAGCGATATGGAGACCATCCCCATTTCTCTTCTATCCCCCACATTACCGAACATATTTGATAAGGAGAAGTTCACAGCAATAGCACATCCAATGCCCAAGAAGGCAAACGAGCTCAATCTTGTGCTAGAGAGTAAAGCGAAGGTGAGACGCGTACGATGGGTCGATAAAAGCGGTGCCGATAAGCCCCACTTCTTGTTACGAATAAACCTAGATGCACTGCTGGAGCGATACAAGAGCGCCTTTCTCACGAGAGCGCCTTTGAAGTCACCTTTGAAGTCACCTTTGAAGTCGCCTTTGAACTTGCCCATGAAGCCTATGCATAAGCCTGGGCACACACACACAATTACGAGCTCGCAAGGCTTGGCGATATTCGAAAGCAGAAAGGCGAGAGACGCCGATGAAGCACACGCCAAAACAGACTCCAGACAAGATTCGAGATCAAAAGCGAGCCCAAAGAAAAGTCTTGCTACAAAACAAGCGGGTGTTTCCGGAATTGCGGCCGCATCTCTAGAAAGCTCCTCTGATGGGCTGAATCCCAAACATCAATGGTCTCAGATCGCGCGTGACCTTAAGATAAAACATGAACAGTTGGGCACAAAAGATCCGCTTTTCTCGATAGTCTTACAGTTGGACTACATTTTGTCCATGACAATCTTTTGTGACGTTGAAGACTTGAGAAAAACCGCTAAGAACATTGCACCCAGTGAGGGAAACTGGCACAATTTGCTCGGTGAGATAGTTCTGTTCGTGGGACGCTTAGAAAGATACATCAAGACAAATCATGTGTCTGATAAAAAGAAAGCTTTCTTCTCATTCATTGCGGCAATCTTGGCCATGCAAAAAGCCACGATTTTGAGGCGCCTAAACCAGACTCTAGAAAGATCCGTCAAAAGGCACGCGGTCAACCGGGAATCACACCCAGAGATACAGTACAAAGTCATCGAGATCCAGAGACAAATCATACGAAACCATCAAAAGATGGATGACCACTGCAAAGAGGCGCAGTCCTTCTTTGCAAAGTGCCCTCCAACAAGCACTGTATTTCCGAAGAGCTGGAGTAGGCGGGTACCTACTAGCCCACGCTCGTCTGATGCTCCAATCAGTCCCAATTCAGATACTTACTACCTACCTTTGGGACCGTACTCAGAACTCCGAGAGACCTGCGCATTTCTATATAATTGCGTGCGGGAGTTTTCTGAAATATACTCTCACGACATCAATGGCGGCTCTCGCTACACACTCTGCTCGGGCCAAAACGTCCCTGTCGAATGATGCGAGGAACTGTTAATAGATTCCTGTAATAAAGCAAGTCACTTTTTCTTATGAGCCATATACTTCTCTTTGTAGATCCAGCTATTACCCATGTCCTTCTTGCCAAATATCTCACCCAAGCGTAACCACGCTGCGGCGATATTTAAGTCTTTTTTATATGCCTTGGACTTTGAGCACCAAAGTTCCCCTAGTTTGTTCATTGCTTCAGAGTATCCCACAGAGGCGGACTTAGCCAAAAATGCTCGGCTTATCTCCTCATTTTTAGCAACCAGTCCCTGCCCCGTGGAGTGACATTTTCCAAGGAGATAGTAGGCACCGCCCACGGTATTCTTGTCATTCAAGTTGAGTTGAATGATTTTACTGATAGCACTCGAGGGCAAGGCCTGAAATTTGGCGGCGAGCGAAAAAACGTCGTTCTTCTCGTTCAGAATGTTTTTATGGATCAAGATGATCATATTGTCTATAGTCATGTCTGCAAATTTTGGCATGTAGTGGCTAAGAGCACTGCCCTCAATATTTGAGCTCTCTAGGATGTACGACGCCAAGATGCACCTGCAAAGCCACCTCATACCTTGGGCCTCACTAAGTTTGACTCCCTGACCGTTCCAGAGGGCTTGCGCATATTGGTACATGGCACGTGGATAATTCACCGGATTGTCGGCTAGAAGTTTCAAGCGATATGATGACTCACGAGGATTGCCCTGGAGCCTGAGCTGGATGGCTTTGTTCGTAGCGGATTCAATCGATGGGTCGAACTTGGAGCTTGGGCTGAAAAAATACGAGGCTATATCCACCGAAGATGTGGATCCGTTTGAAGATGACGAAATGGTTCTTTTGGTCTGAGGCTGGACAAGACGCAGGGTTGCTGGCATGAGTTCAGGAGATGTGTCGTAGTCAAAAGGAACGGTTGACTTCTGCACTAGCGAAGGAGAATTTGCGCTGCTTCCCAAAATCGTAGAAGCGTCGAAGCCTTCCTGAATCGGGGAGGATGCGAGGTACTTATTCACATTTTGCAGCGACCCATGACGAATCGGACCATGGAGTGGACCTCCATTTATTGAGCCAGAAGAAAGATTTTTCAACGATTGAAGAGACACCGAGGAGCTTTGGCCCGAGGAAAGCTCGCCATTCAACGAGTCAAACGAGAAATTCTTCTTAGGCTGGACGATGTTGCGAGGTGCAGATTTGAGAGGAATCCGATCGCTCAGGCTCTGGGACCTGGGAGCCATTTTGTTCGCCGAACGCATTCGTTCCAATCCTAAAGCCGAATTCACTCGTATGGGCGCATCTCGAGGTGCATGTATTGAATTAAAGGGGCTTTGGGCGGTTTCTTCTGGAGAATCGTCGAGGCCCAAGCGATCGAGTAATCTGCCCGTACTCTGAATCAGTAGCCTCGAATCTCGTCTTCGTAGACTACTTTCGGCATCGCTGAACTCTTCCGAGTCCAAGTCTAGTCGATCTAGAAGTCTCCCGGTGGTTGAGACGGAATCGAAGGAGTAGATGCTTGCCGTCTCCGGGTCTTGTGAGGGCATCCTTTCCCTATCATGTCTGTAATCAAAGTGCAGCGAACGTGAGTAAACATGAGGCAAATCTTTGGCAATCTCCTCCTGGAGCCTGTGTAATGGAGACTGCACGTTGTCGGGCTTCTCTATTAAGTCACGAGAAGACATGACGGAGATGGGAGTATAACTTGGGATGTTAGAATTCGAGGTCTCCCAGCGGAACTATTTAGTGACGGCCCTGGGTCAATGGGTGGAAAGGTTTGCGTGGGTCGGAGTTGGGAGTGGTATAGTTTCGTTAGAGCATTGTGAGCGGGTGGTCACGTGCACAGCACACGGCGAGCTTGTTGCGATCTGGCCGCCCCGCAAGAGATCGGCCGAGGTAAAGAAGGAGATGGTTAAGACGATTACGTAGAGAAGGAATGAACCAGGCAAGACATTTCTCCGCTTTGTTTATGTTAGCGTGGTACGCGAAAGCTTGTCACACCGCGACTGCAGTGCCTGGCCACGGAGTGTCCAGTCCCTCATTTGTAGACACCTGCAAACAGCGGAATGAACTAGAATTGTAACTAATTAGAGAATTCAGTGTTGTGATCAGCTCACATCTGTTCATATCGAAGACTCGAGTTTGAAAAAGTTCATTCTGTCTTGAGCACGCATATATGTTTGCAAGGCCTTCCACAGTTGAGCGCACAAGGGCAAGATTGATATAGCATGCAATTGGGGTTTCCAAACACTGAGCTTTCACTATGGCGCATTGCTCTCGTATATTGTGGCCAGGATACACGAAATATATCTACTCTTGATTATAAGAGGGAAACCAAGCGCCTCCATTGAACACGCTTATGATTAAAAAGGTCAATGTTGAATTATAAATTTGCCGATACCAAGGAACTACTGAGCTATTGGGTACCCATAACAGCGTCTGCGTGGGGTCTCTAGAGCAGGCGGTGGTTCTACACACACCCGAGCGTTGAGTGTGCGCATATGGGACCATATCGCCTCTACACTGAGCACACTTGAGGCAAGAACAACATCATGGAAAAAGCAGTCGCAGCCCACAGACCCACGGAGTCACCCGAGTGGGACCCATCTACTTTATCCAACTACAGGGAATTTTCCTTCGGTACCACGAAATTGGCCTTTGAGGTTGATTTCACCAAAAAGGTGGTCATCGGTTCAGTCACCTTTCCCCTCGAGCGCCTCAGCGACGCTAAGCAAGTGGTTTTGGACACTTCGTATTTGAACATTAAAAGCGCCAAAGTCAACGGCAATTCCGCCGCTTTCGAGCTTGGTGAAACTACAAAGGCTTTGGGTACACCCTTGTACGTTGCCCTTCCAAAGGACATCAAAGAGTTTGACCTTGTGATTGACTTCGAGACTACAAAAGACTGTACCGCATTACAGTTCTTGGACAAGGAAGCCACAGACGGAAAGAAGGCACCTTACTTGTTCTCGCAATGCCAGCCAATTCACGCTAGAAGCATGTTTCCCTGTTTCGACACCCCTGCTGTGAAGACCCCATATGAGTTTTTGGCAACGTCTGAACTCCCAACACTAATGAGCGGAAGGCCACAGGGTGTCAACGGCAATAATTACATCTTCAACCAGCCAATCCCAATTCCATCCTACTTAGTGGCTTTGGCATCGGGCGACATCACAAAGCTCCCCATTGGCCCTAGATCTCACGTGTACTCCGAGCCTTCGAAGGTCAAGTCTTGTCAGCACGAGTTCGAGGAAGATATGGAGCAGTTTCTCCAAGCCGCAGAGAAGCTCGTGTACAAGTATCCTTGGGACCAGTACGATGCGCTTGTCTTGCCCCTGAGCTTCCCCTACGGAGGCATGGAGAATCCAAATGCCACGTTCGTGACACCAACTCTCATCAGTGGTGACCGGCAAAATGTTGATGTAATTGCACATGAACTCGCGCACTCGTGGTCAGGTAATTTGGTCACGAACTGCTCCTGGGAGCACTTTTGGTTGAACGAGGGGTGGACTGTCTACTTGGAAAGAAGAATCCAAGGAGCCATCCACGGGGAGCCAACCAGACATTTCTCTGCTATTATTGGCTGGTCTGACTTGGAGAATTCCATCGCTGCCATGGGTGAGAGCGCTTCCAGATACCTGACTTTGGTGCAAGACCTCAAGGATAGATGTGACCCCGACGATGCATTTTCTACTGTGCCATACGAAAAAGGTTTTAACTTGTTGTTCCACATTGAACAGCTTGTGGGAGGCACAAAGAACTTCGATGGGTTTATATCCCATTACTTCGAGACCTTCAAATTCAAGTCCTTGGACACGTATCAATTCTTGGACACCTTGTATGCTTACTTCAAGGACCAGAAAGCAACTTTGGACCAGATTGACTGGGACACGTGGTTGTACAAACCAGGAATGCCTCCTATCAAGCCAAATTTTGATACCAGCATGGTTGACGAATGCTACAAGTTGGCAGAGAGATGGCACGATGCTGTGACGAAAAACAAGAACCTTGACTCGTTTAATAATAGTGATATCAAGCACTTCACGGCCAACCAGTCGGTTGTGTTTTTGGACGCGCTTGCATCCTTCGACAAGCAGGAGGATTTCAAGTGGAAAAACCATTCGAGAGAACTTATCACCTTAAGTAAGGCCTACGAAGCTTACTCTGCCTCTTCCAATGCCGAAGTGCTATTCAGATGGTACGTGCTTCAAGTCAGAGGAGAAAACAAGGAATTCTACGAAAAGCTTGGTGAGTGGTTGGGAACCGTGGGCAGAATGAAGTATGTCAGACCAGGGTATGTTGTTTTAAACAAAGTGGACAACACGCTCGCGGTCAAATACTTCAAAAAATTCGAGCATACCTACCATCCAATCTGCCAAGCCATGGTTAGAAAAGATTTGGGATTAGCCTGATCAAGGAGATCAATTAATACAAAGCTGTACTTGAGGGCGATATAAATAGTAGAATTCCGTGACGTGATTTGCAGTTTCGCCATGAGCCAAGGCGCGAGGCGCGGTCGAACTGTCAAACGAAAAAACAATGAAAATGTGACACTTATCCTTTTGAACACAACACAGCGAATCGTTGATCTCATCATTAATAGTCGCATAACCGTCAAAACAACATGTCGCTTTCCCTTTCAAACTTACCAGTATGTTTCCCTTTAACTTCAAGCTTAAGAACGTGGACGTGGTATGAAGGCTTGTGAATTAGCGTGGGTGGAACTGATTAAGGGTGAGAGCTAGTCATACACAACGAGCATTCGGCCGTTCCAGCGTAGATCAGTCGTTGAATCTCCTTGATCGTTGAAGGCAAAAAAGTTCGGCTAAACGCGTGTCTTTCGGGAATACTAACCGTCAGTTGAACTCTATAAGTGAGAGACTCAGCCTCGATAAACTCAAGGCCGATGTCAGCTCCTTGCAAACTAAACTCTCGAAGGTCAGACCACCACAGGAGTTTTTGGACTACAGAAGGCTCTCCAAGCCTGCCAATTTGGGTGAGATTCAAAGCAGAGTCGGATACAACTTGGGCTACTTCCAGGGTAACTACATTGCCATGATTTCCGTGTTGTCCATTTACGCGTTGGTGACCAACTTGTTGTTGATGTTCGTGATTCTTCTTGTTGGTGGTGGTGTGTTTGGAATCAGCAAATTGGAAGGCAGGGACTTGAACCTCCCTGTCGGTAAGTTCACCACCTCGCAATTATACACTGGCTTGTTGATTGTCGCAGTTCCTTTGGGGTTCTTGGCCAGTCCTATCTCCACCATGATGTGGTTGATTGGATCCTCCGCAGTTTCCGTGTTGTCCCACGCTTCCTTCATGGAGAAGCCCATCGAGACTGTGTTCGAGGAGGAAGTTTGAGCGAGTCTGCTTTGATGGTACCATAATTTATACAAACTTTGATAGTTCTCCAAGGCAGAATTAAAAACCAATCAATCCTAAGACTGCTTGAATGCCAGTATTAGGCGGAAGTAGTTTTCGTGAATGTATATCTTACAATGGCCTACGCATGTTAAATTTGATGGTGTATTGATATACAAAGAATGAAGAGAGGCAATGGAGTGCTTAGATGTGCAACTTAGTTCTTCTCCAGTGTCTTCTCTTGGCGTTGTATCTGATAGTGTTATCAGTCTTCAATCTGATCCATTGAGGCAAAGGTCTGTTTTGCTTGGAGGCTTTAGCCAACTTTTGCTTGGTCTTGAAACTCTTGTTAGCCTGAATTGTTAGTATTTGTTCACTCGGGATGGTTGATGGATCAAGGAGCAGGAACCCCTATGGTTTTCACGACGCTGTCCAAGACTAGAGTAGTTCAACATTCACTGCAGGGTTCATGAATATTGTGAGGGGAGGAACGTGGATATTGGGCTTCTTCAGTCATTCGGTCTTTGATTTATTCGTGCAATAATGTGGCATCTGGGCTTGACTCTATGGCACAACGTCGTCTTGAATCCATGTCTTATTTGTACGTACAGGCATCGTTACTGTTTGAGTGTAATAGCAGTACTCGAGAAAACTTTTTTCAGAGGGTTGCCTGGGAGAGCAGGCACGTTAGCTGCAGGAGCCAGCGGTCGCACTGGATGTGGAAGCGCGGGCCCAAGGCTTACTGTGTGACTGCTTTTTCGCCGTGCACTGCATGTGAGCATGTGACCCGGTGGTGCAGTGCGAGCGGAAAAAAAGAATGAAAAACTCCAGCACGAGTTTTACTTCTTCGCCGTATACATCAAAATGACCAGAACCTCCGTCCTCGCTGATGCCCTTAACGCTATCAACAACGCCGAAAAGACCGGTAAGAGACAAGTCTTGATCAGACCATCCTCCAAGGTCATCATCAGATTCTTGCAAGTCATGCAAAAGCACGGTTACATCGGTGAGTTCGAGTACATTGACGACCACAGATCCGGAAAGATCGTCGTTCAATTGAACGGTAGATTGAACAAGTGTGGTGTTATCTCCCCAAGATTTAACGTCAAGATCGGTGACATCGAGAGATGGACTGACAACTTGTTGCCAGCCAGACAGTTCGGTTTCGTCATCTTGACCACCTCTGCTGGTATCATGGACCACGAGGAGGCCAGAAGAAAGCACGTTTCTGGTAAGATTTTGGGCTTCGTCTACTAAGCTTATCTCTGTATACATAGCTAATAGAAAATATGAAACATTACTGGTCCGTAAAGTCGTGGATTGCGCATTGTCACGCTTGGATTTTGCACTCCGTAAGTCATACTTCTCTTGCAATGCTGGCACTTGCATTAGGCTGCTCTTACTGCAAACTGCGTGGTGCAATGATGCATGTCGGAAGTCTAAATGTCTGGATAGGCCTCGAGACAGGGTATGCTCAATACTAAGGCGTCGTCTCCAACACTGTTTGCATCCACCTTCGCACCATCACGTGAGCGTTGACTTGTTCACGAAGACCACAGTCTGTGGTACTGGCGACGGCATATAACCCTGAATACTGCACAGTGGATAGCACTGCTTACTCGAGCAGTGCAAGTCAACAACATGTTGGAACAGATCGGCTATCTTCCTGCCTTGGGCTTGTGTAGCAATGGCTCGGTCGAAGTCTCTACAGCTTGGCGAAGTGCGGTGCGCTAGGGCTCCAGCCCCAGGTCACCATCCGCACTGTACGCACAACACGCGCGCCTCTGTACACTCCCTCAACGTCCCAGGAAAATTTCTCATCATTGACCCGAAAAAATACATTTACAACTATCACTATAGTAAACATGTCTGCTGGTATGTCTAATATCAAAGGAGGACAAATGACATCGGTCATGGAGCTCACTCCCATTCTCAAGAGCTCATAAAAATCCTGGAGCAGCTCGATGGAAAGACCATACTTTTGAAGAACGGAAGACTCAGTCCATACAAAGACTCTTCAACGGGTAAAGGCTTCCTTCAATCATTCAAGGCCAATATTTATTGAACGAGGCGGCAGGCAGGAAATCTAGCTCACATCTCGGAACAACCATACTAACAAACAGATCGTTCTCAAGTTTTCGGTGTTGCCCGTATCTTCGCCTCTTTCAACGATACTTTCGTTCACGTCACTGATCTTTCCGGTAAGGAAACTATCGCCAGAGTCACTGGTGGTATGAAGGTCAAGGCTGACAGAGACGAGTCCTCTCCATACGCTGCTATGTTGGCTGCCCAAGACGTTGCTGAGAGATGCAAGGAGGTCGGTATTACCGCTGTCCACGTCAAGATCAGAGCTACTGGTGGTACCAAGACCAAGACCCCTGGTCCAGGTGGTCAATCCGCTTTGAGAGCTTTGGCTAGATCCGGTTTGAGAATCGGCAGAATTGAGGATGTCACCCCAGTCCCATCCGACTCTACCAGAAGAAAGGGTGGTAGAAGAGGTAGAAGATTATAATCGTGCTGGCGAACTGCTTGCGCTTTTATCTCATCTTCTCAACTTTCTGTTACTTTAATAACATTCGGGATCTCCCCAATGTCGATCCGGAGCTGAAGTGCCTACTCTTCACCTAGGGTGTTACTCTATGTCATAAAAAATGTACTTTCATGAAACACATGTAGCCAATATCAGCGAGCATCCGAGGCCTGTGCGTCGCACGACGTCATGGCAATGCACGGCTTATTGCCTGTATTTTACACACACGACCATGTCGAAAGAGGAAACGTGCAGTGCCAAGTAAATCAGAAAAAAGACTCTAGTCTTCAAAAAAAATTGTGCCATTTTCACGCATACGGCAATAGTATCCAGACAGCCCTTTACCGGGCCAGGGGTCGTTTCGCATCATATGGGCACACCCGACTCCCGTACATGCGCAGTAAGATTCCAAGGCGCCTAATCGGGCATTGTTTTCCAGCGGCATTTCGCACCCTAAACCAGAAAAGGAACCCTTATCAGCGAGCTGCTCCTTGGGGCTAACAAATATATAAACCACAATGGCGCTTGCTCCAGAAGGAACGTTTTTATAGCCCCACGCCAAATGCTAGCAAAGCTCCCAGATTCACTTGCGCTTTCGCTTGCAGTATTGGCCCTCGGGGCCGTGTTCGTAGTTGCAAAATCGAAGCAACTTCAGGCTCTATTCAGGAAGCAGAAGACCACCGATTCAGAGAAACACCCGGTCGCTGCTAAAAAAGGCTATGGAGCCAGCACCCAGGAAATGCCTAAGCCTACTCCGTTGATGATCACACCAGAACAGGTGAAGAACTACGATGACAGGCCATGGAGACCCTTCAGATGGCCATATCACCAGACCATGTCCATTTACAAATTGGACATAAATCACTGGTTGGATATGGACAAGTACTACTGGCACTACATTGAGGAGAAAAAGAGAATCTGGCACAAGTACGGTAAGGAAAATATCGACTGGCTCCCCGAGTCCTACGACGCGTGCTTTGAGTTGATGGAGACCGTCACGGACCATATGATCCAAAGGTACCCCTTGTTATTCACGGTGCTCATGGACAAGAAAAGCAAAGGAAAAGTGGTCAGAAACGAAATGACAAAAGAGATCTTGGACATGTCGCTTCCCTTACAAGACCACCCTCTTCTCTACGTCACCAAAATGGCCAAGGAGGATTTCTACATTGTGCAAAAAAACCCCAAGGACGGGAAACACTACTTGGTCGCCGCCGCAGTCCCATTTCCCGGAGGATCCTTTGGTATCAACAACAAAATCGGCAAGCACTTGGATGTGATCCACGACGAGGTGCCGTACTACCATGAGAAGTTGAAGACCTCTATGGAGCGGTGGTTTGAGCGCTTGGATCCATACTCCGCGGTGGAAAGAGCTTCCTGGTACATTACCTGGGACCACAAGTTGAAGATCAACAACATCTATCAGTTGCCCAAGTTTGTGCCCAACTTGGAGACGGACATGAAGTCGACCGATCCAAAAGAGTTCAACGTACGTGTGGAGAGGCAGACTCTTAGGCGGTTGCCAAAATCTAAGGCCATTATCTTCACAAACCATCCCATCTTTTATTCGATTGAGGAAATGAAAGATGAGCCCAACGTACCCTCGTTGATCAAGAAAATCATTTATGAGGCACCGGAAAAGATCATCAAGTACAAGAATTTCGAGTTCATCAGAGACCACATCTCCGGATACTTAGATTCGTTGATCCAAGCTCAAAAGGACAAGGGCATCATCAATGAAGACACCCCCGTCAAGACCTTGCCTACGTACCCATTTGCACACTGGGCCAAAACTGATTTTGATTACGTCAATGGCTGGTCCAATCCAAATCAAAACGGAAACAAAAGTGACTACTCTTCAGATCTCAAGACTGAAAAGCACTTTGGAAATGAATAATTTACTTCAGGATATCGTTCAATTCGTGCTTACTCACTGTACCCATTCCCGTGAGATATCATGATCTGCGTACACGTGTAGGCTTTTCTTCAAATGCCTGAGCGCTTTTCTTTCCAGCAGATGTCTCTTTTAATTCAGCATCTCTCCTCTCTGCAAGAGCCTCCTCTTGCATAGCATTCATCTTCTCGGAGAATTCAGGTGCTAAAAACGAAAGAATGTAGGGTGCAGCCATAATCACCAAACACCCAGTAAACAAGGAAGTGTAAAGGGTGCTCTTGAATATGAAGCCGAACGGGCTGTTCATTACCATGTCAGTGAGTTTGCTCTGGGGACTCTCGTAGTACTCCTTCCACTCCAAAACCTGCACAACAAGAGGGCCCTCATCAATCACCACTTTCGAAGTTTTATTATAGCCATTGTGGGTCAAGTAAGACTCGTATACTTGGACTTCGGCGTTGGTCACGATAACTCTGTAATGCGAGTTCTTGAGTACGAAGTCATATGAGTTGATCTCGAGATCGTACTCGCCTTCACCCAACTGAGAAGCAAAAAATGTATAATCCTTTCTGACCGGAATCACCTTTGTTTTCAAGGGCTCGTAGTCGTTTGTTATGGGTATCAATCGAATATCAAATCGGCTCTGAAAATTGGCCCCGTTCACTATAGGGGTGTCATAATCCTGAGGGGACAAGTCTATGGCCTCCTGTGGTACTCCGTGAATGACACCGTTGAGTGTCAGTGCCAAAGCACATTGAACTATTGCTATGACGTACAAGAAAATCAGCAACTTAAACATGATTGTCCCCTATAAGCATACCCCAGAAAATTGACCAAGGCGTCTAAAACGCGGGCGGGTTGGGGTTACCCGCACTGGCGACCCAGTACTTAAGCACCATGGCGCGCCCTCGTTCTCTTTTTTTCTCCATTGTACATGTATGTGTATTATTGTAGGGCTACAGTTCGAGAGGATTTTCTCCTCGATTCCAGGGCTGAAGCTCTCTACAACGCATACTAGAGTATACTAGTCGCGGCAGAAATGTCGAGGGTAGTCACGGAATATGCGGGCGTTACTGGTTATAGGCCTCTTGGGCGGCGGTTTACTGCTTCCCGGGTTGTTCTACATGGCAGTCGTGCATTCTAGCCTTTCCAAACATTCTCCATTTATTAAAGCCACTCTCTCTTGCCGATTTCTTATCATGCAGGCGTCTTGGATCCCCAATTGTCGTAGCTGTAGAGACCTATGCCCATGAGCACAATGCCCTGGAGTTGCGCGGTGGAGATTCTCCCAAACCACTTCCCCTGCGATCGGCTTTGGTCCACCGCAAGAAGCATGCTTACTAGAATGATCACAATTCTCTTGAGCATAGACGCTATAGAGTAGCTCAACGCCGGGATGGATCCTAGGAGTAAGTAGGATATCATCGACTGGCAAAAATGGCAAAGCGCAACGTACACGAGTTTTGACATGACCTGCACCGCATCCAACTTGTCAACAAAAGCCACGGTCGACATTTTTCTTCCCGTGAAGCAATCGAAAAGATCCTTGGCCTCGTATGTTACGAATCCCATAGATGATATGCCAAATCCTATGATGGATATATAGAGGATAGCCGTTAGCTTATCCGGTTTAATTGCGCCAGCAGTGAGCGACGCGAGAGGATTCACGCTGGCTCTTGCCTCTTTCACCTCATCCACGTAAGGCGTAGAAATGTTCCTAGTGTTTTGTGTCTTCTTCTCAAGATCGTTGAGATTCAAATCGGAGATTGAGTAAGGTAGTCTTGCATTCGAGTTTCTTCGCGTGAAGTTTTTGGCTATGGTCTTCGGCAGAAGCAGGAATTTTTGTGTAGTGCTTGAGTTGGCCATACTTGTTGGCGGCGAGAGCCGCAAGAAATTATTGGAAGGTACTTGTAGGCTTTGAATCTTTGGTACCTGATCAAAGTTCACAGAATCCCATGTCATTAACTCTTTCCCATAGATTTGGGCAGCGACCATCACAAATATACCCAAAAAAGAGTAAGCGAGTCCCTTAATATGCGACGGCTCTAAACTGAAGACAAAGTACAGGCCACTGTCATCGGTGTCTTTTTCTTTGGCGTCTGCTATGATTATGATAACAACCCCCGCCAATAAAGGTAATAACAGGATGTAGGTCATGATGGGCAATTTGCGTTTATAAAAAACCCTGTATACAATCACGAGGAGAATCGGGGAAAGCGCCTTTATGCTGGCTGCCGTAGCGATCGGGATCACCTGGGTGGCACATAACGATAGGTACTTCCCTAATGACTGGAAAAGACCCAAAGGGAGAACTTTGAGAAGAGCATTTTTCCTGAAGATAGGGATATCAGGATCACTAGGGACTGTCCCCAAAGGAAATAAGTGCCGAACCTTCGGGCTTATCTGGAGGAACTGTATCATTAGGAAGGACAAACATGCGCCCATTGCGAATTGAATTTGAGACACGAAGAAGGGATAGGGAACTCTTATCAAAATAACTCGTGTCATCTGCGTCGTAAAAGACAGTAGTAAGTACCATGAGGTACACATCAATGTGACTTTGATAGCATGATGCGGCAGTGGAACCATCGGAGATGGAGCAAACAAGCCGGGGCTTCACACAGTTCCGCACATGAGTGTCTTATCGGCATATGCAGGCCGACAGTTGGGAAATTCAACTAACAAAAACCCGGCCTAGGGAATCACCAAGTATAAGCGATAAATAGCCTCGAGATATTTTCTCATCTTCATCAAGCTCGCAACCTTTGAGTGCTAGAAGTGCAGTGATAGAACCCTTTGTCAAAGTTGTCATATCAACGGTCTGCAACAAAGCCAAGGACCACCCATCTTGTGCTTTTAATTGATAAATGTGTATCTTTTTTAGAGGCGACGAATAGCTCAACGCTATGAATTCGCTGCTCCAGTAAGAATGACGGTACTCTGACTTAAACAGGTCCACTAACGGGTCATTGTTTGCTGCTATCGAGAGAGAGGAAATTGAGCCTGGCTCGATGATTTCCTGCAAGATTTTTTCACCGTTGATGGTGTACATGGCTAGCAGATTGGAGTATCTGGAGCTGTTCACAATGCAAAAGTTGCCTGTATCGTTGGAGATAGAAACCTGTAATTTCAGATGCTCCGACCAGCTCAGACTTGATATCTTCCGGATAAGCTTGAACCGGGTAAGATCCCAAAGAATCACAACCCCGTCAGCGTCCACACTCACGCAGACTTTGAATGACTTACTGTAGCACATCAGCCTGATTGCGGCGAGATGTCCACGGAGCCCATAGCTGCATGACACCTCCAAATTAGCACGAGGTGTGCATCTCCACGCGTGTATCATGCCGCAACTGGAGCCCGTGAGGAAGCACCTGTTGCCAATTTGGATTATGGTGGCTATATTAGCCAGATCAAGGTTCATCAGTAAAGAACCGTTGACGATCAACGAGCCGCATTGAATGTTCAGATTGAAGGGCACGGGCTTGCGAATAGAGAGGGAGTCTTCAGATGCAGTGCAACTAGGTCTGCCAATCCATTTTCCTGTTTTCGAGCTCAATTCAAGTTTTTCGATCGGCAACGAGAGCTTGGACTCAAAGGTACACGCCCACTTGGAAGCTTGTAAGTTGGAGCCTGAAAAATATAAGTCAGGAAGGTTAAAAACTTCTCTTTGAACGTGAGGTTTTGAAAACAACTTCATCGGCGTTTGGCCAAAATTGTTTATCATTCCGATCACAGCCCTCTTCTCGACTTCATCGTTAATATTATCGATGTTTATTGCCCCATCGTATGACAGATGGTGGAACACATTTAAAGCGGCGATCGCATCTATGCCGCTCTGCTTGTTTCCGAAGATCAAGTCAATCCATTTGTGTAGATTTTTAGAAACATACGGGCTTTCGAGAGCCTCCCTATTTTTTGCGATGAAAATTTTGGGGTCTCCCTTGGCCCATCGTGGGAGCTGCACGTTATTGACCCGCTCGCCGCTTTGAAGCTGTCCGAACTCAAAGTTGTTCTTGTTTTCGAGAAATTCCGGCAAGTAGAAGAACTCGGGGGTGAGTTCCCTGACATCTGTTGTGTTATCCCTGGAAGCAGAAAGCCAGGCCTTTTCAATGGAGTTAAAGAGTCTATCTGCATGATCAAACCTGCCTCCTTGCAAAAGAAGGTATGATTGAACATATGGCTTAAGTCTGATCATGTACGAAGCAACAATCATAGCCGAAGAGTAGTGGGTCCCATAATGAAAAGGCGGGGCGTCTTTGTCGTTCAAGCTTTCAAGAGCTTCGTAACGATCGGCAAACTGTGCTGCCCTTTTTTTAGACTGGGCTCCCATTGGTTTTGAAAGATCTCGAAATGTTTTTGGGTCATGGAAGTTCAATTTCTCACTTGTATAGTCTGCAATGACCCAAGGAAAAACCGGATATTGTGTCAAATCATTGAATGTTCTTCCAGCCATTGTATTGAGACACATGAGGTAATAGAAGTTTGATATGCGTCCTGTTTTCCATTTTGATGTAATCTCCAGGATCGAGTTGCTGCTGACGTGACTGGACGAAAAAGCCGATACAATTCTAGATTTGAAGAACAGGGAAGATGTAGAATGTTGCGAAGACAATGACGGCGTGACATTCAATGCAATCGCAAGGTCCTCGTCCAAGTTGTGACCTTTTGCATAAACAGAGAGCTTACTGCAAATGCTGTCCCTTTGGCTAGTCGAAAAACATGTAATCAAGATACTAGCTCCATCAGCAAAGAACAATTCGACTGCAATATCCCTAAGAAGGAATCTTCTTTTTGAAAAAGCGCTAAGCTTTTCCAAGCTCCAACTCTTAGATCGGTGAGTATTGCCATTGTAGTTGGTAGCGGATTGAGGCTTGATGAGTTGAAGGTATGGATCTCTAAGCTCCTCTGGAGCATCCTCAATGTTCACCACATTGTCGTCCCGGCAATGGAAATAGTTGTCAATGAAATAAATGTGACTAAACCCCAATATCATAAGACTCTCGACTGCATCTAATCCGCTAATCCGTGAAACGTTAAAGAGATACTGTATCTGATCACCCAAATAGAGGCTGTGTAAGACCTTTCTATTTCTGTCTTCGTAGACTCTTTTCGAGCTAATGACTTCTCCAAATTCATCCAGCTCTTCAAACTCATCAACGTCGGCAGAAAAGGAGGAAGCATCATTGAGACTAAGGTCATCAAGTCCTGAATATGGGATGGCATACTTGGGGTCATCGATTACAATATCGAGAGATATCGCTGACATCATAGGAATTTTCACCGAGTATGTTAGTTTCTCTGAGTCTGGGATCTGATCTTCCACCACCAAAAGTTTTCTCATTCTATCGGTGCCTTCAATATAATCCAATATAAAGCCAGATTCATTCAGAGTATCGCAGTAGAGCCCAAAGATTTCCAATTTGACGCTGCTGAATGATGTCGAGAAAAACAGGAGGTTCTCTTGTTTATCTTGTAACTCTCTGTTATACCTCAAGAGTTCAGAGTTGATAGCGAAAGTTTTCAAGCCTTGGGCACCTTTCTCAAAGTGCTGGAGCTTCTGATTGTTCAAGAAGCCCAAAGTTCCCCCATTACTCAAAAACACTTCAAACATATCCAGAAGTTTGATTGTGCCAATGTCTTTCAATTTACTCAATCGGAAGTGAAAGTTTTTGTGAAAGATATGTTTGACACTTGGAAACCTTTGCATATAATTGATTGTTTCCTCGTCGTTTCGCGTAGTGAGGTAGGCAAAGAAATCATCCAAGGTGTTGGCAGAGTTCTTGTAGTCTGACAAGGCCACAAGCTGTCCTATGATCTTGGGGAAGGTATCCTGTCTGATCATAGTGGCAGTCCGGATAAAGTTCAACACATGTTCCGAAATTTGGGACTGGTTTTCAATACCTAGCTTGAGAAAGTTTCCCATAATCAATTCGATCACTTGCCTTAGCAAGCTATCATCCAAGATGCTCGGTTGCAATATGATAGCTTGTTTGTACAAGCAGGAAACAACATTGGCATCCAAATCTCTCATGAATATAAGCTCTCTGTTTTCACCCAACGGATCGGCTTCTCTTGCCAGAAAGCTCAAGTTTGAAAGTCTGAGGACAAGAGTGTGCCCAAGAATGGGTCCAAATCGAGAATACACCGCAGAATCCTCTTCACTAGTCTCAAGCAATTTGAAGATGCATGCAATAAATACCTCTAAGTCATCGTTGGAGACGAAGTAATTTTGAAGAATGAAGTCGTTGTAGTAGTGGCAAATAAGATCACCAACCCCCTTCATGAGCTCATCTTGTTTGAAAACAAAAGTCGAAGCGCCGAAAAACTCGTTGAAGTGTTTGAATAGCCGTGGGAATATGAGATCCAAAATAAGCTTCTTTGTGATATCGTTCACATTGTGGACTAAGTCGAGAATTTGCTTGCTGCCCATAAACCTAGAGATGAAGACCGTGCTTAACACATCATTTAGCCTTTCAAAAGAGGTATTGAAATTTTTCTTCAAAGGTGATTCCTCGTCGATGTTTGCACTTATTATCTTTAGATGCGCCAACAACTCAAACACGCCCTCTAGCCATTCGTGACGAGTGAAGAGGACCTCGAGAGAGGGGGAATTAGGTGCAGCGAACTCAATTATATCCGAGATCAAATTGATCATATGCAATGAATCAAAAGATAATTCAAAAACCTCATCCTTGGATGTTGAGTTGGTGCTGGGACTCTTGATGGGAGAGCTCGGGGAACTCATTCCTTTTCCAAGCTTCTGGCTTAATAAGCAAACCCCAGTCAACGCCAAGTTGTTGATTAATAAAATGAAATCTGGTATCACTAACTCGGAGGTTTTCAAAAATTCAGGTTTCTCTCTGAGTATTGAGACAAGTTCTCCGTGCATCAGGTTTGGGTCGACACCAAAACTTGCCAAAAACAACGACATGATCACTCTATCATTGTTCCACCAGCCTTGAAGGAAATACGTCAAAACATCGAGGCCCTTGTTGGCCTGGAAAAATTTCTTAATAACATGCGGGCCAAGTGCTTGGAAAAACCTTACCAAAAGAGACACAGCATCGCAGACAACATTTACCGAAGTCTCCTCATCTGCGGACTTGAATTGTAGGAGAAGAAGAATCCAGTGTATGGTAATAGCCCTCGAGAACTTCTTAAGCAATTTCATGGATGACAGAGTTGAACACAACTTATCCCGTATTGAATTCAAAACCTGCAACCCGATCTTGTGTGCATTTAAGTTGGAAGGCTCCGCATAGAGCGCAAATATAACCAACTGGGACATGTTTCGAATGGTGTCGACTGATGCATCAAGATGGGAAAGTATTTGGAGAAGCGACTCAAGCTCCTCTGATGTTTGGCGATTGAGGTAGTCATTGAGCATTATAGATTTAATATGCTGTAGGGATCTTTTGAAAAATCTCATCTTATTTAACTCCCTCAAATTGTATGACTTGAAATGAATATCTGACAACAATGATTTTATATTCTTTATCAAGATGTGGAATTCCTTTGTGTCCCTAAACAAATCGAAATTGAGCACTAGAATCTTGAAAATGGAAGGGTGGGTAATATAGTTCACCTCTGTGGAACTTTTCGAAAACAGCAAAAATCTAGTGATGAGACCACTCTTAGCCGGCTCATCTAAGTTGAATGGTGACAGGCAGCTTTGCAGGTCTTCACCTGACTTGCCTGTTGGCTCAAAAATCAATTGCGGATTGAAATTATCTTTGTAATAATTCGCCAACAACCCCATGATGTAGTACCCATCGTTATCTTCGAATTCTCGATTGATTTTGAAGTCTTTCGCTGAGCAATGGAGAATCACATCTATAATCTTAAGAAAAAGCGAGTCTCTCTGGTTTTTGGACTCATAGTCGTCTTTTATGATGACATCAGTGAGCGTAAGCAATAGACCTGATCCACCGTCACAATAAAGTGAACTGCTTATTGATTGCGGCTGATGGAAGATGATTTCCTGGGAATTGGACCTACCGATAAAGTCAATGAACTCAGCATCATTGCTGTCAAAAAGAAAATTGGCTTTCGCAGGCCGCAGCTTCATAAGGGATGTAAGTACCTTGCTTTTATCAGGTATAAAGCCTTCTTTGGAATCGGCTATCTTAAATTTTCCCTGAGGCTTCTTCACTGGCTGGGCCTTTTTGTCTTCCTTAGAAATACTTTGTATGCACATTGCCAATTCGATGAAATCCTTTGGAAACAAAGTGCTCAATAAGGTTCTTATGACAGACTCCGAGTAATCCTTCATGCCCCAATCGAAGCTGATTCCAAGGAGGTAAATGAGCTTTATCCACTCAGAGCTGTACGTTATATCAAGCACCGTGAGATCTTTTATAAGTAACTCATCACGAATCACCATTCCTGGTAATGCGTCAGCCTCGTTGATCGACTGCCCAATACAGATCTTGTTCCATCTGTTGTCACTCTTGTGTAGAGATGGACAAGGGATTGACTCGCTGTACTCACCGTCCACATAAAGACTCATGTTTTGCGAATGATCATAAGTTAAAGATAAATGCAAGAAGCCCTGGTTCTTTTTACTCTGCGGCGACAAAATATGGTTGAAAGAGAACCTCATAAGGGAAGAGGTTGATCGGTTCTGTACCGTTATCACGATCCTGTAATGCACGATTTCTATCTTGAGCAAAATAGCATCGTAGTTTGAAGAGCTGTCGAGCAAGACGAATGGTAATGGGGTGTACTCCTCCAACTTTTGAGTGGTTTCATCGAGGTTGTTGATTTTGAGCCATGCGCTGATCGAAAAACACCTCAGGGAATTGATCTCGTCATTGAAGGGAATGGAAATTGGCCGCTTGATGAAGTTGTTAAAAAGTAGAAACGGAAACTGGGCTGAGCACAGCCTTAGCACCGTGCGCAATAGAGTTAAGTAAAAGTCTTTCACTTCAAATCCGATTCTCTTTGCCTTGGAGAACAATGGAGATACCAATCTTTTGAGCTGCTTGGCGTCACAGCCTAGCTCTAGAAATTCGATCAAACAACTCAGCTTACTCATTAAGACAAGCCTATCGCTCTGTTGGAATTGCCGGCTAAGATCACCTGTGTAGGTCACAATATCGTCTAACAATACATCCAAAAATCCGAGTCTGTGTAGCTGGATCCTGCCAGTTGCAAAATGGGTTGTGGCTCTTAATATGAGCTGATGCATAATAAGCTTGAAGTCCAAGTAGATGTCATTTTCGAGTAAGTTCAACTCGTTTAGGCACTCCGCCAACGCTAGTTTGTTCTCGAGGTTGAAAATCGTGAGGTCCTTAGGGTAAAGTAAAATCACGCTCAGCAGGATGGCCTTATCTAACTGGTCTGGGAATCTGGCGATATCACTCAATTCAGCTTGCCAGTTGTTTAAGGACTCGGTGTTGAACTCAAAGTCAGGAAAAGCGGCGTCAGTCAATTTCCGAATGAAGAGTATGTCTGGATTCATCTTTTCATTCATGGTAACCTCTGAGGACATCGTATCTCCTGACTTCAGAATATATTTATAAGTATTGAGTCTGTGCTGCTAAAATAATTGGGGTGCGACACTAAGCTGTTCTGGATGGGAGACTCTCAGCGGAATGAGGTCAAAATGTCACACTCGGGGGTTTCTCGAGGTACCAAAGTGGTGGTGATTGAGGGTGCTTAGAGGGACGGTGGGTTTGGGTTTGAGATAGGGTGTCTAATTTTCTGGGGTTGGCTTCCTGCATACTTCTCGTTGTAGATAGTCTACCGAGATTGAGCCTACGTTGACGAGAGCATCGGGAACAGATGTCTCCAGCAATGGGAAGTCTTACTTGCATTTTTGCTCTATACACTTACAGCTTGACAGCCTTCAATCTGTTTTTTGCTATCCGGGAGGCTCTTTGAATAGTCTCCAAAGTCACATTGGCGCCGCCTCCGATTATGCAAACGTGCTTGATGCTCTTCTCGGTTCTGCAAATGGTGATTTTGGACTCGGCGCATGCCTCTTCGGCTTCACCCTCCAAGTCTGATAAAAGGACCGATTGAGGAGTCTCGGCCTCAGTCAAATCTATTAGCCCAAAAGATGACGACAACCCAATCTCGGACAATGCAAGCAGGAGAGGCTTGGCCAAGTTCTGGTCAGGGTCTATGCAGAAGCGACTAGCCGCCTGGCTCAAGTGGCCGAAGTTTCCTCTGGATCTCACGGGCACACGGATATTCGCGTCGATTCCAGAGTCGGCCATGTACACTTTCGGTAGAGTGGCATTGCGCAATGCGGACATCAAAGCATAGTGAACAAGGTCAAACAAGGGGCCCGAGCGAGAAAACACCTTGATATGCGCATACAACACGTACTTGAACTTCTTCTTGGTGACGTTGATGGTGGAGCTCAAGCCCATGAGGTCATCTTCCGTCATCTCCTGTCCGTCGGGGTAAACGATGTAGTTTTCTCCCGAGTCCACGTTTGTTAGCTCGTATCCCGGTGTGACCTCGAGCAGCAGCAGCAGAAGAATCTTCAGGTGAAAGACTTGATCATGCAATTTCTGGGAGAGGATCATCTCTTCATCAGTCGGAGCGCCTGTGCGGCCCCTGGCAATCTCCACTATAGGATAGACGGTGGAGTATTTCGAGGTCAGACTGCCGCTCAACAACTCGTCAGTGTGCATCCTTTCGGCAATGCCCACAGAGATGCCGCAGAAGGCATGGGCCTCGCCGTTTTTGACGGTGGCCAGGCCAATCAACGAGTTGGTGCCCAAGTTGTTGAAGGAGCCCAAGCTTGACGAAAGAGGGCGGAACTCGTCGTTTTGGCGCAAGCACGGGCGGATGCCTAGGGCCAAGTGACGCTCTAAAGATACATCGGGTGCGATTCGGGCAAGAACATCCGGTGGAAATACTGCCTGGCTCGAAGACATGTTGTGTTGGCTGGAGGGAAGAGACCTTTCACATTTTGTAGATGAGTATCACGTGACGCGCGTGGCCGCCCCAGAGTCTTGCTCGCCGTGGTGGCGAGTAAGCGTGCCCCGATGTAGGGGATTTAAGTCTGGTTCTCTGGAAAGATGAGGTTTGATGTTGCGTGCGCTGAAATGGATGCGCTGATGCTTCTCACATTAATTTGGTGTTTGTCAATTTTAGGGGCCCTGGCAATGCCAAAGCGTGAGACGATGTCACAGTTTGTATTTAGTATCAGTTCACCCGAGTCGGTGCGAATTACTGATACGTGAAAACGAGATAAACTGATACGTGAAAACGAGATAAACTGATACGTGAAAACGAGATAAATGCAAATTCGAATCTTAAAGCACATTCGAATCCGAAATAAAAGAGTCGATATGACGGCACACATCAACGTTGCAAACCTCGTAAGTGCGAGGGAGACTTTCCTCCGGAGTGTAGGTGTTCGTCAATGGCTACTCACTAAGATTTGATTATCGTGTAACAGAGTACAGTGTTCAGACCCTACAAAGGCGTGCCTACATTTCGGTTGGGCAGCGGACTGGAAAAGACACTTTTCTCGCGATGAGCGTCCAAAAATCCAAGCGATAAGCTCCGGAAATGTCATTTGTTCATTTAGTGAATTGTACAGCGCCATGTGGTAAATTGTGCGTGGCTCTTCACAGGCTTTGCGAGTGAAAAGTGGGGTTGACAGGCACGTGCCCCATGGCAAGCGCGCAAGAAGCCTGTACCTTTAGGCGAAGACGGGGCTTCACGACCTCACTGGAAAGCCCGATAAGGCCCCTCTTGGCCAAAAGTGTCATATGAAGGAAAAGTAATCTTTATCCATCAAATAAGATTGCATATCGCGCGTGCGCAAGGTTGCAGGCGTATAATTTCGCGAACCATATGGGGGATCCCGGCTCCGTGGGCAAAGTTAGCCCACACACTATTGAGCGGTGTAAGGCCGCAGACGAATAACACAGATGAGCACCACATATGCTGCAAGCTGAATCCCCAGCTTTCGGGCCTCAAGCGGCCCCACTTCGTCTTCCCCGGAGTCCAGTGATTCCGGTGATAGGATCAGGTCTGGGTCCACTGAAGCGCATTCGAAAGGATACCGGTGCAGGACCGGCGCGCGCGACATTGCCTGTACTTACCAATTCTCCGCTCGCTATTGGCTCAGAGACCAGTACCCTGCAATAACACACAGGCCGTATCTAAAATGGTTCGTTTTGCAGGCATTATCTCCGATCTGCGTGAGGCTAGCACTATGTTAGGAAAAAATGTGCCTGGTTCTCCGCTCTCAAACGAGATCAAATTTTTCCACCGTCTAGTAGTTCCTTTTCTTTCAATTCTCCAAACCAAGGACTACCACCGCATTACGTTTCTATCTCAACCCCCAGTTACTCAATAAAGCCTCACCTGGACTGGAGCCCTGTCTTATAAGAGTAGCTGTTACTGTCTTTATTGTTTTGCGTTACCCTTGACTAGAGAAACACTTTGTAAGTACATTCTCTTCCACCTCGTTTCAGAACACGAACTAACTTCCAGGATATGGCCTCCTACTTACCGCAAGGAGAGTTCAAAACCAATGTTTACGAATATGACGAAACACCGGAGAATAAGTCTTGGGCTTCGACGTTGCCTGTAGCTCAAGGTTTGTACAATCCCGAGTACGAAAAAGACGCATGTGGTGTCGGCTTCGCCTGTCACTTGAAGGGCCAGGTCTCACACAAGATTGTTTCGGATGCCAAGGATTTACTCTGCAATATGACCCACAGAGGTGGTGAATTGAACCCCAAGGACGGTGACGGTGCAGGTTTGTTGTCTTCGTTGCCTCACAAATTCTTGGTGAGAGAGTTCAAGTACCACTGTGACGTGGACTTGCCTATTTTGGGCCAGTACGGTACTGGTAACGTTTTCTTCAAAAAGGACGAGCTCGTGTGCGAGAAATCAAAGCAGACTTTCGAGTCTATTGCATCTTCTTTGGGCTTGAAGGTCTTGGGATGGAGAACTGTTCCTCATGATTCTAGCATCTTAGGCCCCGCATCTTTGTCCAGAGAGCCTTTGATCTTGCAACCTGCCATTGTGTACGCCAAGACATACGGCCAGGACATTTCCGCCGAGGAGTTTGAAAAATCCCACAAAGTGACTTTTGAGAGAAACTTGTTCATTTTGAGAAAACAATCCTCACATACAATTGGATTGCACAACTGGTTCTACATTTGTTCCTTGTCTTCTAAGACCATTGTTTACAAGGGCCAATTGGCTCCAAACCAGGTGTACGCCTACTATTACGACTTGTTGAACTCGGAATACGAAGCCCACTTTGCCCTCGTGCACTCTCGTTTCTCCACCAACACTTTCCCTTCTTGGGATAGAGCTCAGCCATTGAGAATCGCTGCTCACAATGGTGAAATTAACACTTTGAGAGGTAACAAGAACTGGATGAGGGCCAAAGAGGGTGTCATGGCCTCAGAATTGTTCGGAGAGGAGTTGGAAAAATTATACCCAATCATCGAGGAAGGTGGTTCTGACTCTGCTGCCTTTGACAATGTCTTGGAGTTGTTGGTGATCAACGGCGTCTTATCCTTACCTGAAGCTGTCATGATCATGATTCCAGAAGCCTGGCAAAATGACAAGTATATCGACATGAAGAAAAAGGCGTTTTATGAGTGGGCAGCATGTTTGATGGAGCCATGGGATGGCCCTGCTTTGTTCACCTTTGCCGATGACAGGTACTGTGGTGCCAACTTGGACAGAAACGGTTTGAGACCTTGTCGTTACTACGTCACCAATGACGACATCATCATTTGTGCTTCCGAAGTTGGAGTTATTGATGTTGCGCCAGAAACTGTCTTGCAAAAGGGCAGATTGCAGCCTGGTAGAATGTTGTTGGTAGACACCAAAGAAGGAAGAATTGTGGATGACCGTGAGTTGAAGAGCTCCGTTTCTACACGTTTCGACTTCAAGTCTTGGGTTTCCGCTAGTATGATTACCTTGGAAGATCTTTTCGAGAAGTTGGGTGCTAGAGACATTGATGTGTCCTCTGCTTCATACGATGTGTCTTGCAAGGTTCAAACTGACCCCCGCTTATTGGCTTTCGGCTACTCTCATGAGCAGATGAACACAATTTTGGCTCCAATGGCCGAGGCCAAGGAAGCCTTGGGATCCATGGGTAACGATACCGCTTTGGCTTGTATCTCTGAGCAGCCAAGATTATTGTACGAATACTTTCGTCAATTGTTTGCGCAAGTTACCAATCCTCCAATTGATCCTATCAGAGAAGAAATTGTGATGTCTTTGGAGTGTTACGTTGGACCTCAAGGTAACCTTTTGGAGATGAAGCCTTCTCAATGTAACAGATTGTTGTTGAAGTCCCCTGTTCTTTCTAACAACCACCTTAAGGCTATCAGAAACATGGAAACAGTATACCCACTGTGGTCTGTTGCCAACATAGACATTACATTTGACAGAGCTGATGGCATTCAAGGATACATCAACAAGATTGATGAGATTTGTCAAGAAGCATCTAAGGCTATCGTCGACGACAAGAAGGTCATTGTGTTGACCGACCGCTCTATCAGCTTTAACAGAGTGCCAGTATCGGTTTTGATTGCCACTGGTGCCGTTCATCACCACTTGGTTAGACAAAAGCAGCGTTCTAAGGTTGCTATCTTGCTTGAAACCGCCGAAGCTAGAGAAGTCCACCATATTTGTTGCTTGGTTGGTTATGGTGCTGATGGTGTTAATCCTTACTTGGCTATCGAAACATTGTGCAAGATGAGAGATGAGGGTTTGTTGAAGGTTGATTTTTCTGACGACAAGATGTTCGAAAACTACAAGAAGGCCGCTGATGCGGGAATCTTGAAGGTCATGTCGAAGATGGGTATTTCCACTTTGGCCTCTTACAAGGGTGCTCAAATTTTCGAGGCTCTTGGAATTGACAATTCTGTCATTGACAGATGTTTCGTTGGAACAGCGTCGAGAATTAAAGGTATCACCTTTGAATACATTGCCCAAGATGCGTTCTCTTTGCACGAGGCTGGTTACCCATCAAGAGACACCATCAAGCCTGTGGCCCTTCCTGAGACCGGTGAGTATCACTGGAGAGATGGTGGTGAAAAGAAAGTCAATGACCCTGCTGCTATCGCCTCTATGCAAGACGCTGTTAGAAACAAGAACGAGAAGGCATACGAAGCATACTCTAAGAAGGAGTACGAGGCCATTAAGAACTGTACATTGAGAGGATTGTTGGACTTCGACTATGAGAATGCTATTCCAGTCCCTATTGACCAGGTTGAGCCATGGACCGAAATTGTTAGAAGATTCTTCACAGGTGCTATGTCTTATGGTTCTATCTCCATGGAGTCTCATTCTACTCTTGCCGTCGCGATGAACAGATTGGGAGGTAAATCCAACACAGGTGAAGGTGGTGAAGATGCTGCCAGATCTCAAGTCAATGCAAATGGTGATACTATGCGTTCTGCTATCAAGCAAATCGCTTCGGGAAGATTTGGTGTGACTTCTTATTACCTTGCCGATGCTGACGAGTTGCAAATCAAAATGGCACAAGGCGCCAAGCCTGGTGAAGGTGGTGAGTTGCCGGGCCACAAGGTTTCCGAGTCTATCGGTAAAACAAGACACTCAACTCCCGGAGTTGGCTTAATTTCCCCACCTCCACATCACGACATTTACTCCATTGAGGATTTGAAACAGTTGTTGTACGACTTGAAGTGCTCTAATCCAAGAGCAAGAACCTCTGTGAAGTTGGTCTCTGAGGTTGGAGTCGGTATTGTTGCTGCTGGTGTTGCCAAGGCAGGTTCTGAGAACATCTTGGTATCTGGTGGTGATGGTGGTACTGGTGCTGCCAAATGGACTTCCATTAAGTATGCTGGTTTGCCTTGGGAGTTGGGTCTTGCTGAGTCTCACCAAACCTTGGTTTTGAACGACTTGCGTGGAAGAGTGGTTTTGCAAACTGATGGTCAGATCCGTACCGGAAGAGATGTCGCTATTGCTTGTTTGCTTGGAGCTGAGGAGTGGGGTTTTGCCACCACACCTTTGATTGCCATGGGGTGTATCATGATGAAGAAGTGTCACCTCAACACTTGTCCCGTCGGTATCGCTACTCAAGATCCCGAGCTTAGAGCCAAATTCCAGGGTACACCTGAGCACGTCATCAACTTCTTCTACTATATTGCTAATGAGTTGAGACAGCACATGGCCAAGTTGGGATTCCGTACCGTCAACGAAATGATTGGTAAGACAGAAGTTTTGAAAGTGAGAGATGACTTGAGGAACACCAAGAATGCAAACATCGATTTGTCCCCAATCTTGACTCCTGCCCATACCATTAGACCGGGCGTTGCTACTCACTGTGTGAGAAAGCAAGATCATCGCTTGCATGTTCGTCTTGACAACAAGTTAATCGACGAGTCTGAGTTGACTTTGTCTAAGGGATTGCCTGTCACTATTGAAGCCGATGTCGTCAACACAGACCGTTCCTTGGGTACCACCTTGTCTTACAGAGTGTCAAAGACTTTTGGTGAGCAAGGGTTACCTCATGACACTATTCATGTCAACCTTAAGGGATCCGCGGGCCAATCGTTTGGTGCCTTTTTGGCTTCAGGTATCACTCTTGAATTGGAGGGTGATGCTAACGACTACATCGGCAAAGGTTTGTCTGGTGGTAGGATTATCGTTTACCCACCAAAGGGATCTACTTTCAAGGCCGAAGACCAAATTATTGCCGGTAACACTGCCTTCTTTGGAGCCACTTCAGGTGCCGCATTTATTAGAGGTATTGCTGCAGAGAGATTTGCCGTCAGAAACTCCGGTGCTACCATCGTTACCGAAGGTACAGGTGACCATGGATGTGAATACATGTCCGGTGGTAGAGTTGTTGTTTTGGGAGGTACTGGCCGTAATTTCGCTGCCGGTATGTGTGGTGGTATTGCTTACGTTTTGGACATGGCTCAAGATTTTTTTACTAAAGTCAACGAAGAGACTGTCGAGTTGTCCAGTGTTACTGAGCCATCTGAGATTGCCTTTTTGAGAGGTTTGATTGAAGACCATCGTCACTACACTGGCTCTGAAGTTGCAGACAATATTTTGAATGACTTCAACAGAATTTTGCCAAGATTCGTCAAGGTTTTGCCTCACGACTATAAGAAGGTGCTTGAAAAAGAGAAGCAAAAGGCTTTGGACGCAAAGAACAATGAGATGAACGCGTTCTTGAAGACCATCAAAGAAGACCCTGAATCGGATGCCACCAATGGCGAGGCTTCGAAGATCAAAAAGGGCCACATCCATAGCCGTGCTAAGGCCGCAGAACCCAAGGTTCAAGATCTCGAGGACACGATTTTGGATCTCGATCTCGAGAAAAAGGCGGTCGCCAAGATTGACAAAGTCAAAGGCTTTATGAAGTACAAGCGGAGAAATGAGAAATACCGTCCCGCCAAGGAAAGAGCCAAGGACTGGAATGAGATGACTTCGAGATTGACCAAAGATGACTTGAAGCACGAGACCGCGAGATGTATGGATTGTGGTGTTCCGTTCTGTACTTCCGACACTGGTTGTCCAATCTCTAACATCATTCCAAAATGGAATGAGTTGGTTTTTAAGGACAGATGGTTCGATGCATTGCAGAGATTGATGATGACCAACAACTTCCCAGAATTCACTGGTAGAATTTGCCCTGCCCCATGTAATGGAGCTTGTGTCTTGGGTATCAACGAAGAGCCTGTGAACATCAAATCTGTGGAATGTGCCATCATTGACCATGGTTTCGAACAAGGTTGGATTAAGCCAAACCCCCCAACTCACAGAACAGGAAAAACAGTTGCCGTTATTGGATCTGGTCCAGCTGGTTTGTCTTGTGCAGACCAATTGAACAAGGCAGGCCACAAGGTTACTGTTTACGAAAGATCTGACAGACCAGGTGGTTTGATGATGTACGGTATCCCTAACATGAAGTTGGACAAGCGTATCGTCAAGAGAAGAACAGACTTGTTGGCCGCAGAGGGTATTGATTTCGTTTGTGGTACGACGGTTGGTGAGGATGTTTCTTTGGAAGAATTGAAGTCTGCTCATGACGCTGTTGTGTATGCAGTTGGATCAACCATACCAAGAGACTTGAATATTCCAGGTAGAGACTTGAAGAATATCGACTTCGCCATGAAATTGTTGCATTCCAACACCAAGGCTTTGTTGGAGAACAACTTGGAGGAGATTAGGAAGAGCATCGCGGGCAAGAACGTGGTTGTCATTGGAGGTGGTGATACCGGTAACGATTGCTTGGGAACATCTACTAGACATGGAGCCAAGTCGGTGACCAACTTCGAATTGTTGCCAACTCCGCCAAATGAGAGACCAAAGGACAACCCATGGCCTCAATGGCCAAGGGTCTTCAGAGTTGACTACGGTCACACGGAGGTCGCCACACACTACGGCAAAGATCCTAGAGAGTACTCTATCTTATCGAAGGAGTTTGTTGGAGATGAAGAGGGCAATGTCAAGGGTATCAAGACAGTTAGAGTTGAGTGGAAGCGTTCAGACTCTGGTGCCTGGCAAATGGCCGAGGTACCAGGCTCGGAAGAGTTCTTCCCTGCTGAGGTGGTCTTGTTGTCTATGGGTTTTGTGGGTCCTGAGACCGAAAAACTTGGAGTCAGCAAAACCAAGAGAGGTACTATCGGTACCTACGACCCCAGTGGATACAGAGTTTCTGCAGACGATAACTTGTTCGCTGCAGGTGACTGTAGAAGAGGGCAGTCATTGGTTGTGTGGGGTATTCAAGAAGGTAGACAATGTGCTAGAGAGATTGACTCTTACTTGATGGGCTCCACGAGACTTCCAGGCAACGGATCGGTCGAACAGAGAAACTTTAAGTTGTTAGAGGAGTTCGCCGAGAAAGTTCAGTAATCTAGCTAGATTATCGTAATATTAATATTCATTAATAAGAACGTTGCGAAGACAGAGAGATCGGCTGTGCTTTCACGTGATTTAATAATTTAGTGCGATCTGTATGAAGTCCGTACATCAGACCACCCTCGGATTTCCGCAGTCGCCCTTTCCATTTTGGGTTACCTTAGTGGAAGTGTCAAATCTCGAGCACCAAGATGTCCACGCAGTGAAAAAGGCTCGTATAGTAGCCAAGGCCCAAAGGTTTGGGCCAGTCTCAAGAGCGTTTCGAAAGCATACCGTATCTGCTAAACGAGTGTTGCATGGTTATTTTAAGTTTGCACAGCCCTTGTCCTTGTAAATACAATGAGCCAAATAAACAAGTGGCTGGCACAGCTTTGTTATGGAGGCTGCGCTTGTTATCTAATCCGCGCCACCCGCGCAGGTTGCATGGCCAATGTTTTCGTCTGTTTTGTGCTAGTGCGTCAGAACCTTCGCCCGGTGCGCGCGCACACAACCGGTTCTATTTTTGTTGTCCCCGGTCCTGCGAAAATTTCCATATTAGTGTATGGCGTAGCGCACTGCCCTCGGAATTCGAGTATGTTTACGCAAATTTTTTCTCGCTGTTCTGCCAAATGGAGCCTATTTTGATCTGGAAAACCGCACCCTTATATAAAAGGGCCTCACCCGGGCCACTTCTTGCGTGATTTTTCCCTTTCTTCCTTCTACACTTGGAAACACCACACAATCGCTATGCAAATCAAGTCCATTATTGCCACTGCTGCCGTTGTCGGTATTGCATCAGCAAATAGTATGTATCAGATACGTTGGTTCTTCGGAGTTGACGGACAATCATTACCTCGGAATATTCCGATTTTTCAAGATTTCGAACATAAAACAGCGAGGCGCAGCATGAATAGTTTGCTTTTGCGCTACTGAAGCAGTTTCGTTTTGATCTTGGGTTATCCTTTGAGCCACCTGCTGTATGAACTCTTACTAACATCCAGACTCTACCTTGACCACTGCAACTCCAGCTGTCACTAAGTCCTGTTCTTTCAGCAAGTTCACAGCCACTGCATCTTCCCAAGTTGCCTCTGTTGCCGCATGTGCTACCGCTGTTGGTGACATCTACATTCAAGGTGATGCCTTCGGTGCTGTTGACCTTACCGGTGTCCAGCAAATCTATGGTAACCTCAGAATCAATGGTACCACTCAGGCTACTGCTTTTAACGCCCCAACCTTGCAGTTGGTGTCTGGTGAGCTCAGTATCTCTGACGCCACCATCTTGGGCTCTATCAACTTGGCTCAATTGACCACTGTTGGATCTTTGACCTACAATGCATTGCCAGCCTTGGAGTCCACTGGTCTTACCACTGGTATCACCTCTGCTCAATCTATCGTCATTGCCAACACTGGTTTGTCTTCCTTGACAGGTATCAACGTGTTCTCTTTGACCACCTTCGATGTCAACAACAACTTGGAGATCAACACCATCGATTCTGGTTTGCAATCCGTCACTGACACCTTGTCTATTAACTACAATGCCGACAAGGTCGAGGTCACTTTGGACCAATTGACTTCTGCTAAGAACGTCATTCTTCAAAGAATCTCCTCTCTTTCTGCAAAGAACTTGACCACCGTCAACGGCTCCCTCTCCTTGGAGAACAGTGTTTTCTCCGACTTTGAGTTCCCAGAATTGACTGATATTGGAAACTCTCTTTCCATCGAGAAAAACGACGACTTGGAGGACTTTAACTTCCCTCAGTTGAAGACTATTGGCGGTGCTCTTAACATTCAAGAAAACGATAAGTTGAAGTCTTTCTCTTCTTTCCCTAAATTGACCACCATTGGCGGCTCCGTCAACATCAACGGTGACTTTGACAACGGAACCTTCCCACAATTGAACAGAGTGGCAGGTGGCTTCAACATGACCTCCACCGGTGAATTGTCTTGTGCTGCTTTCAGCAAGTTGAACGCTAACAACGACATCAAGGGTGACAAGTTCTACTGTGAGGGTGCTTCCTCCACCATTTCTTCCTCTTCTTCCAAGAGCGGAAACTCCAACGGTGAGTCCACTGACACTTCCTCTAGTTCCGGCACTTCCTCCGGTTCTTCATCTTCATCTTCTTCTTCCTCCTCCTCTGACAAGAAGTCTAGTGCTGCTTCGGTTGCTGCCGTCCAATTGGCCACCGTTGCTGCTTTCTTTGTTGCTGCAGGTGCTTTCATCTACTAATTGGAGAAGGATGTAATCCCCGGTTTGAAGAGTCCCTGCGACATTCTCTTAGTTTCATTGAAATATTTCGAACCCGCGCAGAATCTAATAACTGTATAATAACCGATTTATGTCGCAAATAAAAGTTTTCACGCAATCTTGCACCAGCCTTGGCTCCGTACGAAATTACAAAGTGTCTATTGATAAGCCTGTACGACCACGGTGTCAGACTGCGCATAGCACAGCCACGGTTTCGCTAATACAGTTGGGTGCGATTGACCCAAAATGAGATGCGCACCCAACCGTCCCCTCCCGCATTCCTGCAGAACTGGCCGGTCATCTTTAAAATCCACAAATTGGTTAAATACTTGCCCTTGTATACTTTTTTTATCGTTATGAAAATTTTCAATATCGCCGTGTTGATATTTGCCTCCTGCATCGCTGCCAAGAACATCTACTATTTGGATAACCTTGTATCGGCTCTCAAAAGCGGAAATAGCAAGCGGGATGCTAGAAACGTGGTGTCTTTAGATTCACTCCATGATGCTCTCAAAGAAGAGGAGACGAAACTAGAAGATAAGATCGGCTCCGTGGAAAAGAAAAGAAGCAGCAAAAGATCTCAGGATATTTTTGGGCTGGATGAGCCCTTACTCCAAACGCTACTCCCTCAAGTCCAAGGGATCTCTATTTTCTCGGGTTACTTGAGGGATAACACCGAGTTGAGTGCTCAGATGGATGACGCGGAGCGGTTCACTATTATCTTTGCCCCATCAGATGAAGCGGTCCAGAGATTCTCCACCCAAAAGGGCCTCAAGCCATGGGAGTATCCGAACCAGGTGAAGAACGATGAAACGGACGAGAAGGTCATCCACAAGAACATCCAGTACTTTATTGATGCACACACGTCGTCCAGTGCTGTTGATAAAGACGGCTTGGTGGTTGCTGAATTACGCAATGGCCAGTTAGTCACGATTAGCCAGGACAAGAGTACTGGAAAATTCATTCTCAACACGGAGGGTTCGAAATTCTCCGTGTCGTCTGCTGATCATGCTGGTAATGGTATCTTATTGGTGGTTGACCATGTTCTTGTCAAGTGATGGCCTAAAGGACCTTCAATTTTGCTCTTCAATTCTCAGCCGTAATTTGGCGATATACATCTACAATCCAATACATAATTAAGCTTTTAGTAAAGCGTCCTTCACTAAAGACAATGACCCGATACTAGCTCGGGCCTAATTATTCAAGGCCACGACTCCGCTCTCTTCTTTACTTTGCCCGGCACTGGAGAATTCAAGCTTCCACTTGAATTTTAATGGCTTTTGAGTTGGGTTCTCGATAAAAAACTCTTGGTGAAATTCTCGCTTCTTGTGTGCGTGTAAGCTGTTGCTGCTCTGAGGCTTCAATTCTAGTTTGCAACCCTTGGCAGCGGCGACCATTAATTTTAAGTTGGTAATGGCCTCATTTTGTTTGCTGCTCACATAAAAGAAACCATGCTGAGTCGTGGGCGTAGAATCGGATAAAGTTTCGATCTCTAAACTGACGCTCTCGGATTCATGAAAAAGATAGCTCTGCTTCACTGTTGGCGCGCTAGTTTTGAATTGTGTCGTAGCAGGAAAGTCGAAGCCGAATGGGTCTAATTGTTGGGAGGTGTTGGACTGAAGCTGCGGAGATGGGGATGCAAAGTCACCCAAAAGATCAAAGTTGTTAGAGCTGCTGAGGGCTGTACTTCTCTGAGATGAAGATGGCACGGGCTGTTGGAGCCCATTTGAGTTTCCTCCGAGAGAAATCGATCCCCCCGATCCAAAAAAGTCCATAGGATTTACCTTTTTCAGCTCATTGCGAGGGGCAGAATCAGTAAAAGCCAAATTAGATAACTCGCTCAACAAGTCGTTGTAGCCTTGTTGTTCTTGCTCTCCAGACTCACCGTTTGTGGTCTCATCGCCAAAGTCAATAAGGTTCAACTCCTTGGCAGTCGATGCACTACTAGCGTCTCCCTTCACTTTGATCTTGAAAGCTTCCTCAGTCTGACCACCCTTCAAGAGCTGGAATTTCTGGACCAACTGGTTGATAAAGTCGTTCATTGCCAACAAATCGTTAACATATTCCTCATTGTCATGCTCCTCCTCCATAATCTTGCCAATGATCGGCTGCGATCCTTTGATAGCACTGTAAAGTTCAATTAACGTTTCGTTGGAATCATCAATTTTCGATCCCGATGATTCAATGGCATTCAACATCTCGGCAAAGATTTCACCCTTTCTCTTCAAACGCGCAATATCCTCGGAAATTTGCTTCTTGTTTTCCTCAATGTTATCGTCCTTGAAACCTGCCATTATCTTCATCAACTTGTTTGCTTCTTGCAAATCGTTTGGCTTACCTCTTCTAATGAGCTCTTGCAATTTGGCACTATGCACTATAGCCTCTTCTTTTTGAATGTCATGTAATGTTTTAATGGTTTCTGAAGGGTTCAAGACGGCAGCATCCTCAAGCTTCACTTCGGGGAACACGTAGCCCTTGTTGGAAAGCAAGCGGTGCATGTCTCGAATGTAGCGAAATTCTTCTCTATACTTAGAGGTCTTGCAAATTGTTTGGTGCCATTCTGCTATTTGAGCAAGAATTAAACGTTGTATCTTGCTGTAGGGAAAGTGAGGGCGTTCTGGGAAGCGTTTGACCAATTCATTCAAAAACTCTTTTCTGGATATCTGTAAATGGAATGGGAAGCCACAGTTCTTGACCAAGTTGTCTAAAAGATGGATGGCCAATTCGGACGTTTGCGGATCTCTTTGGTTGATCAACTTCACCACTGCAATTGCACTTTCTCTGGGAACAGAGCCTTGTTTCGCATTGACGTAGTCACAAATCTCCAAGTTGAGTGCAAGATTTGGCTCATCCAAAGTGGGCCGACATGCACGGTCTAGAAGTTAGTTGGCTTATCAAAATGGGAATAGGGGGGACGCCGCCGAGAGTGAAGTTGCCAGCACCCAATGGATCGACCCTTGGAAATTAGCTACTTACATATTCTTCGCAAAAGCTTAGGGTTAATTTTGGAAAGAGAGTACGACTCGGAAGATGTCGAGAACATGATCTATCTTTTGGTGTAAACTGGAAATAGTTTCGAGGACAACTTATGTTAACGCATGGTGTACGGGTGGTCGCCGGCGCATTTCTTGGCCCCTTCGCTCAACACCGACTTGGGAGTGCACCCCCCTTTAGTAGGCGCCCTAGCGGAAGGCACATATTAAAGCCAGTCCGGGCCATCAAGGATATCCCTTAAAGTGAATTTTTATGGGGTGTGCACAAAACTCAGCTGGTATAGGATCACGTGCTATCAGATTCAGCGTATCTGCAAGTGCGGCAGAGTATGGATCAGCAATAACCACCTTTACTCATCCACGTAGGCACATGAGCGAACCTAATGACGACCCGTACCAAATAAAGGACCTCTCGGTTCAATACGACTACTTGATGTTCAAAATAAAGGATCACATTAACAGTTTGTCAGAAAGGACGTACAAGTCTGTGGTTGCGAAGAAAGAATCTATTGACAAAGATGTCTTTCAGCAGCAGCTCAATCTCGATACAGAGCTTAGGAGGGCAGACGATCTAATAAGACAATGCGAGAAATTGGAGCTTTTATTCATGAAATTGGACCAACTTTATTCGTTCGTGGAGGACTTTGACAAGAGAGTGCATTCATTGGAGCAAGACTTTACAGAAATAGCCACTTGACCGATTTCAAGCTGAGATCCACGAGAACACATCTTCAAACCATGCGACTAGACTCGTCATAGTATCCTGATTGCTGTTGGGGCACATCCCTTCCATTTGCATTGTTGGGTTTCCCTGCGGAACCCAAATATTTCTGATCATCGTTGATGTCCGAGCTGAATTTATCACGGGACGCTTTCCCCAGAGAGACATGAGAAGGCACAGCGGCGTGTTTCAGGTACTTCTCCACCAAGTGTTTCTCTAGCAACACAAAGTTTCGCAGGTTACACTTGTACATGATATTCATGAAATCACCCACGATTGGAATCAAGCCGATAGCAAAGTCGAATGCTACGTTGGACATCATTTTCAGCCGCAATCCTGGAGGAAGCCCGCCCTCAATCTGGCTAGCTTTACGTACAAGTTGGTACGCCAAATACAACGCAATAATGTCACCTATCCAAGGAACGAGGCCGATGATACCAGCCCATCCTAGTCTGACCCCGCATAAACTCAATTGCAAGTCTAGCCTGTACGCCTTTCTCTTGACGGATTGTAGCACTTTGAGGTCCTTCTGAGCAATGAAGTCAGGGAGCTTTCTTCTCCTCTTTGCCCCCTTTCTTTGGTAAAAATGCAAGTCATCCTCGGGTATTGTTTCGAAGTATGGATCCTCCGTGTCTCCGCCAACCTTGATCACGGAGTCTAGGTTGGTCTGAGTGTTAGTGTTTGACAGGCGAAAGACCCACGCTCAATCACATACCTTTTTTAAGAATAGCTTGTAGAGAAGCTGCGACATGCTTGTGAAATTGCTAACTATCTAAAATTTTATGGTGGAGGCAAAAGGTGTCCAGAATTGAATATATGTACTTCTTATTCACTGCTTGCTACTCTCATCCGGCACGGCTGATGCACACACTGTGTACAGGAGTAACCTCACTTTCACATGTTCAAGCCTTCTTCGCAATTCTAGACTTTCCACGGGCTCTCAAATACTCCTTACGCAAGTTTCTTAGGTCTGGGGGTTGTTCAATGCCAATTTCCTTGCGGAGCTCGTGGATGTCCTTTTCAAGGACTTTTTCCCAGTATATGTTGAGTAGCAATTTGGAGTTCATTCCGCTTTTCATCGCCCATGGATAGTAGATGTTGTAAAGCCTCTCTCTTTGCGATTTTTTAAGTCTAAAGGGTGCCATTAGTGCTCCCAAACCAGGCATTGGCATGCCCATATTCATGAACTCTAAAACTTTCACTGCGATCTCTCCTTCAATGATGATAGGCAATCCCGTAATCGCATGGTAAAAGTCATGACACTCTCTATATCTTTGAAAAATGTATGCTAGCTCCTCGTTATCGATGTACCGAACTGGAACTCTCGTATCTGGCGAAACGCCTTCCTTATCCAACCAATTGATGTATGCCTTGCCCAAAGTATTATCAGGCAATGACCGTAAGTAGTCTAGGTCCAAAGACGTGCTAGTAATTCTGGGCCGTTCTCGCAAAATTTGACGCCCAACTGGGTCTGACAACATCTGCTTTTGAAGATTTTTTAATGCAGGCCTTATTGCGGTGGATTCTCCTAGCGCAACAATATTCTCGTTTCTTTCGGGGTGAAAGTATGATCCTATAGATGATCCAACAAACATAAGGAGCTGTTCGGGCACGGAAAGAGGCACATGACCAGGGTACTCAGGCTCTCTTCTTTTGAAGTATCTGTTGTCGCCCTTCCTCAGTCGGGCTTTGTTGATCTCCGCGTTAGAGTCGTCATAATGAAGTTCGCCTCTTTCCATTCTCGAGGCGAGCCTATTGTTCTCACTAAATGCTAATGATGATATGGCCGTTAAGGCAGTCCAGATTATGAGAGGCCTGCTCTGAACGCGATGCACAGAAAATGAGATGGCTTTCTTTGAACGGGACAACATGCCTTGCAGATGAGAAAAGGGGCAGTGTAACGGGTGGTGAAACTTTGACCCTTCTAGCCTTCAGCACTGTGATCGATAGGCAGCAGATCAGGTCAGTGAAAGCTCGGTGGAACGCGCGAAAATGAAATCAGATGATATCGGCGCGACTCAGCAAGAAATGAAGCGAATTGCCAAGCTGCGATTCCCTCGCGCATCGCATCATTTGTTACTCTGGTAGATATACCCAGCAACAACAATGAGGAACCCCAACATGGCCCCATGATTCTTGTATTGAGTAAGTGCGTTTTGCAACTGTTCAAAGAAAGGGTTGGATTCCAGGCCTGTGGGTGTAACTTCTTTGGACTGTGCGTTCTCGCCGCTAAACTCAGACGCCTTCTCAACGCTGCACGATTCTGTAGCATTCTTTTTATTCTTGGGACTTGCCAAAGGCAGCTCATCAGCGGGTGTCTTGGTGGAAGGCGATCCATTTTCCAACATGTAGCTCATTTCTTCCGCAGAGTTTGAGAGCGACGATTCATTGGTGAAGCTGAACTCGTTGTCGCTAACATCATTCACATTGAATTTCTCGTAGGCTCCGACTTTCCGCAAGAGAAACTCGTTGCTCTCCTCCAAGTCGGAGATTCTTTTTCTGTAGGCCGATATCATGTTTGACTGCTCAGAGATCTTGATTTCTTGTTCTTTTACCAACTTAGATGACTTCTCCAAACCGGCGGCAAGTTCATTGTTTAGCTTCTCGTCGTATTCCTTCATTTTCAGCTGAAGTAACGACGAGTTAATTTCTTCAACTTGAGCAGCATACCTCACGAAGAAGTTCTCCACTGACTTCAAAGCAGTGTTCTGTTGCTTGATTTTGGCCACATTGACGTTTAAAAAGTCAAGCGTTGAGAGTAACTCGGGGCTGCTCACGATATGAGAGTTATTAAATATACCAGACGGATTCGAAGGGTTCGATGAGTTGGAGAATGTCTCATCTATAGTGGGAATTATGTCCGCAAACATGGCTTGATCAAAAGCCCGCACACTTTCATCCGTTTCCTTGTCTTGTTCTGACTTATCTGAGGGTACCTGTTGATGGGATTTGGCAAAGAGATTTTGGACGAAATCATAATGGGCCATTTCCGCCTCAGTGAAATTATTGATGATGTTGTGGGATAGGCGAGGTAGACCTTCCAGGACAACACCCTTGGGATTATTAGATACAACATTGATATTGTCTATTCGAGCACTTATCTGCTTATGGCTGGTCTCGACCTGAATATTGAATCCCAAATTGATGGTGTCCCCGATACTAACCGGGACCGGGTCTGTGGTGATTTTTTCCAGATTCACAAAGGTTCCATTGGAAGAGCCCATATCCTGCACCATTAGAGTGCCATTTTTTGGATTAATAAACATGCAAGCATGGTTTCGGCTTAGCACTCTGGAATCGAAGTATCCGTTGGTAATCTGAGGCTTGACTCGCGTGCCTGTGGGCCGCCCTAGTTTACACGTATCAGGGAAGAATGGCACATGTATGTGCTTAGTTGTGAATGTATCATTTAGAGGGGTTAACGTCACATAGTATTCCGCCTGAAAACGCTTCTGTGACTTGCTTTTGGAGGCCGTTTTGGCCGTTCCCGATCCGTGAAACGAGTTCAGGCTTTGGAACAGAGGTGGCACCACCACATGTGACTGGGAGTTGGATCTGCGCCTGGAGACTTGAGTGCCGCCGCTGGAGCTAGAGCTTTTCATGAGGCGTAATTGATCTGGGAGGTTTGCGAATCAGCTGGGATCAGGCGTGGCTCGTTCTCTTCAGGTAATTCTTGTAAGCCGAAATGCACTACAAGCGTTTTCATGCGGCGCGAGACTTGGATCATATATACGCCTCACACAGGCACGTTATCGATACACTACATGAACGTAGACGCCCAAAAAAGCGAATAGGCTCCCGGAAAATGCGCTTAGAACTGACGCTTTCCAGGACCGGGCTCGTCAGATAATCGCATGAATTTGAATAGCCCCACACAAGTATAAAGCTCTCAGCTACGCGTTAACTCGAGATTTGCAATGTTTTTTAGCCGGGTTTTGCAATGTATTTGTAGACGCCGGGAACCTTGAATATAACTCAAAAAGTGACGCCACGAGAAACTGCAAAACAAGGCGGCCTCCCATTGCCGTCTCGAGAAGCTCCCATCACTTCCAAAAATAAAAACATACTTCTGCTTACTGCTGCGTAGTACAAGGCCAGCCTCGCATTGTCGTGTGCTGGAGCTAGACGCCATGCAAAGTGATTTATCGCGAATCATAACATACACATCTCTCCACATTAACCGTGAGATGGATTCGGCTCCACTAAGTACCTGTTCCAGGATTCTTGACCGGTCTACATCTGCATTGCAATCCTCAAACGAATCGTTGCAGACGGCTATAAAAGATGTGGCTCGTCTTAAAAAAGTGCTTAATATTCAGAAAGTTTTTGGGCTAGTGCCAGAGCGAGACATCGAAGCAGCCAAGGGGTATGCCGAAACCAGCTCTCATCCGCAGATAAAGGAGCTAAGTGAGCGTATTATTAAGGACATGGAGCGTCTAAAACGAAAGAGAGACGGCTTAAGGAATAGATCCGAGCTCCAGAAAGTCAGGCTACATACTGCAGAGAAGAATGCTACGGACACCCATGACGGTTCTAAAGCCCACTCGCCAGCCAGTCGGCTGCAGCTTGCTCGTCTCAAGCTCCTACAGAATAAGAAGGACCGTCTTAAATATACCTTGTCTCGGCTTAAACTACAGCAAACACGAACAAAGCTCAACGCCATCCCTGCTCTCCCACCTCGATGAACGTCGTTACTCACATTACTTGCTGATCCAGAGGTTCTTCAAGAAGACCCGCACCATCCAAGTGTTCAACGGTTCGGATATTGAGTACACGGGCCAACTCCTTAGCCAACTGGTCTCCGGTTTCCTTGACAGAAGCAGAGCGACCGGGCCGTTGTTCCTCAATGGATGTGGTTTTGGTCCCCTCTAAGCCGCATAAGACGTGGGAATTGAGAAACTTGAGATCTGGGTTTATGTTCAATCCCACGCCATAGGAGGTGATGGCTCGCTGTATGTTACACCCAACAGAGCAGATCTTCGAGTCGTTTTGCTCGACCCAAACGCCCGGGTTTTGGTTTAGGTATGTATCAAGCAGATAATTCTTCTGCAACAAGTTTTGTACTGACTTGAGCAAGACTGAGTCAACAAAGCAGCGCACGGTCAAATGAGACAAATGCTTTAGGTCTAAGATCAAGTACGCGGTCAACTGGCCATTGCCATGCCACGTCACCTGGCCTCCTCTTTCCAATTGATGGTACTTACAGCCCTGCAGCTCGTATTGGGCGATTTTCTGCGGGAGCGTTGGGTCTTGCTTCATCTGCTTTCCACCTGTGAATACATTGTCGAATTCGAAGGTCAAGAGCGTGGGGAATGGCTTCATCAGAAGAACCCTGTCCAAAAAGCTGACTTCATAGTCCTGCAATTTCAATCCCTGCGCTTGGTATTCTAATTTCTGTTTTTTGATTTTAGACTCCATCTTTTTAAAGTCCAAGTTGGCGTTCACCATGGCACTCTGTATCTCCTGCCCTTTCGAGAAGGGTGTGATACCATTAAAATGCACATGTCTGAGAGTGCCATAATTTGTGCTGAGGGGCTCGAACCGAGTGGCACATTTGGAAGCAAATCTTCTCGGTAGGAAAGCTGTCATGGCTATCGGTAGACTCTCAAACAATTGGATGGGAAGTGCGATGCAATGCGCACTATACAGTAGTGCAATAACTAAGGTGATTTCATGGAGTAACCATTCATTGCCACGACAGGCTATACTCGAGACTTCTGCGGCCTACCTATATATGCTCGAATTAAGGTTTGTTTTTATTCTAAGAAGACCTTCGCTGGTGAGTCAGGTGGGCACAGCAAGGCCTCATGAAAGTTATTACGATACGCGCGTTCATACATATCTTATCTCATGGAGAAGAAAGGGCCTCGAAGGGCGTATAAAAAGGGAAATGCCTTCAAAGAAAATAAAGTGGTAATTGGGACTGAGTCACGAATACGGTCTCAGAACCCGAAGAAGAACGATCCCCATGTCACGGTTGAGTCACCGGAATTCCAGCTCCTCGTTAAACTATATGTGCCGGCACAGCTTTTGATTACGAACAACAGGGTTTCCTTGAAGCAGCTAAAGGTTTACTTGCCTGTTTTGGTAAACGATTCCTACCCAGATTTGAACCTCGAGCTTCATTTGTTCCTTAGCTCCATTGTGACCTCCTTTGTGCTGTCATGGTATTTATCAAAGCTCAACACCGACAATACTGACTTTGTCGTGCAGGTTTACACGGCTTTGAGTGGTTTTGTTAGGGATTTTTCCAAAAGAGTTCTGAATGTGGCCGAACTGCCACGTCTTTTAGTCATGGCCAATGAAATGGCGGCCATACTTGACCAGCACATCCTGGACAATCTGCTCATCGACGGCGTGCCTCGTTATGCTTCGGAGTATCTCCATCAAGGGATAAATAACATTTCGAAGGAAACAGACCTCAAGTCTCTCGCAACCCGTTATTTGGCCGAGTCTCATATCGTCTTTCTGACTGTTCGTGATGGCCACGGAACGATGACTGCAACTCAAGACGCAAATCCCGAACAGATATATTACCGGGCCGTCGCTCTGGAGATCTTGGCTACTACTTTCGGTGATCATACAGATACAGTACAAGGCTCCCAAGACTCGGAAATAGTCACCAACCTTCTTACTATCATAATAGCTGATTTGATTTTTGGAAAACTAATTGGGCTTCTTTCCTCGCCTAAATTCATACTCTGTGATGTCTTGGCAAGCACTTTCGAAAAAACTGGCCAGAATGCTGGTGTGTCTGTGGGGAAAGGAAAGATCTCGAAGGGCGGCGTGCTCCAGACCTTAGCGACCAAGGTATCAAATGGATGGAAGGTTGTGTCCATGATGCTCTCGAAGGAAACGAAGAAGGCCGAGATCAAACCTTCGATTTTTTACTCTCCGGTGCTCAATCTTTTAGACACACTCACCAGGTTTAGCCAGGCGAGGTCCGTTTTGGCGCACTGCTTTTCCCTCCTTAGGGCCTTTCTCTTTGTTCGAAGTGCATTTGCAGAACGACTTGAGGGCTTCGTTGTCTCAACAATCATGGCAAAAATAAGGCTTTCCCCTATTCTACTGGATGGGTTTTTGGCAAACACGGTTGAAAAGCTTAGAGCCATAGTCTTCAACAGATACACCAAGCGTGCAGAACTTCCCGCAACAGCATCAGAACTCACTCTACAAGAGCTTTCAGAATTGATTCACTCGAGTCTTTGTGCAAAGACCTCCGAAAACCCCTTCTCCGGTGCATTGATACGCTCGCTTGCATACAAGGGCCAAGGGCCAAACGAAGCCAAGAAAGAGATCGAAAATCTATTGCAAATTTTCGCCTCGGACTCTCTGGAGAGCAACAGCAGCGATATGAACAAGCTACTAGTCGTCAAATTACTTGACTGCACCATTCGTCATGTGTATCCTTCGTTGGCTGAAGACGTGAAGTTGTCATGACCAACACGAATTCGCGCTATGCTCGCTTGTGAAACTCCAAGCATCCCACTATGCTTCTGGAAAGTGAAATAAGAAAACTATTCAGGGATGAACACAGCTATAACTTCCGGCATCTTCTTGAACAGGCATGTCATATGCACCTGGCTTGTACTAGCGAGAAGCTAATCAACACCCTCGAGCTCTTTTCATATGGGAACATCTCCAATTATAAAGCCAACCCACAAGCCTTCCTCGCTTTGGATCACGAAGAAAGACGGAAGTTGACTGAGCTCACCATTCTATCGGTGCTCAATCAAAATGTAGGCAATGAAGTCAGTCTAGAGCTTCTACTCTCGAAGGTGCAGCCCGAAGTAAACAGCTACGATGGTCTCGAGACGTACTTGATAAACATGATTGAGTTCGGCGCCATCCTAGTCAAAATCGACGAGATGGCGGAATCCGTCCTAGTGAAAGATACACCAACTTTGAGGGATGCTTATGACGAGGACAAATATACTCTACGGGTTCTATCGCAAGAAGACGTGATGGAAGTCTCGATTCAACTAGCAAAGACACGTTTGAAAGAATGGCTAGATGACAAAGTGATACCCAATAGTCGGGGGTATGGGGAAACAGCATAAAGAAACCTTACAGATACATCCAGGCTTTTGCCTCATGTTTATGTGTCGTGTATTCAATAAATTACCATGGGAAGGCCATGCATGCACCTAAGGAACGCTATATTTTGAGTAGCAGCTTTGAGTAGAAAAGAATGGCCGTAAGACTAAGCACGGAACAATTTGGAGACGATACCAGCCAAACCGCCTTCTTCTTTCTTCTCCATCTCGTAAATGCCGTACCCTGCAACACCAGAGCCAAAAGTCAACAAGTACATGGCGTAGTTGTGGTAGCTTCCGTAAACTCTTTCGGGAATGTAGTCAGTGATACAAGACTGGAATCCGGTATGGCAATGGTATAAAAGGAAAGCAGACAAAGTAGTATCAAGAGCAACGGAAGTGGTGGAGGTGAAGGAAGAGGCCACCAATGGCAACAAAGCAATGGCAACAAATCTCTCGGAGGTCCAGTGGTACGAGCCGTGGGTCTTGTGTGGCTTGGGCGGAACATAGGCATCGTTGACGGTGCCCACGATATTTCCGGGTGGCTGTGGGATGGTCTTGAGGCCACGCATAGCGAGAGGCTTTACCAACATCGAAGATCTGGAGATGCTCAGGGATATGCCGATACGGGTGATGTGCAACATTGTGGTGGATAAGATTGGGGAGAAGTTTAATTTTTCTGGCTCGATTCTCAATATGTATGGTGTACCCAGGAACCCCGGATCTTACACTTAGTTGCCATATGATTGGTCGCGCTCGGCATCTATATACAGGTTGACCCGGGAGCCCCAAACCTGACGCTTCCCCACGTTCGGAAGAAAGCCGATTTTCGGCTGCATTCATCTAAGTCTCCTCATCTTCAATCTCGTATTCCTCGATCTCAGGAATCACCTGTGTAGAGCCGAACCTCTCTTTCAAGGCCTTTTCAAGAATTCCCAACGGCCCCTTGTAGTATATGGTCTTGGTAAATATCTGTACAACGCTGTCATACCAAGAATCGGGATCTGCGTCGAACCTATGCAAGTCCGAACTAAGGGCGCTGCACCAGCGTTGGCCTTCCGCATCTTTCTGTGCCTTGTACATGACATCCAAATTGGCTATCACACCCGCTAGAATTGGAGCAGCACGTGAGTTGGCGGCACGGTCAAAATATATCTCGTCGACGACCTCCTCTCCCCAGCAGATGGCATTTTCGCGGTACCCTTTGGCCCATAGGACCTCACTGACGTGAGCCTTTAACTCAGCCTGGATATACTTGATGTTTTCAGGGTCACAATTGAAGAGTGGATACGCCGATTGACTCGCTTGACCTGTGGCAATCTTGTCGGAGATTCCAGTGACAAGCCGAAGGTTGGCCAAGTATATATTGAGCGCATCACTGAGAGCCCTTTTCTTCTCCTTGCGGCCCAAATCCCCGGCAGACCGAGCAAACGTGGATGCTAGGCTGTTCAATGTCAAGAGAAGCTCGTCGCTGAGCAGGGAATCTGCATCAATCAAGAAGTTCGGATCAAGACGTATGTTCAGGTATACGCTCTTGAGCATGTCTATCGACCTTTGCAAGTAGTTCACCTTAACCGAGAGGTCTGGGCTCGCTCTGCTAAGCAAACGACAGCACTGTGACATGCGCTCCACATCGCCCATTCTGTAAAAGACATCGTTGTCATCCACCATCCGCTTCAATAGAGTCACCGAGTCATGAAGACGGCCTTTTGCAAGTAAAGCTTTAGCGTATCTTAGCACAATATCCACGTAAAAGTTCGTAAACTCAGGCGACTTGCCCCGAAGCAACTCCCCCGTATTGAGCAATGGCACCATATAGTTGCGCAGACCATCGGGAAGAGTTTCGTCAAATTCCAAGTCCGGGCTGACTTCCTTGGCCAAGTCAATCAACAAACGCCGGTAGTGTTTGACTGCATATCTAGGGCTCTTGAGCACATCGTCTTTGCTGACGGCCTTTGCCGCGGTGATTTGGTTGGAGAATTTTATCTCGAATGGAATGTGCTGTCTTGAGTCGGCGTCTTGGTAAATAAAGTAGAGAGACCCAAGGCAAACGATCAAGCCGCCGATGTACCCGCCTGCAGCAATATTAATCACAGTTCCCCATCCTTTCAACCCGCTGCCGGTCAAGGCAGACGCTGAAATATGTCTTCGAGTGAAGCCGGGCCTTGCTGTAAAGCTCCGGGCGGCGTGACGTGCAAAGCTGGAGGAGAACATGGGCGTTAGTTGTAGTGAGCGGCGCATCAATGTTATGTCTATGCGTGCAGGCGAGATGTGGTGCGGCGGAAACATAAGCCCAGGTTCTTTTCTCATCGGATACAACACTTCTTTCGGAACCCTCCATTTTACTTGGGAATAGCTATTCCTGAGCCATGGTGATCATCACTGATGATCAAAGTACCAGCGTCAACCAGAAGCTTCCTTTCTATCACAAGCTTCTCGCAAACTGGCTTTTGACTGACCCCAGTTATGTGGTGCAAGACGGTAAAGACCTCCGCAATTACCAGGTTCAGAAATACACCCACGTGTACTATTTCTTCGGTGGTCGGCTTCGCTGCACAAAGCTGAAGCCTTTGAATGTGTTTGTGGGTGCTGTCATTTTGACTGCAGGGGTTCTTTACTGGGTGTACGAGGCGTCATGGATGTGGAGCCATGTCAGCCCCGCCGTGGTGATCATTTTCACCTACCTCTGGCTCTTGGCGTTTGCCTTCTTCATCAAGGCATCTACCTGTGACCCGGGAGTACTACCTGTGAACAGTCATATTCCCTACGACCCTAGGCACCTAGCGAGCGCCAATGGGCCGGACGAGTACTTCAACGCAATTACGTTGCCGTATTATGGGGACCGCGTTACTGGGGTGAACGTGAAGTATTGCTCTACTTGCCATATTTGGCGTCTTCCTCGCCTGAGCCATTGCTCCATTTGTGGTACATGTGTGCTTGGCCATGACCACCATTGCATCTTCCTCAACAATTGCGTGGGTGTACGTAACTACCGCTACTTTCTATGGTTCCTTCTCATTGTCACGGTCACAAGTGTATACCTTGCCGTTTTTTCCTTTGTTCAATGTTTCTACTATAGACATCTGGCTAGCTCGATCTCGTCATTCCTGCAGTCTATAGCTCAGCTTCCGGCAACGTTCTTCCTTGGGATTCTCGGATGCATTTCGGCGGTCTATCCGTTCATGCTCTTGATTTTCCATTTGTTCTTGACTGCCAACAATTACTCTACGAGAGAGTACCTCAACTACGTGAGGCCCTCACTTGAATCCACTGATCCCTACATCCATGTCTTTTCGAAGAGGAGCATATGGAGGAACTTGTGGATGAATTGGTTTGCAATTCGTGCTAATTTACCCTTGCTCAATTCCAGGCAGTCGGTGCCTCAACGAACCATCACTCAAAGTCAGCTTCCACCATTGAGGTCATTCGAAAAAGCCGAGTGATTGCACAGGTGCAGTCGGGCCACTCGCACAATCTTCAATACGAAGAGTAACCTTAATATTGATATATTCAATCCTGGCGGTTAAGACGCTTCGGTACATTTCTTTCTAGATATTTAATACAACACACCAACATTCTTATATTTCTGTGATATTTGCTGACTGATTCCAAATCGCAAGTGCGAGAGCCATTGATAAAGTGCGCGTCTCATTGCATTGCATCACTACCGTTTGTGCCCAGTGAATGAGGTTAATACAGGTTTGCACATGTCGGCAAATTATATATAAACACCCAAAAAAGCCGTATTACAGCGTGTGATAATGACTGCATTGCCCAATGACTTGAGCGAAATCCTTGCCGTGGCGCCTTTCTACCACTTGACGCCAAAGCAGGACTTGGCTCCGCTCTCCTCCATCAGCAGCATCCACCCACAAGCGATAAACCCAAAAGGCTTTATTCCCTCTGCAAGTTCCCAATTGGTCGAGGACTTGGAGCAAGATTTCGACGGTTTCTCGGAAGAGAAAAAGCAGCTGTTCGTTAGCTTTGCGGCCAAGTTTAGAGCGTTCCAGGAACCCGAATTGGAACGCGTCACTTTCAAACGACCTGTCATTGCTGCAGATAGCAAAAAGACCCTCAGTCTAGGCAAATTACCATCCTTTTATAATCTTTTGAAGTCCGAAGATGATAGAGTTCCTGAAGCGGTGATCAAGGACCTCGATGCCAACTTCGATGTATCCACCATCGCAGGCGATAACTTGAATATTCTTGACAGTCTCGAGGATCTTTCAAACGTCAAGCTGCACATTCAGAATTACAAAGACAGGCTTAGCAGTGCTATTAATACCAATTCGAAGAAGCGGCTGTCAGGGGCGGTCTTAACAAGTGTGGCACCCAAGAAAAGGTTGGCTTACGATCAGGCAAAATCCTCTGCAATACGAGAAAAGGGGCTTAGTGATTTACTAGACAGTTTGGATCTCGAAAATCCCAACCAGACGGGGTTTGATCATTCAAAATACCTCGTCTTTCAAGATGGGGAACTATCCTTTCTGCGATTTGCATTGACCGAAATTAGAAAGTTATACTCAGAACGCACAAAAGAGCTGGAAAACTTTAGCCTGAGCCAAAGACTCAAGATACAGAGGCTATGTGTGAAAACCATTACAATGTCAGAAGTGGCAAGCAGAGCCGATCTTAGTGACTCCATCCAAGCTTGCACGGTTCTACTTCACATATTAAATTCTTGCATAAAGGATCGCCAATTGCACTTGGACTCATTTATCGATGCTATTGTCAACTTCCTTGCTATACTCGTCGATCGAGTGAGGCAAAGCGAAAGAAGCTTAGAGCTCCAAAAAGAATTACTAGAATGCTTCAATGCTTTTACAACCCAAATCAGACATAGGGCGATTGACGAGCATCACATAACGAAGCTAGAGTACCTTTGCATCGGTGCTATTGCGACAAGAGCGAGAAATGATGAGTTTGACAGCATGAAAGCCGTGTTTGTGGACTTCATAGTACACATCTTCAAGTATTATGCCTCACAACGGGAGTTTCTAATCGACGAGATACTCTTCAACTTAAAGGAGATTCTGGCTCACAACAAAGACAATCACACCATTCTTTCACTCGGAGTCAGTGTTCTGTTTCCATGCCTCATCTTGTTGGAGCTCGTTCAAAGTCTTGACCTACAAGAATCAGAAAAGGAAGTTGTGGAATTTTTAAAATTGGCCAAAGGCCCCACCCCAAAACATGTCGCTCATCAGCGGCGACTTCAACTTTTAGAAGTTATACGCTCGAAGTACCAAGAAGCAACCAATATCGAAGGCCAGGTGGCTGATTTCATTCACAAAAGCTTATCAATTCTAGATCAAGATTCGAAGCTGATTCTCATTGGTCTCATCAAAGATCTAGTCACATTGTCTCCTCTTCCAGAATGGCCTGCCGCACAAAGTATGCTAGCCACAATTATGACCAAACTTGTTCTCGAGATGATGTCGAATAATGTTCCACAAAATCATGAACCTTTCATTCTCGATATGGCTGGCATTTATGGCGTTGAATATCTAAAGTTGAAACGTAGTGATGGCATGGGGCACAATTCCGGCCAGCATCATAACCTTGAAATTGTCGCTGCCCACAAAGATGTTCTTCTTCACCTCAAAACACAAAGGTCTGTGCCTGTTTCGGAAAACAAGGAGTTTTGCTTTCAGCTTATGAGAACAATAGATCACTTCGGTACTTTGGTGAATGATCTTCAGACTGCCCATTCCAGCCATTCGGAGAAGTCAAAAGAGCCAGAAATTCTCGCTGAATACTTGGATGAGCTCTTTACAATATTGGTTTATGGCTCTATTCCAGAAACTGGACCCACCAGCTCAGAGGTTGGCTCTGCTGCACGGAAGTCATATCGTCTCATATTAATGAGTGGTGCATATATGCATCTTTACGATAAGTTTACCACCCTACTTAAAGCTGCGTTGGAATCTTCTCGAGCTAAGGTGACCGCAAAAGCCATAAAGATTCTTTCTCGCATGATCGAGGTGGAACCCAGGATCTTGCTCAAGATGAAGATCAGCCAATCAGTCTCCAAATTGTTGACAGGAAAATCTGCTTTGTCCAGAGATGCTACCATTGACTTACTTGCTGACTATATGTTTACCACTGCGGAGTTGACCAAGACCTATTACAGATCTGTCGGTGAAATGTCCGCTGATGAAAGTATACTGGTTCGAAAACGAGTTGCAAAAATTATGTACGAGGCTTACCTCAAAGTTGACGACGTGGCCATAAAAGCATATGCCTTTGCAAAGCTTTTAAGACGAATTGATGATCAGGAGTCTTCATTTGCTAGTGTGACAAGGAGCAATATATTATCCTTGCTCTTTCTGAAGCCTGATCAGAGAATCAATTCAGAAGTCATGATTGAGGCCCTTAAACAAGGAAACCAAGTGAACAACGTTTTAAGCAACTTCATCGCCTATGCGCTTGAAAATGATGACTCTAAAAGAAGACGATACATGATTATCAAAGATGTTGTGTCTTTCATTCTTGATGAAGCGTTAGTCGCAGATGAGTCCACAATTAGACAGACGAACGCACTACAATTGGTGAATATCTTAGTACAGTGTGATAAGACTTTGATTACACAGGATCAATTAGTGAGCTTGCAACCCTACTTGATCGGTGACTCAGGCGATTTGAAGAGCTTTTATGCACTCAAAATCACACGATTGGCACTAGGAAATTCCAGGACAACAAGACCAGACTTCCTGTCGGCCACTCTTGAAATATTATTCAGGAAACTCACTAGATTCGATACCAAAGAATTGCATGAGGCTGTGCAAGTCATCGAGCTACTTTCCTGCGAAACAAGCAACCCAGGGTTAGCAAAGGCTGCCATTTCTTCAATGAAACTTTTATGGCCCTATGTTGTCAGAGCCGAGCCTTCAGAAATCTTGGAAGTCACGAAAACTTGCAAATTGCTACAGTTACTAGGGTGTTTTGGAAGCTACTGTGATTTTCAAAATTACACTCAAGTCTTTTTAAAAAGTGGCATAGGACTAAAGGCAAATGAAACTATCGTGAGTCTAATAACAAGGTATCTCATTCGCTTTTGCCAACCTGCTTTGGAAGCTAAAGTGAGAGCGTGCGCAGCAAAGAGTCTTGTCAGTGTTGCGTCTTACAATCCACAAATCTTCCTATCCGAAACAGTTCTCAAAACTCTAGACGAAGAGTTAAGATCAGGTCCGGACTCCACTAAGCTCGCCATAGTTTCTGGATTGACTAGGTATCTCGCAAAAGAAAGCGAAAATGTGGAGACGAATGGCAAGCAGAGCGCTGCTAATTCCGAGAGAAATAGGAACAGGTTTTTAGGCTTCGAACAGCAGTCTTTGAATGATAGTGTTTGTGCTGGAGTTGTTCAAAGGTATACTCCCAGCGTTCTCGAGCTTTGCCTCTCTGATTCTGGTGTGTCGGGCGAGTTATGTGCGCTTTTTATTCAATTCGTGATGAAATTAGGGTACGCTAATCCCAAGGTATGTGTTCCGACGATAATAGCGCTCCAGGCATCCTCCAATCACAAGATCCGAAAAGTGGGAGCCGATCTTCACGAGGATGTCTTTGACAAACATGAGTCCTTGGCCGATAGGAGCTACGTGGAAGCGGTGAGCCTTGCAGCCAAGTATATTCAAAAGACGGGTGACATACAACATCTGAGCATGTTCCTACAGTCTGTGTACAATATCATCAGGAAGACGTACCTGGCACGGAAAAAGTTCATCTTGTCTTTGGCGAAACTCTTCTCGTTAAACATTCTGACGGAAACTCTACAGGCGGCCGTTGATCAAAGGGAACGAACAGTCTTTGTGGCCTTGAATTTGCTGAGCTTACGCTTCGACTCAGCGGAAGAGGTATTTCTTTTGGTTTATCATTTGGACAGGTCAATAACCAAAGAAGGCTTAGACATTTCGGATAAGATTACATCAACCATAGGCTCGCAAGCTGGGGATGGCATGTCGCTCTGCAACCTACAAAAGCTTTTCGTGTACTCGCAGTCTATATTGGCGTTGATATACTTACGACAACATCTTGCTTCTTCTTACGGAATCGGAGCATCCGCCATGGACATGTTCCGCCCGAGCAGAGCAGACCCTGAGTTGCGGCAGCAGCCCAAATTGGTCTATTTAATTGAGTATCCGGTAGCTAGCCTTGAACTCAGCATCAAGCTCAGCGATCCTGCTTCATTCGGGCCGTTGTTCACACGCATGGTCCAGTGCGCCAGAGAATACACAACTTAAGAAGAGCTGGCATTCATGCATTTCATCAAACTCCAGCGTGGGCTGGCACCGAGGATTGTATAGACACCCTCTGAAGCAGGTATGGGTTCGAGACAATATCGAAGCCATTCCCTAGGCGTAGTCTGAAGCAAAAACCATCCCTACGAGCACGTTCTCTGCGGCGTTTTCTGAGTATCTGGTCGGACGGAAGGCTCAAAATGGACTCATCCTCGTCCATATCAAGATCCTGCGAGCCTTTAGAGGGGCCATTTTCGAAACTTTTGATCTCAGAGGCCAACACCGAGTTCCGAGCCTCCCAATTGGAAAACTTCGCAAAAGTCTTCTCGATTTCAAACACCGTCAACTTCCGTTTTCGCTGTAGCTCCTCGTAGTCGTAGCGATCTTTGATGCGAGTCACTGAAGGCAAGTACTTGGTCCAGTCGTGCTGTTGAAGAAGCTCGTATTGGTTTTTGAGATTGTCCATTTCAAACATGATCCGACTCTTGTCCGCAGCAGTGCAGGATCTCTCATCCTTCATCATTCGGCGGTGAAAAACTACGTAGACATCGTCGCTCAAAGGGTCCACCTTGTGCTTTCTACGCCGCGAGAGCACACTTGGCACCTGCGTGACCCGGGCGTTCTTCTTCACCAAATTGGGCAAGTTGCATCGCTCGTTGTAGTATTTGTATTTCGGTAGCGTGTGTGCCTCGGCAGAAGTGTCTAGTAATATTTCCTGGTCCTTGTATAGAAGATCATTGGAATTGTCAAAATTGTATAGCTTGGCGGAGCTGGATAAAGTGGACGGCTCGACACTCAGTCGCAATCGTCTTCTCTTGTTTTCCTCGCCCATTGACTTCGTGATGGCTTAGCGTATGTAGTGCACTTGGTGTAGTCCTGCATCACTTGATCAGCTGCGACACGTCCTTCTTTACATACGACCTACTAGCCAACCACCATGATGCAAATACGTCGCCGAAATGTAAGGAGCCCCGATACAGCAGTGCCTCCTAAACCATCGCCGGACTCGCGTCCACGAGGCTCCTGGAGAAAACTTGTGAGCTGGAGACTATGGCTCTTCTTCATCGTGTACTGGGTATCAGCCGTGCACTACCTTGAAAGAACAAGGGTCACGAATGCAATGAAGGCGTGTGAATGGAGCAATTGGGAACACTGGTCCGGAGAGAAATCTCACGTGGTGCCCCATCGAGTGGCTTTGATTGCAGACCCCCAGTTGGTGGATGACCACACTTACCCCACACTCCCCACATTGGCCAGCTTCTTGCTCCGGAAGTTGAGTGACAATTATCTCTATATCAACCACAAGTATTTGCAGGCCCATCTTGATCCGGACTCGACGATATTTGTGGGAGACTTATTCGATGGTGGACGCGAGTGGGAGGACTCGGCGTGGATCGACGAGTACGACCGCTTCAACAGAATCTTCCCGGAGAGGCCCGATAAGCGCTCCTACAGAGGTCTTCCCGGAAACCATGACATTGGCTTCCAAAATATAAGCTCTGCTCATATGCAGAGATTTGCGGCGCACTTTGGCAAGGCAAACGACTACTATGTTCTAGGAAATCATACCTTCGTTCAGTTGGACACGATTTCGATGTCGCACGAGGATCCCGAAATCCACTCGGAGGCGAGGGCGTTTTTCCAAACCTGCCAGACAGAAATCAGCCCGGATATGCCTCGCATAGTGCTCACGCATGTCCCTCTATACCGTGACCCTTCGGTGGAAACCTGTGCCGAAGGCCGGGAATCCAAAAGACGTTTTCCCTTACAAAGAGGCTTCCAGTATCAAACCGTCATTGATTATTATCCATACACCCAAGATATCCTCAAGCAATTGAAGCCTTCCTTGGTGATCAGCGGAGACGACCATGATGTGTGCGATATGGTGCACGTGGACTACTCTGACAACAGGATTAAGTTGGCCCGTGAAATCTCCTGCAAGACTGCATCCATGACCAACGGCATCAAGTACCCCGCCATCCATTTGTTGTCGCTCAACAACCCCAATGGCGTGGGTCCCGGTTTCAACCCCGATCCTGATGCATCTACCATTCAAACGACAATGTGCTTGTTGCCTCGCCCCTACTTGGCAGCCAAGATATACTGCGCTAGTCTCCTAGTATGCTATGTATTGATTTACATGTCTGCTTCCTATGCCAGTCGAGCCGCTTTGGGCTCGGAGAAGCCGACCAAGAACGTTCCGGGGACGAAGGCGGTGGTGTGCGTGCAATGCGTAGCCCTTTTCCATATCTTTCTTCTCATCTGGCTCAACAAAAACCAAATGTGAGACACTTCAAATGACTTCGATTTATTTTCGACCGAAGAACCTTTCTATGTAGGAAGGACTGAAATCACTTCGCTTGGAGATGTACTGTCTCACTGTAAATACCTTCAAACTGGCGAGATGCCCTTCAGTGATAAGTGAATTGATCAAGTTGGGTTGAACTGTGAACAAATTGCTGATCTCCCTTAGGATTTGAAACCGCTCACTCAACTCGGGAATCTCCCACGAGTCGATCACTGATTGATACCTGATGACATCCTGGGTCAATACTATTCCACCAGTGGAATTGACACTGAATTTTTTGAAGTGGTCCAACAAGAGATTCAACGTGATCATTCCGATTTTTATTGACACATTGATGAGGTTGTCATTGTTAGTATTGGCCTTGAATAACGAGTGTGAATGGATGAGAAAATCAGATATGGTTTCACACACATCCGTGTAGTCTTGCACATCATCGATTGTGTCACAGAGGAAATCTTTCTTCTTTTGCTTCAGTAACAAGTATGTCAACCGCGCAGTGAAAAGCTCCACAACTGTCTCGAGAATGAGATTCAATGAAGTCTCACAGCGCTTGACAAAGCCATTGGTCAAACTTATCATTCTACCCCGTACAGCTGGGTTGTTGACAGTACAAGGCATGATCACCTTCTTGATGCACGAAGATAGCAAGTACAAGACTTCGCTGGTTAAGTTGAAAACCTTCAAATAATTCATAGGAGGATCGTGTACACCCGTGGCGTTCGATAGCTCCAGACGTGCGTTGTCATATGCCACCTCAAGAGCACTTCCAATGTAGAGTCCACCAAGATCGAAAATTAGAAGTTCCATGATTTCCAAGGCATACTCAGGAGCTTTCGCAGGGCTGAGCTCTAACACACGAGCAATTACCTCGATGGCAATTTTAAGTACAACTTGCACGTTGTTGATCTTCAACGTTGCCAGAGATTTTGTCGCAAGTGGTGCTTCTGTGGAGTCTCGAATGGACAAGCTTTCTGGGAAACGTACTTTGATAACGTCTTTAAACTTGTTGAGCCGTCTCTTGTCGACAAATAAGAACAGGCTGCGCTCGTTGCATATGTCGTGGGAGCCCACAGCCGTCATATTGAGAACAGCAGCTTCATTTTCGTGTTCCTGAAGCTTTGCTTCGAGATCTCTTTTGACCAAAAACTTCTCGTTTGCGCTGGTATATTCATGGGCGATGCCGTAGATGATGTTCTCAAGCATATCCTTCTCTAGCTTGAAGTAGGAGTTGTCGGAAAGATACTGGATGAACAAGTCGTAGTAGCACTGGTCAAGCGTAGAGCCAACATCGTTGTTATCATCGAAGTCGTTGGCGACGAAGAATTCCTTCATGTCTTTTGTGAAGTCGCCCACCAAGACGAAAAGTGCATGCAAGACCCGAACATGAGCCAAAGACCCAGCTTGTTGCGAGTACAGCAATAGCGTAGCCACCTTGTTTTGGATTATTTGGGCGTAGATTCTTTGCATCATGATTTTGAGCACAGGCACAAACTGCTCGAACACCTGTTTGATGATACGGGCCTGGCCTTTGACAGAAACCTTGAGCCGGTTCAATAGGTGTTCCGTAACTTCATCCTCGAAAATAGATGGCACCTGCTCATTGGGATCCGAGAGTATTGTCCTGATCTGCTCACTGTCGAGCATGGAGTAAACTCCCTCTTCTTGCTCTGGCTCCTCCGGTAAGAATAAATCGGACTTGTTCATGAAAGCCAGTACAACGCTGCTTCCGCCGTTGAAGTCGAAGAGGACTTTGGCAATTCCACTCATTTCCTCGAAATCGTTGTCTTCAAATGCAATCTCGAAACGCTCCACAAGCTTCTGCTCCATCATCTCACCGTACTTGTCGATTGTAACAGCACATTTGGTCACTTTAGGGAGGTTTCCGGTTAGGGAATTGATCTTCTTAGCGAGCACCATGAGACTATTGATTGTTCTGGCACACTTCACCCACAGCTCAGGGTCTCTCGATGTCCGCAACTGCTCTAGCGGTTCATACTTTTCCTTTGTGTAGAATCCATGATAACTCCTGATCAAGAAGATCGTCTCGGTCGATCTATCCCTGGACTTTGTGATCTTGTTCAAAGACTGGTTCAATGGGTCGAGCTTCTCTGTTATACTTGAAATCTCAAGGTCGAGATGGTCGAACTTGGACACAATGTCTTCCACTTGAGACGAGAGCTGAAGCACATTTCTGCTGTGGCTTAGCTCAAACTCCTCGACGCTCTTGGTGGCCCGCTCGTTCTGGGTCTGCGCCTCCTCGGCCAACTGCTTCAAGTTCCTCAAAGTGGACTCAAATGTCCGGATATATGGTTTTGGGTCTAAGTATTCGAGGTTGTTGACCTCGGCGCCTTTTAGTATATGATCCTTGCTCAACTCCTCAATGAATTCGTGCGGCGAGAGCCCGCAGAGGAAATCATCAATAGATAGTAGCTTTCGTATGTCATCTTCTAAGTCGTAGATGACAAAGCTCATTACCTAGCACTGTAGAGCTCTTTGTTGTCACGAAATATATGATCGCGTTATGTATATATGATCGCGTTATATGCAAGTCGTCGGCCGCACTTCTACCGCTACCTACTAACTGCCCATGGCGCTACTGTTGATGGCGGCTACGCGAAGTCAAGAAAAATCTATATTATGGTTATTTCAAGTAAATGAGTAACTCAGAATTAAGCAGAAACCTTGAAGGTGGTGTGACACTTACCACAGTATTGTCTGTCCTTGTGGTGGGCCATGAAGACACCGGCACCACAAGTTGGACATTCTCTTCTCAATCTCTCGACCTTTCCATCGTCATCGATCTTGTAGTAAGTCAAGACAGCCAACTTGTTCTTTCTGTGCTTGTGCTTGATCTTCTTTGGGGTGGTGTAGACCTTCTTTTTTCTCTTTCTACCACCACCTCTCAATCTAAGGACCAAGTGAAGAGTGGACTCCTTCTGGATGTTATAGTCAGACAAGGTTCTGCCGTCCTCCAATTGCTTACCAGCGAAGATCAATCTTTGTTGGTCAGGTGGAATTCCTTCCTTGTCTTGGATCTTGGACTTGACATTGTCGATAGTGTCGGAAGACTCGACCTCAAGGGTGATAGTCTTACCGGTTAAGGTCTTGACAAAAATTTGCATAATGGCTCGTCTGCAAAAAAGTGCTTCTTTCTTACCAATAGGTGAAGAGAAAAGATTTGGAAAAAATCCTGGCGCACTGAAGAGTCGGTGCGCCAAAGTGGTACCGCCACGACCCTGCGCGTGATAGGGCTGAAGCCCTACCGCTCATGCACCGCAACTAATGTGGATCAATTCTGCAAGTGTCAAGAGGGTGCTAAAGCTGGGGTAATATCTCAGGCGTCTGATCCCTTGCCAGCGTCGCTTGCGAGCTTGTAGATCGCTTGCGCGACATTTTCCAGGTATTGCTACAAATAGGATTGCCAGGAATCGGTACTTAAACATTTTCTGTGTCCTTATTGGCACTAATCATTAGAAATGGCTTTGCAATCTGCGGACCGTGACCTCCGAGAATGTTCACAGAAGTGCACATCGCATGTCTTCATCCCCATTGCACTAATCTGCTTTTGACAAACGATACAAGGCTTGGTTTGCCTAGTTCTCCATGTCTCGATTAGGCGATAAGGTTTTGCGCAACCGTAAGAATCTATATGGCGACGACTCGTACAACACGGCATCAATCAAATCGCTTGGATTCCACAAATACTATCCCCGGGAGTCTGAACCCAAGAGAAGCGTGACTTGCATTCTGATTTTCCTTCGACTTCTCCTTTGCAGGGCATAAATGGTCGTTGCCTCGGAATCAACCGGCCGCTCAGTACCAGTCGTCATCGGATTCCTCGGCATCTTTTCGGTGGGTGGTGGAACGGGCTATATTGATGGTCTTTCTGTTGATGGCTCCACACAGTAATAGTTTGGCCTCCAACGCATCCACAGAGATGGCATCCTTGCCAATTCCCTCAAAGCCCACAATTCGGGAAGCCTCCTGGCCGTTCTTGTAGATGACCACAAAGGGGAGCACCTTGATCAGAAGCTTGGCCACAAGAAACGGAGCCTTCTCGGCAGGAATACACACCACATGAAGTGCCAAGTGCTTTTCTGCTATAGTGTTTAAGACATTGTTCATGGCAATGCATCTCTGGAAGGTGGGCTGGTAGAAATGCACCAAGGCTGTTTCCGACCGGGTGACCGAATTCATGAGCTCTTTTTCATCATTAGTGTATGTCACGGACCCGAGGTTGTCGCCAAACGTATGGGAGGCCTTTTCAATGCTTGAGATCTCCTTCTTCAACTGCTGGAGCCGGTCCTCCTTATACCGGGTGGTCAACTCGTCCTCATTCTCTAACTGCTCTAGCAACTCCAGCAAGGACTCCGAGTCGGACACATCCCCTTCTGCAGTATGTTGGAGGGCCTCGCCCCTCTTCGCCTCTTGGTACTTTTCAACGTACTTATCCACGCTCGAACTCATGGTGTGTGGAGATGTAACAACGCGCATCAGTTTCAAGACGCGCTTCACGGGCATGAAGAGGGCCACATAAGCCCTGGTAGCTGGGCACGGCTCGAGAATGCCGACTAGCTGCAAGAATGTAAATGCCGTCCATGTGCCGACCCCTGTAGATTCCTCATTCGTGCAGTAATATTTCTAGAATGCTGCTGACGTTGCTGATGTTTGTTCTCACTATCTGTCTGTAGTCGTCAGACATGTCAGCACCAGTGGGCGCCAGCTGCATTAGAGAGATGGACTTGTCCAAGTTCTCCTGGATCTGCCTCAATGTAGACACGATCATCTCTAGCTCCAATAGCACGGTTTCCTCGTGTTTCGAATAACTCATGAGAAGCAAGGCTGAGAAGAGTTGTTCACATGAGACTGCGAAAGCACACCACGAACCTGCCTCGCTCGACCGCTACGCTACATCCCACACCTACATACACGACTGGAAATACGGGCGTATTTTATGACTATGCTAGAGTGAAGCTACTGGTGCTTCTTATGCAATCTATGACACCGATGAGTGGGGCTCAACCGTAGCTTTTAGCAATACGAGCCTTTAAGCCCTCGAGGTCGGCCCGATATTTCTTTCTATCGAGCTCTTTCTCTTTGATGGACTCAAAAAGCAAGTTGCGGAGCTGGTTGTTCTCGTGGATCAACTCGATTTTGATGCGCTCGTTCTCGTTGAACTTTCCTAGCAAGTAATTGAATTCCTTGCATAGTTTCAAGTACGTGCCTCTGAGAACGGTGAACGTTGCAACGAGTCTGCTGGTGCTGGCCATGGACTTTTTGAATTCCAGCAAAGTGGTTGGATCAATGGCCTGGTTGGTGCATTCCAAGTGGTCCTTGCGAGCTTCGTTTGGCGCTTCTTCAGATGACACGCTTTCTGACGGCTCATTGGCTTCAAACAAGTTGCCGTAAGGCGATGCGTCCGTAGAGGACGCAGAGAACTCGGTGGGGTTCTCTGGCTTGACACATGCGCTTTCACAAGAAGCAATGGCATTTTCTAGCTCCATGTTCAAAGTACCGGGCTGGAAAAAGTTCTCTGTTTCCAGCATGAATTTGTCGAGCTCCGACATGTCATTGCTGTTGAGCTTGACTCTTTTTGATGCAGGCTCTGCTTCGAGTCCCTTTTCGTGGGTTAATGGAGAGGCATCGCAGTTCATCGGTGACTATGTGGAGAGGAGCAAAATGATTTTTAGCTCTCGGTATGTGATTTTTGAAGATGATGCAATGGATGACTTTATGCAGAGGGGCTGGTTGATGCAAGTGTTTTGGAAGCTACTGATTTGGGTGCAGCGATGAGTTCAAAATCATGCAGATGAGGCATCGCTTGAAATGCGGTGCGAGGACCACGTGAGGTGCTGATGTGCGCGTTGTATTCGGCCTCTATATATATACCAATTGTGGGACCTAGTCCTCAATATGCAAGTGTAATGGCCAAACCGGACTCGAAGAGTTAGGTTTCGCCGCCCTCCGTAATAAATAAGAAATGAAAGTCTGTGGCTCTATCTCAGCAGCTTCTGATGCGTGGTGAAATCATCCATGGAAGTCTTGTCGCCACGTCAAGAACCATGCGAATGCAGAGATGTCTATTTCCTGGGCCAGAAGTTCAACCTGCTGACCTCGGTCAAAACCGACGATGTCTTCTCTGTCATGTCGTTAACAAGCTCTTGTGTTTTATCATTAACCTCGTCCAATTCCTTCATGATCGTGCTTCCCACGTCTTTGACCAAAATGCCGGACTCCTCCCATTTCTGTGTCAATGTCTGCAAGACGGATTCAAAGCCCTTTTTGCCGATCAGGGCGTTTTGCCCAAACCGCTCTACCGACCATTCTTCTAGCTTGTTACAGATGCTCTTGAAACTCAGGAACGCCGTGAATTCTGCCTCCTGCGTGAACTGCGTCCTCAAGCTTTCCATCCCTGGGTCCGGTTTGTATGTGACAGTCTCCTTAACCAGAAGTAAGTTGCACATGGTCATGTTGGCCGACTTCATCACCAACGTTTTGTTAACCAAATCCACCTCGCTCAATTCTCTGACAAACGAGTACTCATCGCCTCCAACAATGGCCCTGAGCCATTTGGGGATTGGCTGCTTGCATGCAATCAAACGCTCTGTCTTCATGATTTTGGTGTCCGGGTCGATGTGGCGGTTGAGAATATCGACACTCACCACATGGGCGGCCAATTCGTTGGGGTATTTTTGCCAATTGGCGGCCGTGACCTGCTCCCAGGAATAATTAAAGTAGTGCTGGCTTTCGAAGATCTTCATTGTGTATTCGAGTGTGGAAGAAGATGGAGTAGCGTGTGCAATCTACTGATAATAAATGTTTTTTTGCGCAGCTGTTTCGCTCTCGTGAGCATAATCACACCCTGCACTTCCCGGGCTCGAAAAAGAAACGAGCGATGGTCCCGCGCGCACGAGATTAGTTTCGGTCAAGTTCCATGATTCCGATCGCCACGTGACCAACCTACGGCTTCTTGTTTCGGCATTTCCGGATCGCCTCTGAGCCGGTACAGATCCGTTTACGCAAGTAATCTGCTCCGATCGCAGCTTATCGGCATACCACTACTACCGACCCACTACTAGCGGCCCACTACTACCGACCCACTACTACTATCCTCTTGCCGTCAGCTCACCTCCTTACTCTTCTACTCCATACCATACACTATCTAAATTTCCTGCACCCTCATATTACTTCAAACTCTACTCCACCGCTCGCTTGAGTGAGTCTAGCTTCTAGATTCACGCATTAGTAAAGCGCGGGCCACCCGTACACCGCGCAGACCTCTTACTCATATCCTCCAAACCGCCACTCTTGCACCCCACACCATGCTAAGAAACTTTAGCAACATATACGGATGCCTCAAAAGGGACCTCTCGAAGTCCGTCTCGAGACTCGCGGAAAACGCAGCATCCACTCTGCCGCAATATAAAACTTCCGTGCTTTCAAATGGCCTAACGGTGGCCAGTGAAGTCATGCCCGGCACCAAAACTGCAACAGTTGGCATGTGGATAAACGCCGGTTCCAGAGCGGATAATCCTCGCAGCAGCGGCACGGCTCATTTTTTGGAGCACTTGGCATTCAAAGGCACCTCCAAGAGATCTCAGTACTCCCTCGAGTTAGAGATAGAAAACCTAGGTTCTCAGATCAATGCGTACACTTCAAGAGAGAACACTGTCTATTTCACCAAGTGCTTGGCCAGCGACTTAGAGAAGAATGTCGATATTTTGAGCGATTTACTCACAAAATCCAAGCTCGAGACCTCGGCTATAGAAAAAGAACGTGCCGTCATCTTGCAGGAGAGTGACGAGGTGGACAAGATGTTCGATGAGGTTGTTTTCGATCATTTACACGAGATCGCCTTCAAAAACCAGGATTTGGGAAGAACCATTCTAGGTCCAAGAGAAAAGATAAAAACCATCAACAGAGAGGACTTGGTCAATTACATCAGTAAGAACTACAAAGGCGACAGGATGGCCCTAATTGGCGTTGGCTGTGTGGACCACAATGAGCTTGTCCGCAATGCTAAAAAGTACTTTGGCCACATAAAGACAAGCAAGGTTCCTTTCAAGCAACACGGGGATGATCTTCCTATCTTCTATGGCGCTGAGAGGCGGATTCAAGATAACTCTCTACCTGTCACTCATGTTGCATTGGCAGTCGAGGGTGTAAGCTGGTCCGCCCCAGATTTTTTCACGTCCTCCGTGGCTAACGGCATCATTGGGTCCTGGGACCGGTCCATTGGTATCGGTAGCGACTCCCCTTCCGCCCTCACTGTGACTGCTGCCATGGGCGGGCCTAATCACTCGCCAATCTTGAACTCATACATGGCTTACACTACATCCTACGCTGATACAGGATTGATGGGTATTTATTTCACTGCCGATAGCAACACGGACATGTCACTTTTCGTGAATGCCACAATGAAGGAATGGGCTAGATTGAAGAATGGAGAGATCTCGGTCGAAGAAGTTGAAAGGGCAAAGGCACAGTTGAAAGCCTCCCTAGTTTTGGCTCTAGATGACTCGACTGCCATTGCTGAGGACATTGGAAGACAACTTGTGAACACCGGCTTCCGTTTGTCGCCTGAAGATGTGTTTGAGAGAGTTGAAAGCATCACCAAGGATGATATAGTTGCATGGGCAAACTACCGGTTGAAAGACAAGCCGATCTCCATGGTAGCATTGGGCAATTGCACGACTTTGCCTACTCACAAGGAGCTTACAAAAGCGATGTCTCTTTGATTGGTGGCACTATTAAAGAATATATTTCACAATTATTTAAGTTGAAAGGCTATGAGCCTTCCTCATTTAAAACATCTACTTCGTTTTCTCCATCCTCATCGTCGGATTGATCGTCTATCTTGAATACTGATTCAGAGGGGATTCGCTTCATGATCTCGGGCGGGCTAAAAAGCTTTCCAATGTTAGTGATCCAGCGAGTTCGCTTTTCCAATAAAGACCTCAAACCACTGTTCGCTGCTTGTTGTTGTGCAGTGTTCACGGGCTCCTGGGCTGATTTCTTCTTCTTGCTCTTTCCTTTAAGTCTCTTAACGTACGCTTGGTCAACTTGCTTGTCTAGATCCTCCAAAATAGTGCAATATTCTTGGTAAGCCAATTGCTCCTCCAAAATAGGAAGCAATGCCTTCTTTCTCTTCCTGTTCCGCGCAACAGCGCCTTTCAATTCTTCTTGTAGTGATCTCAACTCAGCGCAAACCTCGTCGTCTTCTCTGTTGACGATCCATTCGTCTGAGTCTATGATAGAACCCTTTTTCAGTTTATTCTCATCTGAATCCAGCAAATTCGTGAATATACCAATGTACTTAAGCTCTCTCTTGAGTCTTTCCTCCATAGAGTAAAAGTCATTGTCCTCGGAAAGAACTTTGTAGACATCCCCCGAATCTAGCTGACTGGCTGAGTCTTCGCCGAATAACTTGTCTGAGATACCAGAATCCTCCTCTTTGACTATTTCACTCTCATCTTCTTTTTCGTTCTCGTCCCTTTCGCTGTCCTCTTTTTCGGTGATCTCATGAATGCTCAAAACTGCCGATAATAATCGACTGGAAAGCGGACCGCATGACACATCTTCCGTCAAAAGCTTCTCGTCAGTCAAGTCAGATAATGTTCCTTTAGGCTTGAAGGATTCCAAAGGTGGTCTTTGAAATGAAGGCGAGCCTAGTTTTGACCCCAAAGCCGCGTCCTCTTCTGCCCAAGTTTCAGAGTATAGCGGGCCAAGTTTCGGTATCAAATAAGGGGTCACTGAAGGGTCGTAATTCTTCTCGAGTCCGGGGGGAACAACAAATTTTTCATTGATGAAAGTTATGTCGTCGCTAACAAAGGGCCGAAAGTATGACTCAATGTAGGATTGGTAAGTGGTGAATTGAACCTGATTTGTGGGCGCTTTGGTCTTCGAGAAATCGATGTTCGGTATGACTCCAGGGAGCATTTCTTTGAGGTCCTTCGAGGGGTAAGATGCAACTCCGTACTTCTTTTTCAAGTAATCGACCCCCTGAGTTTCCAACCCTTTGTTATCATCTGAAAACAAGCCCAAGTCACTGATGGCACTGGCAGATAGCGACTGAGAGCATACAAACTCCGAATGAGGATTTTTGAGTCGTGTATCATTCTCCTGTGTGTATGAGCCACTCTGTTCGGGCGGCACAGGGTCATATTTGGAGTTGAGCTCCTCACCCTCTTCTTGTTTTACCTCAAGGTCCATCGCCTGCTCGTAAACACCATTATTTTCGTCATCGGATTCTTCTGCTTCTAGTGCAGAAAGCTTCCGTCGCTTTGCGAGAGGAACGGTTTCATCCCCCAATTCTCGCTGCACCCCGTTACCGTTAGCACTTGGATTTTCATCTTCTAGCTCGAGCTGTTCGGGCTCTTTAACGTCGTCTAATTCAGGTTCGTCTTGTTCATTGGCTGCAGTTTCGACTTCCAGCTGGCTCTTGAGCCTGGCTACTACGCTTTGAAGTAGAACCTGGTCCCTCTCTGCTGCAGAAGTAAGGCTTTTGGAAAGCTTGGTTAAGAGCTTGTTCAAATTCTGTAGCGTGTTGAGGTTCGGAACCTCTCTTATTGCGTCTCCATCTAGCAATCCCACTGAGGAGTCGTACTTGAGTCTCAATTCGTCTATGATGTCGTCTAAGACCGTAGACGCTGAATGCATGACCATGACAGAAGCCGTCGCCTTGGCAGATTTATATTATGGCTTCAAATATAGCACAAATTGCACTCCTCTATGTTCTAGGGATAAAGCGTCCCGGTGGTGCCCGTGTGTGACTTAGTCAGGTAGAACTCCTGGTTATGGTCTCTCAAATGTCAGTGCGCGTGGTGTACGGATGCACACGGGTCGGGACGTTGCAGCACATCACACTATATGTTTATTTACACGTATTTATGGGGTCAAGCTCTTCATGTACTCTTCGTCCTTTTTCCTCTTCACTTCCTCCACACACTTTTTGACTATACGGTGTCTCAGGATTGGCGCGTCCTCGGGTCTCTTCCAGCTCTCTGGGAATTGAGCCTTCGCTTTCACAGGCTTGGAGTGACGATAGTCAATAGCCACGGAGTCAAAAGTGTTTTTCGAGAGGTCTTTCGATTCGCTTAAGAGCTTGTTGAAAGTTTCGACCAACCAGCGTGCGTTCTGCGCAGACTCCTCGTACCGATCCGTGGAGAATCCGAACGTCTTCGTGTTGTGATTGAACTTGTTTCCAGCCAAGAGCATAAACTTCTTGGCCTGCTGCTCATTGAGACTCAAGTCCTGCAATTGCACCTGTAACTTGACTCTTCTGTTAATTCTGTTTGACTCGTCGGTGAAGTCGGTATTGAATGTGAGTCTAATCGGAGACTGTGTAGCAGGGGCGGGCTTGTATTCCTGGCGGTACTTGGCCAAGAGTGGTAGCTCGTAAGCGCTGATTCTGTGTATCTGTTCGACTTTCCTTCTCTCGTGTGGTGTTTCTCCCTTGTCGAAGACTCTGATGTTACTCAACTTTTGCGGAAGACCTCTCAAGTTGGAGGGTGTGTTGCTCATGACTCTCTCCTTGAAGTTGTCGAGTTCATAGCCATAAGTCAAGCTTGGCTTTTTCGTCTTCAACGAGTCGAAGGTCGACAAAATGGCATTTCTCTCGTCGTCGTTGGGAACGTACTTCTCACCGAGAGCGGTCTTTCTCAATTCATGCAACTCGAAGATTCTGTCTGCGGGCAAGCCCTCCCATTTGTGGGGGTTCAAATATAAAGGCTGTGCATCTGAGGAAACATATCTGCAGAGATTCTTCCCAACAGAGGTTTTGGGGCTAGCTAGCTGGCGGCTCAACATGATCGGCGTGGATAGAGCGTGAGTTGTGAGGAAAAAATTCTGACAAGTGAGTGGTACTGCATGCAGCGCGGGCTACATCACCATCAGTGTAACTATTCAACCAGGTCAATGCTTTGTTATTCCTTGGCAGACGTGATATTTAGCCGCAGATACTGGTGTTTTGCAGCAGATACTGGTGTTTTGCAGTATACTAATGTTTTGCGGTAGAAATTGATCTTGTGCAGCAGATATACTCCTGCGTTCGTGGTACCGGTACGCAAAGGCCAGCTTTTCGTGGAGAACCGTGTGCTATACATCATTCGATGCGTCAGTTTTCTGCAGTTCAACGCCACAAGATTAGCCTCGTGACCAGCCCTGTAGCTATAATTTTCGAATCACAAGGCGTTTTCTGGTGTCACATTCCATGCTTAATAACGCTCACGCGTCATCAAACTCTTCATTCTCTTGATCACTTTCCTTCTTGAAAGTAGACTCGGATCCCACCACCTCAAATCTCGCTTTCTTGTGAATATTCGTTTCTGGTTTTCTCGGATCCTCTTCCTTGACTGTCTCATGAAACCTCTTCTTATCTTTCTTCTCAGCTTTGGGAGCAAAGAACTGCGTTATGGAGGCTTGTTTTACCCTCTCCTCCTCGGTTACTTCCACGCCTTTATTCAGCGGGCTTCCAACCCTTTTGCTCACCGTGTGCCACGAGAGCTCATCATAAACCGGGTTCGCTGTAGCCTTCAAGCAGTCACCAATCAATCTGGTTTTATCAATATCCTCGTTTCCAAGCCACTCAAGCCATGCTCTTGTATTCGGCTCGATGAAAAGGGGCTTTCGTTTATGAAGCCACAGTAAGTCGCTGGCTCCTTCTCCTGCAGCAGGACCCGTGACAATAGAAAAGGAAGAAAAATAACCCATGCTGCCTACCATTTCTGTGTCGTTGTAGTTCGTGTTGTGCGAGAAAAGGCCTGCCAAATACAAAATCGGGCTCTTCTTCAGGTAAACAAAGTACGGCGTTTTCCCATGCCTGCTGTCAAGCCACTCGAAGTACCCTTGGATCGGCACCACGCAGCGGTGATGTTTCAAAGGCAAATCCCAAACGCTCTTTTCCTGAGACAACGTCTCTTTGCGGCAATTGAAGTATCTGGCCTGGTGGCGTTGGATTTCCTTGGCGTATTCTGAGCCCATACGAGCTCCACGTTTCACCGGCAGAGTGCCGCTTTTTTTGGCCCATTCTGGGAGCAATCCAAAGCTCAGCAGCTCGATGTTGTACTGATAGTCACATTTCTCCGTTTGGCTCAAGTATATAATGACACCCTGGCTCGTTGGTGGAATGTTGTAAGACGGAGAGTAGTTATGGTCTACCAAATTGATCAGTACGGTGGCCGTGTCGCCGCCGGCATGAGTGGTAGTCTCGAACGTCAGGTTAAGGCCCTCTGAGAGATGAACATGCAGCCCAGGATTCAACACGCTTTCATTTAGTGCCTGGGGGATATGGTCGATTGCCTTTGGTTAGATGTGTCTGGGTTGCCTTAGCTATCAACATACCATGCCTAGAGCGTATCTTCCGCACATGACAAATGTTTTCTGGGAGAATTGGTGAGACGTCTACGTAACAAAATCCATGGAGTGACAATGAAAGTATGGGTGGAGTTGTAGGTGCGATAGACTTCTATTGTCCATTGCGCACGCGGCACCTTCAATCAAAGTAACCGTGGAAAAAGCCTCTGAAGTGAAATTCAGAGCCGACTCTATCAATCAAGGCAACATCGGAGTCTTCCAACTCAAACTCGTATACTTCTAAGGCCTCTTTTTGGCGCTCCGCCTGCGAAGACGTGGTCACGGGCAAGAGTCCCTTGTCTATGGTGTAGCGCAACAAAATCTGAGCTTCAGTTCTGCCGTACTTCTCTGCTAACTTTGGCAACACCGTCGTCAAGGGATGGTCCTCGATTACCTTTTCGTCCTTCACAATGCGAAAAAGCGGCGACAATGGCCCGTACGCCTCCACTAGGATATTGTGCTCTTGGCAAAACTCCCGGATTCCTGCACTTTGGTTCTGCAAGTAAGGGTGGAACTCGATTTGGTTTATCTGGGGATAAAACTGCTCGTTCCCCCCAGCAACTTCGAAAGTGGTTTTCAAGTGCTCAATGGCAAAATTCGACACTCCAATGTATCTGACTTTGCCCTGTTTTTTGGCCTCAATAATGTCTGCCCAAACGGCCTCGAGGGTTTGCCCGTGTGAGTACTCTGGGTTGAAAAACGGAAAGTGAATCAAAAACGAGTCAATGTACTCCACACCTAGTTCGGCCAATGCGGCGTCTACGGCCTCTCTTCCTGACTTGTGGAGAGCGTGTTTGATCTCTACTCCCGGGTTGTACTTGCTGCAAATGAACAAGTCCTCCCGAGGCACATTGGTCTGCCTGATGGCCTCTGCAATTTCCGGGTGTGTGGTGTATATCTCTGCAGTGTCAAGGTGCCTAAAGCCGGTCTTGATACTGGAGGTCAAGTTCTGCACCAATTCGTCGACCAAGACGTTTTCTTGGGAGGGGTCTCTGGCTTTCTTGATTTTCTGCCACTTGGTGCCTGACCCGGTGCCAATGCGAACCGGCTTGCCGGATTTGGTAGTCAATTGCGGGGTGTTTGTTGCTTTGGCGGTGCTCATGTCGGATTCGCTTTTGCTTGATTACGCTCTGCAAGGGGATGGCTACGCTATATACCACGCATAGCGTGCTCATGCATATAGTGCGCATGGCGTGGAAGCCACATCTTCGGAGCCACATGCTTTAAGTGGATTTAAACTTTCATAGTGGAGTCTGCGAAATGCTGCAGAGAGCCGTCGCCTAATTAGATTTCCTTTCTAGGCGCTGCTTTTGCGAGAATATGATGCTGCACATCACTTATGGCTCCGGTGCTAGAAATTTCACCTGGCGCATCGCTGAACGGCCGTTAGCAATTGGCTGTGACTTTCGACGCCTGTGTTGTTTGCATTGTATTTTACTCTACTTTTTCTTTTTTTCCATCCAAGGGTGGTTGGTGTAGTGGCTAGCATTAATGCCTTCCAAGCATTAGACATGGGTTCGATTCCCGTACCACTCATTTTTTTTTTTTCGATTTTGGAATTTGATACTATGAATAACACCACCAAGTGACATTTCAAGAGTCACTTACAGTCAGGACTTCAATTAATTTGCGTACATATGTTAGTCTACCTTGTGTATGTTAGTCTACCTTGTGCTGTCGTGAGAAACTCGTGCGTCAAACTCGAAAGGATATCGTGCCTTTCTTCTTCTCTCTCGTCGCAAATGCTCTTGAGTTCGGGAGTACGCTCCTCTCTTGATGATGATTTGGATGATATCCCTGGAAAAAGATGGAAAGTATATCCTTGCAAAATTAAACACGCGGTTGATCATATCCTGTCTCTCCCTGCGTGGAATTCCCCGGCACCAGGTTCCGTGGCCTATGCGAAACCCACATAGCTGGTCAAACATAGCCACCACTGCGGTTTCAACATCTTTGACCAAAGTCACTTTATACTTCTGTAGTCCTAATATTAGGGCTAACTGACGCAAGGTCAAGCGAGAATCGTATCTCTTGATTAACACGTGATGCCTCGACCCAAAGGAGGTAATCAAGACCTCTGAGTGGGAAGGAATTTCTTTTGACGAGCGGTACTTGGCGCACTTCTTCATCGCGTCTAAAGACTGCAATGTTTTGAAAATCGGAAGTCTGTACTCTTTTTCGGGGCCACTTATCTCCATGACTTGGAGGAACTCTTTCTTGGTTCGAAGCCGGATCAGGACCATGAGCAGTTGACAATTCGGTGCACCGTCTTCTTTCTTGACCTCCGGCACAAAAGCATCACGCTCCCGACTTTCGTTGACGTCAGGAAGAATCAAAAGCTTGGGCTTGCTGGCTTGTGCATATTTTTTTGTAGGCTGTCTTATCTGGTTAGCTGAGTGACACTTGTAATCATCACTCGTGAACACAATCGACTGATTAAGGTCATACGACCTTGCAAAAGACAGAAATATATCGGATGAAATGACCCCTTCAATAACCTCTGACACATCAGGAATTTGTGCAGTGATTGTGATGTTATCTGGTAGCAAGGTTTCTTTACCGTACGAAGCCGGTGAAACCTGGAAAGAGTGGCACACCATACAGGTGCTGGCGGCATCCTGGGCCATTTGGAAGGGAAAAATGTCAGCGGGGCAAACAAGGCTTCCTTGAAACTCTGGCTTGATTTCAATTTCAAACACCTCGTCCAGAGGGTCAGTATACTGCACCGGAGACGATGGCATAAGCGCGACGTCAATCATTTTTTGCAGCCGCGATAGGTACCCGGCGCCTTAACTCTATCTTCGAGTATTGGAACCCTCTATACAAGTACCTTCTCTTTCTTAAAAGCGCTTCACTCAGAATATGAAATAGGCCAAAAGGAATCCCTCAACCTCTTTGCTCAAGCTGTACCGGTGGTTTGTTTTCCAGAGGACGCCAATTCCGCTGTGAGGGTTTACGGGTCAGGCGGAACAAGCCATATATATACATTTCAAAGCACTTGGTTTCACTTCCACTCTCCGGGGGTAAATCTGCAAGGCGTGCCTTGCACCCAGAAAGTTCCCAAGGGAGGTTGCAACGTCGCGCATATAGCCCTGCATGTGTCGTGCTTCTGCCTAGACATATTCTCGAAATAAGACAACTACCCGAATGTACTCGAGAGATTTGTGAGTATGAATAAATGAGATTGATTATTCATGACTCGAGGCAACGAAAGCTGTGGCGTGGGTGCCCAAACTTCACATTGTTTTGTTGATTTATTTTCTTTTTCTTCGGGGAGTTCGTTCTTTTGCGTATTCGTGCATGACGCGTCATGGCGCGCAAGGTGTGCCCCCTTGGGACTAAATCCCTTCATTTTCCGTTTTGGAATTTCCGGTGCGCCAACTGACGCCATGAGTGCTTGCAGCTTTGATAAGGGCCTCTTGGAAGGCGGCGCCTTCAACAACAGGGGGTGCGTATCAATAAGTTCCGTACACTTGTTTCTAAGAAGAAGGGGCGCCAAAACATACTATAAATTTAGCTCTATAGGAGTGAACACACGTACATAACTTCAAGCAACTTGTGCCTCCAAGATGTTTTCAACCACATTGTTGACGTCGGCCTTTAAATATTTCGAGTTCATCAACACCTGGATCAACTTCTTGATTCCAATCTCTATGGCACCGTCGCCAACTGATGAGAGTTGTTGCAAGATAGCTTGGCGCAGGCTCGCGTCCATGAAATTCAACTTCTCGAGCACGATCTTTAGTTCACCAATCTCCCTGACCTTGTTCAATTCGATCGTTTTCGTAAAATTTTCAACCAAGCTCATGTGCTTAAGAACGGAGTATTGTGAAGTAGTACCAATGATAAGTAATCTTCTGCCTCCGGGTGGTTTTTTGTTCAAGTTCACGATCAACATTTGCAAGATCTCATTAGAAAATCTTGGGCCGATAGGCACGTAATTTATCAAAGTCTCGATTTTGTCAATCACGAGCACATTTAGAGGCGACTTGTAGACATCTCTAAAAACATTGTCAATCGTGCTCATTTTCATTGCCTCCGACATACCCACCAAGCTCTCAGCACTAAGCATCTTGATGAATGGGAAGCCTGAGTTCAAAGCCAACATTGACGCAATTGCAGTCTTACCGACACCAGGTTCACCGTGTAACAAAACACTGATAAGACGTTCATTTTCGGAGTGCTTGACTTCTTCCACGTACGATCTCAATTTCTCAAACACCGAATGCACCTTAGGGCTGTATTCAATGATACCGTATGGGAAATTTTGATTCAAGTCTTCCTCATTGACTCCAAAGGCCGGTTTCACCTCATTAAGCGCCAACAAGAACTCGTTCATTGTCAATTTCATCTTCGCAATTTCCTCATCAACCTTTGCTATGTTTTCACTTTTGGTGAACCGATTGATTGCAAATGAGGATGCAGAGTTGCATAAACCTTCCAACTCAGCTCCTGTGAAATTTTTTGTCAAAGCAGCTAACTCGTCAAAGTTAACGTCACTGGCCAAGATATTGTTGTCAGCCATTTTTCTTGTGTGAATCGCTAAAATATCTTTACGTCCTTTTTCATCGGGCAAAGAAATCTCAATTTGGATCTCGAAACGGCCTGGACGCAACAAAGCGTTATCGATAAGATCCAAACGATTGGTCATACCAATGATCAAAATATTGTTCAATTGATCAACACCGTCCATCTTAGCCAAGAGCTGGTTGACAACATTGTCACCAACGCCCGTACCATCACTTTTGCCACCACCTCTTTGTTTGAACACAGAATCCAATTCGTCAAAGATAATAATGTGCAACTGAGAATTTTCGCCTTTCGCCTTGTACTCCGCCTCGGCTTCCTTGAACAAGTTTCTGATATTCTCCTCGGAAGAACCAACATACTTGGAAAGCATTTCTGGACCATTGACAACTTTTGGCTCCTTCACGTTAAGCATCTTACCTATTTGTCTCGCAATTAAGGTTTTACCTGTTCCTGGAGGACCGTACAACAACAAACCTTTAACATGACGCAACCCCAACTTGTCCACCAAATCAGGAGAAATGATACGAGACGCAAAAGCTCTCCGGAAGATTTGCTGAAACTCGTTGTCCAAACCTCCAATTCCCATGTTCTCCAATTTGAAGTCTGGGTTGATGATTGGGTTGGCTCTGGGTTTGTTGATCATGGCAGAAGACTTACCACCCAGTTTCTTTTGCAATTTGATCAACGAATTTTCGGTAGGGAAGAAATTCACCGAGGTTCCTCCCTTCATCAAAATTCCCTTTGTGGAGATGTCTTGGGACATTTCTTTGCTTGCCTCGCCCACTTGGCTCAAGTTGATGACCTGGCATGCGTATACAAAAACAGACAAGACCTTACCCTTGTAATCCATGACTATAGGTTGGCTGGGCTGCAAAATCTGGTTCTCGTAATTGCTGACGAAGACATTGATAAGGTCCTCTTCGCTGATGGTTGCGGGTGTTCCCTTTGAGGGGTTTCTGTAATCAACCAAGAAGTCGATTTCACCCAAATAATGCGTGTTATCGGAGCTTCTATCAAAGATGTTGTACGACTCCACTGTGACCGGCTGGCCCAACGAGGTTTTGCACCATTGACGAAGGTTCCCAGCCAATCCGATGGTGCCTGGCTTCATGCTGGGGTCTTTCATTATCCCATACACAAAAGTGCCGTCGATGAGAATGTTGTCTCTGTTATTAATCTCCTGAAAATCGCCCGGGTTGACCGCGATCAAGTTTGCAAGCGCCACCAGGTTGGAGGGTGCAATCTCGATTCTCATTTGCTTCTTGAAATAAGGGGTTGTCTGGGGCTTTTGCGCCGGCTGGCTGTGGTGGATCTGGGGGTTGCCTGGCCCCGGGGTATTGCTTACCCTGTGAAAACCTAATTTATCCATGTTGATTTGAGAGTGCTAACAATGGATGGGGCGTACTACTACGAGTTTCTCGGGGCAAAGTCCGTCACGTGTCCAACGCGCTAACAATGGTACGCGGCGCACACGGAAAAGGAGCCAGTGCTCCCCTGGGGCATTGATGGCCTGTGAGATGTACGGGAGGACAAAAAATAACGGGCATTGAGGTTGGGCCACTAGCGTCTGTGGACTCTTCTGGAAGATGCGCTTTCTCCTTCCTATTTAGGTCAAAATAAACACGCCTCTATCTTTGCGTGGATTACAAAGAGTTGTACAGCCGCCGCTCAATTCATGGCGGTCACCACAGATATTGTGTGATAGACACGGAGCACTTGTGCAAACGTGCCCCCTATACTTCAAGCCTGGTGAGCACTGCGGGGTGTGGCGAGCCCGATCGGCTCACCAATCCTTTTATCGCACTTGGGCGAGCCGAAAAGTGTGGCGCTCGGCGGGGCGCCGTGTCTTACAAATTGACATGAGATTACTAAGATAACAAATCGGTCGGCCCAAGCTTCTGGAATCCCGAAGATGAGGAATCTTCGAGAACCTCGGCCATTTGTGATGTGCCTGCAGCGCAATTGCTCTTAGTCAATTCTGGCGAATCGGGCCCGTGGCCTTGATTTCCTGCACTCAAGAATTTTGCTCGCCCGATATGGTAATAGCGCGGACATCTAGAATCGTGGTGCTGACTAACGGCGGCCTATAAATACTGTGGTGTCGGCCCACTTCCTCAGATCGCAATTCTACTGTACAATCACCACAACTCAATTCACAACAAAAATGGTCGCCACTATCCAAAAACCAGCTCCAGCCTTCAAGAAGACCGCCGTTGTCGACGGTGTTTTCGAGGAAGTTTCTTTGGAACAATACAAGGGCAAGTGGGTCTTGTTGGCCTTCATTCCATTGGCTTTCACCTTCGTGTGCCCAACTGAGATCATTGCATACTCTGACGCCGTCAAGAAGTTCACTGGTAAGGATACCGAGGTCTTGTTTGCCTCCACCGACTCTGAGTACTCGTTGTTGGCCTGGACCAACGTCGCCAGAAAGGACGGTGGCTTGGGCCCTGTCAACATCCCATTGATTGCTGACACCAACCACTCCTTGTCCAGAGACTACGGTGTCTTGATTGAGGAAGAGGGTATCGCTTTGAGAGGTATTTTCTTGATCGACCCAAAGGGTGTCTTGAGACAAATCACCATCAATGACTTGCCAGTCGGTAGATCCGTTGACGAGTCCTTGAGATTGGTCGACGCCTTCCAGTTCACTGAGAAGTACGGTGAAGTCTGCCCAGCCAACTGGCAAGAGGGCTCCGACACCATCAAGCCAGATGTTGCCAACTCCAAGGAGTACTTCGGCAAGGTCAACAAGTAAGTAGCTTGTTAATGTCACGCAAGATTGATGAGATTCTCCAGCAAGACAGAAATCTCCAGCAAGACAGAAGCTTATGTGTAGAGCCAACCGTTGTGTAGATCAACCGTTGTGTAGAGCCAACCGTTGTGTAGATCAACCGTTGTGTAGAGCCAAACCGACGAAATTCCTGAGCGCCTGCACACAGCCGCACCGCAATCAACCTCCACATGTGCCCGCATTGAAAGGGCATACATAAGACACTGGAATGACCAAGGAAAAGATCTTCTTCTACAAGTTCCCGGTAGACCTGCAGGTATTCTTCAAAACCAAACTCACGTATGGCTTGGTCAACCTCAAGCCGCTAGTTCCCGGACACGTCTTGGTGGTGCCGTTGCGCACCAGCGTGCTCAGATTCGGAGACTTGACTACGGATGAGGCTCAGGATTACATGGCTTCGTTACAGACCGTGCAGCGCTTCATTTCGAGTGTCTACGGAGCCGACTCGCTCAACATAGCCATCCAAGACGGGCCCGAATCGGGCCAATCGGTTCCTCATTTACACACTCACATCATCCCACGTTTCAAGGCGGATAACCACGGAGATAGTATACACAAACAATTGGAGCGTTCAGACCTCCACGCTGCCTACGAGGACTTCTTCGCAAGAAAAAACGGCTTCAAAAACTCCCCGGGGTTTATCTCCATTCCGGACGAAGACAGACATCCGCGGACGCCGGAGGTCTTGGCGAAAGAAACGGAGTGGCTCAAATCCGAGTTCAAGAAGTTTTCGGGTTTATAACCGCATCTGTACTGCTACAGACAACTAGCTAGTTGAAATCCCATGAGACACACGAAGCACCAGTAGACGTGGAGTCGCGATGCGCGAACAAGAAACTCACGCCAAGTACACTTTGCCATGTCCACGGAGCCTTTGGACGAAATACAATGGAAGTCGCCCGAGTGGATCCAGCAATTTGGGCTTCACACGGGAAACGTATTGGACTATTTTGCAGAGTCTCCTTTCTACGACCGCACGTCCAATAACCAGGTCCTTCGGATGCAGTTCCAGTTCCAGCAGATACCGCCGCATATCCATCCCCAGAAATACCTACAGGACAAACTCACCGAGATGGTGGGCACCGAGTTTGTCATTGCCTTTGTGAGAGAGCCGGAGTTCTGGGTTGTGCGGAAACAAAGGAGAATCGATCCCCACAATACGGTGACCCAGCAGGACTACTACATCATTGGTGCCAATGTGTACCAGAGCCCTGTGATATACGACATACTCTCATCGAGGCTACTATCGAGTGTTTTGTCAATGAGAAAAACCTTGAATCTCTTGAGCGACATGTCCAGCTTTAGCATCAGTGAGGGAGGACACAGTTACATCAGTGAGGTTCCCGAAGCTGGGTTGCTGACTTCCCAGCCAAAGCCGCCTACGGCTGCGACTGCCACCGGCGTCAATACCCCGGCCACGGTGTCGAACCCTGGAACAGCCTCTCAGACCACGGGGAATGACGATGCTGGCCTGTCCTCAAATATGGGATACGCTTCGGGCCTCGACACGGGGATTCTGGCTACGGCTTTCGACAATTTACTCAACAACGTCTTGACCACCACAAACAATGAGCAAAGCATCTACATTGACGACATTCCTCTCTATGGGAAGGGAAGTACCGTGGAGCAGCTTGGCCTTAAGCTAAACCCTAACGATGATTAACAATACTCGGGAGCCGTCACTACATTATTTTAGCTCTTCGCGTCAGAGACTCTGAGCTCTACTCACTTATGCTCTCACTTATGCTCTCAAGGCTCCTTGCGGGCTAATCAGACTCAAAGCTCATCCTTGGACTCAACAAAAGCAGCCTTGATCTCACCACAGGCCTTGATCTTCACCTCCTTGACAGGCCTATCGCCACGACCAGTCTTGGTTTTCTCGATTTTGTCGACAACGTCGAATCCGGAAATCACCTCCCCGAACACAACGTGGTTGCCATCCAACCAACTGGTGACCACAGTGGTGATAAAGAACTGAGAGCCATTGGTGTTTCTTCCAGCGTTTGCCATTGACAATCTGTAAGGTCTGTCGTGCTTCAATTGAAAGTTTTCGTCATCGAACTTGTTGCCGTAAATCGACTTTCCGCCAATTCCTTGTCCAGTTTCGTAGTCACCGCCTTGGATCATAAAGCTTGGAATCACTCGGTGAAAAATGGAGTCCTTGTATCCTGCCTTGACCTCCTGAGAGATGGCCAACTGTCTGAAGTTTTCCACGGTTTTAGGCACAACTGTGCCGAACAAGCCAATCTCGATTCTGCCGAGATCCTCACCATCTTGTTCGATGTCGAAGAAAACGGTGTGGGTGATCTCGGGGTTTTCCGGCAACTTAGCTCCAACAGTGAGCTTCAAGTAAAGCACCAAGCAAATGGCAAACACAATCAGCGAAATCTTTTGCATTTTATCGGTGTGCTTCGAGTGGGTTTTCTTGGAGGTGCCGCTGGCAGAATATGGGTGAGCGCGCGTATGCAGGCGCCCGAACGCCACAACCGTTCCCAGTGACTGAACAGTAGTCGTTAATCTCGCCTTGGTTGATTCCTGCTGCGGAAAACAGCCTGCATGCGTAAGTGGCTCTTTTAGTCTCATCGAGTACACATTTCAACTACCAAGGCGGTGAGTCACGCAAGTACAGGAAAGCTCAACAATATCATCGATTTTATCGTCACACCGCCGGTGCTTTGATTCTATTCGGCACGCTATATACACCTCTAAAATTGCCTCTCGCCCTTCTTCTCGGCCTCCAACTCGTCAGCAGCAAATTGCTCCTTCTCCTCCAATCTCTTCAAGGCTTTCTTCTTGGCCAAAACCGTCTTGGCATTTCTCTCACCTCCGTTCTTCTTCTTTCCCTTCTTGTGTTCCCTCAATGGCTCCAAGTCGTTCACAAACTTGTTTTTCCACCTCAACAAGTATCGCCTGGTAGAAACATCTATGCCTTGCGCCTTCATCTCTTTGGATGTGGTTTTCAAAAACTTGTTCAAGTCACCTTCGAAAGTGTCGAGGTGTTCTATGGTGTTCCTCCCAATCAAGGTCAAGAAGGTCTCCAAGTCATGAACGTTTTCCTTCGTGCGAGTGGATGTATTGGTTTTGAATGCTATGGGGCTGTATGAGAATGAACGGGTAGCTAGAGAAGCCACTCTCAAGTACAGGGGGCTTGTGCCTATGATTTTCGACAAGGCAAACATCGTGGGGTTGCTTCCGTTGACTTCCGCCTCTAGCGCACGCTTCGTATTCATCTAATTTTTTCGGTAGTGCGCGAACCATAATGTGCACCAGTTGAGGCAGAGGTATGTATGCTGGCAGACGGTCTTGAGGTGAATAAATAGTGCTTCTTCGATTTGAAATCTATACGCATGGTTGGATGCACGTGAGGATGCTTATTTAGTTAGGACATTCCTGCAAGCTTTACAACAAACCCTTGTTCTTGAACTCCTTCAACAAAGAGTTACCCAATCTAGCTGGGGATTGCTCCACGATAACACCAGCAGACTCCAAAGAGGCAATCTTGGACTTGGCGTCACCCTTACCACCGGCAACAATGGCACCAGCGTGGCCCATTCTTCTGCCGGGTGGCGCAGAGACACCAGCAATGAAAGAGACAACTGGCTTAGGACCCTCTGGTCTGGTCAAGTTGTGCTGCTTCAAGAACTCAGAGGCCTCCTCCTCAGCGGTACCACCGATTTCACCAATCAAAATGATACCCTCGGTCTCAGGGTCGTTCAAGAACAAGGTCAAAGCATCGATGAAGTTGGTACCTGGGAACGGGTCACCACCCATTCCAATGACCAAAGACTGACCCAAGCCAACGGCGGTGGTTTGAGCAACGGCTTCGTAGGTCAACGTTCCGGATCTGGAGATAATACCAACTCTTCCCCTCTTGTGGATGTGAGATGGCATGATACCAATCTTACATTGGTCTGGAGCAATCAAACCCGGGCAGTTTGGACCCACCAATCTGGTCTTGGATTGGGTCTTCAAGATCTGAGCAATTCTGACCATGTCGTGTTGGGGAATACCCTCAGTGATAGCCACAGCCAAGTCGATTTCGGCGGCAATGGCTTCTTCGATGGCACCTGCAGCGATGGATGGAGGAACGAAAATTCCGGTAGCGGTGGCTCCGGTTTCTTTCATGGCATCCTTGACTGAAGCAAACACTGGTCTGTCCAAGTGCTTGGTGCCAGCTTTCTTGGGGTTGGTACCACCAACGACCTGGGTGCCGTATGCGATGGCCTGTTCAGCGTGGAAGGTGGCTTGTTTACCGGTGAAACCCTGGTAGATGACCTTCGTGTCCTTTGTGACCTTCAAGTTTTTGATGGTAGAAGCGTAGTTCTTGACAGCTTGCGAGGAAGCGAAGCCGCGGGCAAATTGCTTAGAAAACATTTCGACTCGTTGTGTTTGGGATGTGGGATGAGAAAAGTGCCTCAGCTGCTGAAAACGCTACCTGTAAATCGCAGCTTGTGAAAATCGGGCGTATAGTCTCCGCTGCAACTTCCGTGCACCATGCCCTACGCGCCGTGCGGTATTAGCGAGACGCCGAGCCTGGGCCGAGCATCTCCGGGAGCGGCATTTGATGACACGGAAGTGGCTACCGATGGTTTTCGGATTTTGTAAGTGAACAATTAGGGTTTTTTTTAGATACAGGTAAGCGCCTAACACATCTACTTCAATCGTCTTTTCCTGCAATCACAAAGAATCTCCGGGATCTCGCTTTGGTTCCTTGCTATGTACTGCGTGTGCCCAATTCTTCGCGGTTGGATAAAGTGCCGTAATGCTGCAACTGTCTTCATAATGCAAGTGCTGGGTATGTGTTCAACTCAGTAGTTGAATAAGCTTTTGTAGTAAATGCACCTGCTGCTCAAAAGATCCCAGTCTTCTTTCGTAATCCACATCTCATTGATGACTTTCAAGCGGCTGTATACGCTGCCTCCTTTCCAGGCGATCATCTGGGGGTCATACTCCTTGGCTGCTGGCAACACGTTCACAGGAATCACTGTTCCCTGATCGGCAATTGCGTCCGTTTGTGAAAGGTCAACGCTGTATTCGCATTCCTCGTCGATTAAGCGTAGTTCCTCCTTGGTGAGTTCCACCTCCTCCTGCGCATCCCCAATCTTCTTTCCAGCTTTTGCCTCTGCAATCATTTGCTTCCTCTTTGTCTCTATCTTTTCTTTCTCTTTTCCGACGTAATTCACGACATCATCCAATGTTGAGCACGATAAGTACCGTGGCCGCCATATGTTGACTCGGTCATTGAGCAAAAGGTCGCACGCAGGAAACTTGGCTAGCCCGCCACCAACAATGATCAAATTGTCATATAGTTTCCTTGCCTTACCAAAATCAGTGGCAATGCCAGCGTTGGTTATGGACTCGATAATGGCTTTGTCCAAAGGGAATGAGACGGGTATCTTAGAGTCCTCGGAAGAGGAGGTCTTGCTTGGCGCAGGTTTGGCGTACGCTGCATTGGCTTGTTTGAAAGCTAGCTTGTCGTCAATCAACCTGAGGAGCAAGGCCTCGTCGCTTAAATCAGCGTACCCCGTGTGATGCGGTAAGTTCTCCTGAGCTTTTGAATATGGGTTATTGCCCTCACCAGTGTATTGGTCGTACGATTCGAGGAAAATCTTGCTCTCTGACGGAGTAGCGGATATCTCGAATAAGTCCGGGTAGAACAATCCAAGTGGGGCAAGCATCACCTCATCATAAACCTTGAAGTTATATTTCTCCGTTGGTCCTTGCACCTTCTTCCGATGGAAATTATACAACTGCACGGCAACCTCGGCATCGTCGAAAGTACAGAAGTTTCTCTTTATGCGATCCATCAACTCCCAGTCATCTACCTTCTTGTTGAGGTTGATGTCTTGGCACGGAAACTTCTGTTGAAGTAAAAGCTTAGTGAGCGCCTTCGTTATGTCATCACCGCCATAATCCAAACTAATCCTCGAGTCAGTTATAACCATGCCTTCGTCTACGCATGAAACCGTTGTTTTCTGTGCGCCAACATCAACCACACAAGCACAAGAAACACCGCATCCAAATGTTGAAGCCACAGCTTCTTGAATTATGCTCACTCGATTAAAGCCCACGGAATTCAACAAAAGATTAACCCAATTTTCAACAAAGAGCTTATCATAAAGATCTGGAATCACCAACAAACACTTGAATTTGCTTGCATCTGTAGGTGATATGCTAATCGACTCGAGTGCAGCATTGACGAGTCTGATGAGGTCGCCCAAAAATTCTTGCTGAGATTTGTAGTCAGCCGAAGATTGATTAAATGCTCCTCTCACTATAGGGTATCTCAATCTCCATGAAGTGAATTCCTCACTGATAGGAAGCTTCAATGCGTCTTTGCCAACTAAGAAATCCCTCTCTTTGAGAATCGGATCGCTGGGATCGTAAAACTCTTTATAATCGGGATCGCTGTTGTCAGGCACCACCTCGGGTTGCAGATTCTCATTGAATTTAGCAGCACTTTCCCGTGAGTTCGGCATCATTCTTCTCTTGTAATACCGCATACGTGCCTTAAAATCTTTGGTGACAACCGCTTTAGTGGCGTTGAAGCTACTACCAAACAGAACCTCGCCATTGACGAATTCCCGTTCGGGGCTATCGGCAAAGTCAGCCTCTTTGAGGCTCTGACGCACGCCTACCACCATTGGAACAACGGTGGGGAATCCATCAGTAGCTCTCCCTATTCTCAAAGACTGAGATCCAGGGTGAATGACTATTGTATCGGCACCCATCCTGGAGGAGCCTGTGTTTCCATCCTCGTTTTCGTTTTCGTCCTCGTCCTCGTCCTCGTCCTCGTCCTCAAGTGCTTTTTTGACTTCAGACCCGGCGCTTTTCGTTACCGGGTCTTTTAACTTCTCTCTGCGCCAATTCCGAATCACCGTCACTTGCTCGTCCTTCTTCAAGTAGTCTGCAAAATAGTTTTTTTGATTAATGAGTGGAATTGTCTTAACACTGGTGAGAGAGAAGCCGTTTGACTCCTCAAATCGACCAATGCCCGTTTTCTTGAGATTTTGTGCAATTGTAGCCGCTGCCTTAATTCTGCCTTCTCGGCGTCTTTGGAGAACCTCTTCTGAAGGCTTCTTTAGCTCACCGGCCGTTTTCACGGCTGTTTTTCGGCGCTTATTTTCACCTTCAATCGGAGTCGTTGAAACTTCTTTGGGTGTATTCGTGGGTTGGCTTTCCGATGTATTCGGACCAGGGGATGATTCCAAATTCAAGTCCTCGACCTCATCTTCTTGTTTCATTGGAAAGGAAGCTGACATGGTGGTGTGTCCTCAACTGCTGTGGCACACTGCGCAACTCGAAGATGCGCACGTCGCGCACATAATGGGTGCAAGCTTGGTCCCGCCAGGAAAACGGTAGAAATGCAAAATGTATTGAAATATAAATGTGATTTGGTACCTCTAGAATGTGGTATACGAAAATCCTGAATGCTCTAGTGGAGCCTAGTAGTTGAGCGCGATCTTGGCCTTGCCTGCAACCCGACCAACACCTGGAAGCGCATTAGAATTGGGCTTCGTATGAGCTCCCGGCGGAAACTTGGTTGAAACAGAGGGTGCAATACCGTTTCTCAGATTGGTGTTCAGTTTGCGGTGTTTGGACAAGTTCATAACCTCTTCTGCCATATTGTTCTCGTTATGGTAGTCCCAAAGCTTTTTCTTCCACTCCGATAGAGAATTATGAAGTTCAAAAAGCTTCATCAACTTCTTCTTTTTTTCAGCAGAAGTCCCCTTTGAACTCTCTCTGCTTAGCTGCTTGTGCAACTGCTCGTACTCTTTATACCTCATTCTAAACTTCCGTGCAAGTTGAGTGTAATACTGTTGCTTCTTCTCGTAGTTGGAAATTGAGCTTGATGGGCGGGATGGAAGTGAAGGGGCAATCTTTTGTATCGATGATTTTTTTTCCTCATCACTATAGTGAAAGTCCAGATTGCCCTCATCATTGTTGGAAGATGGCAGGGTGTAGGAATTTGTATTGCTGTGAACACTGTGCCCGCTGTTCACACTGCTAATGCTGTTACTGCTTTCGTTACTGTAGCAACGTTTCCCGTTTTCTAGGGCTTTTTTGGCGAGCTTTTCATCCTCAGAGGACAGAGAGTTGGACAGAGTAACAGCATACCCTATATGAGAGCCTTCCTTCGAGGGAGAGACATCTAAGCGAGATTTTTTGTTAGGGGCTTTCAGCGGAGCATCTCTGTCTAGTCTCGGGGACTCGGAAAGAGAACGCTTGCGTGCCAATAGCGAGGATGTTTGGGACGCATTGGAGACAGGTGTATTAGTCTGGGACTTTGGCTTTTTTGTGTTGCTCATTAGTATACCTCCACCTAAGCCAGTGCTTTTCTTTGCAGCCACAGCCACTGAAGACTTTTTCTCATTGATGATGCGTCTTAGAGGATGGGTATCCAGATATCCCAAACGTCCCAAGGCATTGCTGGCGTTTTCGACGACGAGGCCTCGTTCATAGTCGGTGTAATGCTGCCATTGGTATGGGCGCAAGTCTTTGTATGCCTTGTCTTTCAAGATGTAATACACGGAAGCCGGATCTAGATCTGTGGCCCCTGAGTCGATCAACGGGAATACGTCACCCTCGATAAACGTATCATTAGCATGATAGGTTTGGGTGTGAGTGGAGAATAGCATATCCATGTCGCTTTTAGCAATGACTTGTTTGATATTAAACTTCTCCTCGATAGTGGTCCTTTTCATGGGCCCCAATGCTATAAGAGACAAAAACTTGAGCATGATGGTAGCCTTGGAGTCTGAGTGATCCACAAGGTACACACGCAGAGAGTCCAGTAGGGAGGATTTTTGGGAGTGAGATGATACTGCTACTCTGGAAGCGGCAGTGGATGACGAGGGTTGCGAATGGTCCCGCTTTGATGCCGATGCTGTTGTTTTCAAGTGCTCTTTGATTTGGCGGGGATCACTGATCACATTGAGGCGGTCTGTGATTGTACCAGTAAACTGGTACGCTTGCGATGCCACAGCATCCGGCGAGTATATGTCAAAACGAAGAGACTCGGGAGAGCTGGAGCATGGAAAGATCAAAGAATCGTTGATCTTTATCAGCTGGGCGGGTTAGTACTGCTCTTGCTATCTTCAAGTAGAGAAATATGAGTTGAGAATACATACGAACTGGCCGTTTTTGACGATGAGCTTGGGTTTGGTATGAGACTTGCACACTTTACGTAGCTGCTCCAACACATCATGGTTCAATTTCAAGGCTAGCGCCGTGGGTCGGGCCTGGGGAGGCGGATGCAATTTCAGGATGGACGGCGTCATTGACGATTTGGGATGATTCGGGGGTTAAGCTGAGTGCCAGTGATATCAGCGTAGTCTGTTTAATGGGAAAGGTTGTTCGAACGGGTTCAGGATAAAAGATGATGGCAGGTGTAGAAAAGTGTGTTGGATGGTTTACACATTACCTACTGAAATAATCTTTATGTCCTACACTAAGTATGCGAAGGAGGCCTTATGCACACCGTTGCAGGCGATAGGCAGAGAAAATCTAAGGCGTGAGTGCGATGTATCCACATGTGCGGGGGCCGGCCGGCTTCAGCAAAGTCGCCGAGAATTTAAGGCCACGGGCTCTATATCGCTTCCCTACGTTGGAAGACAGTCCCAAAAGCAAAACATCTTTTGCTTGGGTCTGAGGCTCACGGTGTTTTTCTGGGGGACGGTTTATGATGCACCAGTTCCTTAAATTACACCTGCACATGCAGACTTTCGTGTAGCCTACTGAAGATAGATCAGATGTACAGTTCTCGCTCCTGCGAGCAAGTTTGACACGGATTGTGACAAGCCTTGGATTTGATGCACATCGCTAGGGATCTCCCGCGTGTTTTTTCTACAGCCGACCCACGGATGATACTTGGGGGCCTTCGGCTGTACCGCTCTTTGCCCAGTTTTATGGTCTAGGTGGGCCCGACGCGCTCATGCACCATCACCTGACCCCTCTTCATTTCAAGTATGCGCCCCGGGGAGGAAAGTGCTACCGTACACCAGGGGGCTCTTGTCATGGGGCCCGTTTAAAGCTACGAAATAAAACCTTCTAAAAATGACTCGTAGCCCCCCTGGGGTTTGTTTCATAAAAGTATTCGCCTTCTTTGTTTGGGGGTTTTCTAAAATACAGGACCGCGCTTCTAGATTCGGCAATCTTATGAGACAATATGATTCTACGGTGGTTTCTACAGGACTGCCATGCGAACGGATATCGGAAGTGCGCAACAAGGAGGCCCACTCGGATGTGAGGCCTGGATGACCCTGCTTTTGTCACTGTTCAATGCAAAAAATACCGCACTTGTTCCTTGCAGTTAACCGCATAGTCCATTTGTTGGATGATTTGTCTGGCAGTTTGGCTTGCGCGATTCAGCAAGACCGCATTGTCCGCTCTCAAGATGCTGAGGTAAATAAAACGCTAGCAATGGAAGAAATAAAAAGCTCTGGTTCGGAAAGGCCTTAGCCCGCTCCGAATTGGTAATGAGCAACTTGCACTGGGCCTGGCATTCTGTGTGCGTGCACCGCTCAAAGTGAGGCCGCACTCAAATTGTGTCATTCTCACTGCACTTCTCTGCAAAGCCCTAACATACATCATAATGCTCAAGTGGGTTCAATCAGGATTATCTGCCGTGGCTGGAACAGCTGAGCCAGAGTACGGCCGCCAAGCTATTCACACTGTCACCGACTTCATTCACCACGGAATCCCCGTCTCCAGAGATGCAAATTTGGAGGATTTCGCTTGGAAGCACCCCAACTACACCAATGTCGAGACCCAGACCTTTTACTTTACTGACTTAAAAACCGGATATACTGGGTTTGCACAGATCATCCACTCTAACATCATGGGCATCAAGACTACCGCTCAGTTCACCTTCCGTTTGTACAATAACAAAAACGGTGGCGATGACCCTAAATGCATCTGGACTTCTACTGCTCTAGAGAACTTCCGTACCGAGGGTGCTAACTTCTATGCTGACAACCTCTCCATAGTTAACTCTGGCGATGATCACGATACCTTTACTATCAAGTCCTCCGTCAACCCGGAATCTGAGGTTGATTTGGTAGTGACTAAGTTGGTGCCAGGAGTCATCTTTGGCACGGACGGTACCACCTTTTACGGTGAGGACATAAAGGAGCCATGGGGCTCTATGAGACATTTATTCTGGCCAAGATGTACTGCCAAGGGATCCATCAAGTTGAAGGACGGCTCTGTAGACATCGATGGTTACACGATGTTTGTCATGGCCTTGCAAGGTATGAAGCCGCACCACGCTGCTAAGTCGTGGAACTTCTTGAATTTTCAATCTGAAAGCTTTAGTGCAGTTCAAATGGAATTCACCACTCCAAAGTCCTACGCAACTACTAAAGTCAACATTGCTATTGTGACTTCTAATGACCTGATTATCGCCACGTCCATCGATAACGAGATCACTCATGAAGACCCTCAAGTCGACGAAGTCGGATGGCCTGTTCCTAAAGCCATCACTTTCGATTTTACTGATGGAAATGACTCAAAGAGTATTGGTCAGGTCAGGGGCCAGATGAAGCAGCTTGTTGAGCGCGTGGATGTCATGGCTGAAATCCCTCAATTTGTTAAAAACATTGTTAGTGGTGTTGCCGGTGCAAAGCCTTTTATCTACCAGTTCTGCAACACTCTCGAGGCGACCTTCAATGGAAAAACAGAGGAAGGTATCGCTTTCAATGAGGCAACTTTCATATCCGAGTAAGGTTCCTATGATCCGCCTTTTCCTCTCGTCTCTTGGCTAAAGAGCGATCTGTCAAATTAATTCCATCCCAGCTTCAGAACTGGAGCTCTTTGATGATCGCTTCTACACCTAGTGTCCCCTATTTGCGCTTGAAAGCCGTTCCACGAAAATGACAAAATCAGAAAATATATATGTATAATAATAATCACGATTTTAACAGTTTCAAGTATAAGACACCCCAGTCACCAAGTCTATCATCAGTGATGCGGTACTTTAGAAAAAAGGGAACACGAAGTATAAATTTTGTTTCCGCTACGTGATGGCAGGAATGCTAGTTCCCTAATCCCATCATTTCCATTTCCTTTACCATATCTATAAAAAAATAAAGGCAAAAATAACGACAACTGCAGGACTCGAACCTGCGCGGGCAAAGCCCAAAAGATTTCTAATCTTTCTCCTTAACCGCTCGGACAAGTTGCCACTTTATAAAATCTGGATTTTCCTGCTAAATAAGTAATATTATACAATTTTGAATATCTTCCAAGTAGAACTTGGAATATTGAACATTTTCATTAGTCCGCACCCAAAGTAGGCGTATCCGCGCCTTCACATTAACTCGAAGGTACCACGCTCCACGCATAATCGAGCTTAATTGGAGACAGGTGAAGCCCAGTATGTTTCACATATCCATCCCTAGAAAGATGCAGTCCCTGTAGTAAAGAGTCTGAGCACAATTCGTTAAAAGTATCTCAAGACGAGGAAGAACATGAATCCTCAGAGAAACGCTGAGCCTTCTGTTCACAGATCTACTCTTTGCGTGCTTTCCGAATTACATCCCAATCAGCGTAATCGCCTTATATTTGGCAACCATTTATTTGGGGTCAGCGTTGATGACTTAAATTGACGGCACCTCTACGGCTCTTCGATTTTGATCAATGACTACGAGCTGAAGGCTATGAACTTAGTGGTTTCAGAGAGTACAGCAATGTATCACTAAATATAGCCGCCCTGACATTCCTAAAAAAGAACTAAGGCACGAAGTTCAAGGTATCTGATACTACAGTGGGCGCCAGCTAGCAGCCCCATGAATTTTTTTAGCTGAACGCTCACGAACTCGCTCCACGTAATAGGCTGGAGTCCATTACATGATCTATGTCACCACGAAACCAGCCTAGGAGACTCTTGTCAGATGGTAAGCCCACTCTAGCACGTTAATCTACTCTGAGTGATCTAAAGAAACACAGGCCTAGCAATAAGATAAACGGCGATACTAGACATCACTCGTGACAGTGCTTGCGATGAAGATGATCAGTCGAAAGCGGTTAAGATAACTACCTCGTTAGATCCTGCTAGATGGTGAACCTATAACTCAATGATCAGCGCAAGTGTTTTGAATTGTTCAGAATCTCAAGTGTTCTTCTTCGCAATTATTCGGAAATCACTGCAACATTTCACGTTGTCGCACCTTTGGTAACATAACCCAGAATTGTTCAATTCGTATTCAAAATTCGAACATACGAGGTTCACCATTGAAAAGAGGCCCACAGGTTCTGCAGAGCTCCACTGATACTCAACCGAAAGAAACTTTATTGTGTCACAAAAAATGTTGCCGCTACGTGCCATTAATTGAGTTTAAGAGCGTGAGGTGATTCGCATACTACTCAGACCATGTTTATGAAGAGGCTAGTCGTATTATTATAGAAAAACTTTGTGTGCCTACCTGCGCTCGAATGTGAAGCTGTGCAAGAAGATGTAGCCAAAGATGACGAAGGTAATACCCAAGGCGATCAACCAAAGGATATCGTCCCAAAAGGCCGATACTTCAAATCCAAACGTACTGAGGATAACTGCGCCAGGTACCTCAATGGAGAGGCCATACTTCTTCTCTCTAAGTATCAAATCTTTCACTTCGTTGATGGCCAAAGCCTCATATGCGTAGTGAAACAAGGAAATCCACTGGAGCCACTTTGTTTGCGCCTTGAGGTCATCACTGTTGATAAAAAGACCGGCAAAAAGTAAAGAAAACAAAAGGATTAACACTCCAATGGTAGTCGAAGTACCTGGATCTTTGATGAGAATTCCCACAATCAAGATTTCAGTGGCTACCGCGAGATTGAATAGGACTAATATCGCAAGAGCTTTCAAAAACCCATTATGCTCCATTGTCAATCCTACCATTGGATACATAATACTGAGGAGTATGATGGGCGGGAGAACCCTCAAAGGTATCAAGTCACAGACCACCTTACTCAAGTAGTAGGCAGAAGGGTGGTAATAGTTATTGGCTCTTTCGCGAATGAAGATGATTCGTTCTTGGGCAAAGGAATGCAAGCCAGTCAAGGAGGAAAATCCAAACAAGGCCAAGACGAAAAAGAAGACTCCCAATCTATTTTGGAAACCACTGATATCATTGCTGACATTGTAGTATACGTACCCACAGAACAATCCCACCACAAGCGACAAAATGTAGTTTGTAAGGAGGAGCTTTGGGTTTCGGTAAAGATTTTTGAACGTTCTAGAGGAGAGAATGGAAAATTGGGTCAAAACGTTGGCTTTCCGCATCAAGTCATGATTCACCACAAACTCCTTCGGATCATCAGCTAGCTCTTGGATGCTCTGCCTGAGCTCAATTCCTAAGACCGATTCCTCAAACATTTGTGGCAATTTTGTGCTCATCTTGACAAGTTTGTCACCATTACCTGAGGAGTCACCGATGGGCAGATAACTGTACTCATCCCTATGCACTGCGTAATGTTCCCATTCTTGTGTAACATCAGTTTCACTGGTAGCACCTGTAACAAAGGCAGCATGAAGATCCTCGGAGCTCGCTGATCCTGGAATCTTGATAATTTTTTTATGATCAACTGTAATGTCAATAAGATAATCAGCTATGTTGTAACCGAGGGGACATTTATAGCCATTCCTGCTAAAGTAGTCATTGCATTTTATCATATCACCAGAATAAATGAGATCTCCTTCGCTAAGGAGTGTAAGCTTGTCGAACAAAGAGACAATGTTACTTCTTGGTTGATGGATAGTGAAAACCACTGTCCTTTGAAAATCCCTTGCCAACTTGACAAGGGAATCCACCACATTCTTTGCGTTGTAAGCGTCCAAGCCAGAAGTTGGTTCGTCTAAAAATAAGATCGCAGGCGAGGTCACTAGTTCGCAAGCAATTGAAACTCTTCTTTTTTCTCCACCGGATATGCCACGGTTTAAATCGGACCCGATCACTCTATCTTTGATGCTAAGAATTCTTAATTCGTTTAGGACTTCGATCACCCTGGCAACTTTAGCCCGAAGACTCATTGATCTGGGCAATCTTAAAAGAGCACTGTTAAGTACTGTTTCATAGACAGTGAGAGTAGGAATCAAGTGGTCCTCTTGGTCGACGAAACCGACAATTGTCTTGTAGAGAGAAGGGTGTAATATCGATCCATTGATATAGATATCACCTCTCACAGTGCCACTCTTGCGTTTGCCCGCAAGTATGTCAAGTAAAGTGGTCTTTCCAGCGCCAGAACCCCCCATGATAGCAAGGCACTGGCCTGGCTCAGCAAGCCCATAGACATCGTTGAGAACTTTTGATCCATTAGGCAACGTATAGGAGATATTTGAAAAAGTCAAGGTGGCAGGAGTGGAACTCTCTTCAAAAGCGCTCAGGTCAGCATCGTCTGCACTTAGATCAGCAGCTCCTTTGGACGAGAATATCGGACTCCTACCGATGTAGTAGGCTGCCCATGCGATAATGATTGAAACAACAGCAAGGAAAGCCCCTAATGTGATGATATTGTTCCAGGTTAATCTTCTGTCGGGTGAAAAGTCGTAGTCAGGAATCTCACTCTTGTGTAAACATTCACCAGACTTGCACTCAAGCATGATGTAGGGGTCACCGAAAACAGATGAGATGAGGTCGTTCATACTGGGCTCAGAGAAAGTGCACTGGTCACTTTTCATATTGCAGCTGAAGTCTCCGGGACCCTTAATTGTTTCCGTTAAGAATTCCGAAATGTCAATGGAGCCAGACTCACCACAGAGCATTCTGTCAGGCAAGCATTTGCAGGCCATTTCCTCACATTTGTACTTGGTAGAATTGGAATTCATGTCAAAACCAAATTGGCATTGAGATAAATCACAATAGAAGGACTCTTTCTGATCAATCCAGAACTGAAAGTCACATGTAGAGGCCGTTTTGTTGCAGCTGAATGTCGCTTGGGGAACCTTGCCATCTAAAATGGATATGATCTTTTTGTTTGTAACATTGCACATCAGGTGAAATTTGTTCACCACTCGCCCGCCCTTGTAGCATGAACCCTTGATGCCCTCGGGCATAAATGCATCACAGGAGTCATCATCCGTGCACAAGTTGCAATTGATGCCAGTCCATCCACCTTTGCATTCACAGGTGTCGTCTTTTCTCATGGGTCTATTCTGATTACCATCCGAAAGGGAGCCACATAATGGCACGGAACAGTCCATTCCTCCGTAGCCATCACGACAATCACACATGCCTGTAAAGGTGTTGCATTGAGAAAATTGAGTACACTCGAAATTTGGTAAGTTGCAATTGAAGCAAGGAGGGCATTCTTCTTCGAGGACGTCCTGCTCTGGGGTGTGGGAGTACAGCGGGACGAACACCTCCAGAAACGCAGACTCCCAATTCCGTTTATCTAGGACATTGCCAAAGTTCAAGTTTTGCAAGGCAAGTGTCGTGGAAAAGAGAGGCACATACGCAAGAGTATGTAATAAGAGTGAGGCTCTCATTCCAGTGCCACGTAATTTGAGTCTAGTGAGTGGCGTACCAATATGATTTGGAAAGGCGAGATTAGGCTGGTTAACCGCAAGCATGCGCGGCTACACGCAGGATACCAAATTATGGGGAAGAACTTAAACGCGGGTTGCTTGCAATACATACGCTCAGCTGTCTTTCCTATGGACTAACACCTGATCTCCCTCTTGAGAGGATCTATGTAGAGATCTTGTAAGTCTTCTTTCACATAGACCATGTAATATGGCGTGGCCGTATTCGTCTCAGTGAAATTGAAAATTTCAGACGCTGGAACCTCCGTCACCGTATCATCGTTATACTTTCTGTAGATGTTTCTCTTTAAGTCTTTGATGTAAACCCAGTAATGGCCATAAGAAGCTTCACCACGGTGGATGAATATGGCAAAAAGAGAATATCCAACCCTTTGGTATGCAGCAAACTGGTTGGAAATGCTTTCCTGCAACGCTTTGACTTGGTCATCAATGGACTGCAAACGTTGCTTCAAATTAATGATCTGATTCTCCAACGCCTCTATGGTCTCCTTTTTGATGCTGAGATCATCGCTGGTAAGTACCTTAGTCTTCAAGTATCTCACAGTGGCGGTCAAGGTATCGACGACAGAAATTTTGGTGGATGGGTCTGCCTCTAGAAGCGATTTCTTCTCGTCCTCAAGACTCTTAATCTGAGTCTTCCACTCAAACACCTCCTGCCGTTTCGCCACAATTTCCTCGTCATCCGTACTTAAGTACCTGTCAAGATAAATGCTCTCTCCGAAGGGAATGGCTTCAAGGGACTTATAGGCCATCAATCTCTCTCGGTCAAACAAAACTCTTTGCACGTGGAACTGAAGAATTCCTGGCACCTCCAGTATTGTCAGAGACATCTTAACCATTTCAGACCCCAAATTCACCACATTTTCTCCAAAGTAGTTATCCAAGGCATCGTATATGTTTCTCGGATGATCGCTCACATTGATAATCAAACTAAAGAACCTCTCAGTACTAATCCTAGGCTGACCGTTGCCTTCGAGCGGGAGAATGGTTTGTTTGGTTTTACCACTAAAGAGCTCTTTGATTAAATCATACTGCTCTCCATCCTCCTCCAACCTGTCAGGCTCTAGCGCGGTCTCAATTTGGAACGTGACGTTTTCAATGCATTCTGTTACATCCTGCTGTCTTCCAATTTCGATGGCGCTTTCAATTTGCTCTTGACCGATGCTCATGATTTTGGTTTGGCGTTCTTTGGCAGGAGTATCGAGAGTCTCAGTTGTTGCCTCTTTTGGCTCCCCTTCAGAAGGAGAGTCCATGTTAATCAAGTTTTCTTCAGACGCCATGTCAGTATCATCAGGGATCAGAATGACCTCCTCCATGTTTGTTCCAGACGCTTCCTCTTGAAAAGTAACTGATTGAGAGAGCGGCAAGAATGAAAGATACACCAATTCCTTGCTAGGTTGAACGAACCTCTTGTTGGTCGAGATCATTTCATTGAATAGCTCCTGAAGACGGTAGATAAATTGAATTGAACGATTAATCTCCGATTTTTCGACAGAACGTCCTCCGATTTTTCTTGAAACAAGTTTGTTTCTGTCAATTTTGCATTCGTCAAAACCCAAAATTATGTCTCTGAGTGGTTTGATCGAGAAATAGTATTGGAGTAGCGAATTCAAATAGCACGTGTTACCAATATTGTCAAGTCCTGCGGGCCAATTCTCAGCAGGCAAAAGAGAAGCATCAACTTTACCATCCAGTAAGAAGCTGAAGAGTATGTCTGACTGCCTACCAGTCGCTATCCTCTTAAAGCAATCTCTGAGAACACGAACATCAACTTCGTCATCTTGCGATGAATTTGACCACAATATTTGAAGCCTGGAAATTAAGTCAAAGTCACTGGTGCTGACATCAGATTCAAAAATCTCGTAGCAATCGCTCAAAGATCTTTGCGGCATTCGCAAAAGCTCCGGCATGTTATTGTCCACGTAAGTCAACAATATGTAGCTCTTGCGGAAAACTGCAATAGAAAGCATACAGTTCTGGAGCATTTTGATTTCCGGGCTCTGTGTGTTGAAATTCACAGACTGCATGACTTCATCGAGTCTGAATTCGTATGCGGTGACTGCAACTTCATCTTCAGTGACATCTTCGATTCTCAATTCACTCAATGCAATTGAATGGGGAATGATCTCCGATGCTAAGAACTTCTGGATAAGCTCGCTGTTGCGGATTGTAGCTATGACCGTAAGATTTTTGTTGAAGTAGCTGTAATTCTTTGGGTTGCCTTTGCATGAAGCCTTGTACATTTCAATGATGGCCTCTTCATCAATAACAACATCATCAGGTATGCCCTCGATTCCAATCTCCTTAAGAGCATCGCGATAGTCAGAAAAGCCATACATCAAGCCTCTAGCCAGCTGATTGTTGTAGTAAGACCTTAAACGATTCGAGGATCCATGCGGCCTTTGTGCCAAGACCTCTTTGAAGCTGTCAACATAATCGCTCTTATTAGCAGGGTCGGAGTTAACGGTCTGCTCATAACTCCAAATTATAAGCTCGTCCAGACTATACGTGCAGCAACTTAAGCTGATGTAATCCAGCAGCTTATTGGTATCATCGCTGCGGGCCATAGTCAATGATGCGTTCTTGTCAACCTCAGCTAATGCTGCGTGAAGTGGCGAAAGGTTGTCATTGAAGGAAAATGTCGCGTCGAAATCATTTGTCAGGCTGACTTTTAGAGTCTTTCCTAAGTAAATGATCTCGTTGGCTTTTCGTATGTAGCTTTCCTTCAAGGCGCTGTTGACCGAAAGATTTGGAGGCACTAAGACGTCGCTGTCGTCTCCTAATGTGAAAGATAATCTGTTGAACAAAAGGTCAATATCGAGCTTGGCATCCAAACTTGTCTTAGATCTTTTGATCGTGTGTATGGCTTCGTCTGGCGCAAGCAAGATTGGACCTTTGAGTACTTTAAGAAGAGTCTGATAGCACTGCACGGGGTTAGGGATGGAGTCTGGCGAAAGTGAGCTCGAAGGATTGGTTTCAAGAGACTTCAAATATCTCGCTTTGATAGTTTCAGGCTCCGTGAGGGGGGCCAAGTCTTCTGGCGTGAACTCCGAAGAGAAAACGGATACCCTCATGATTTGATCCAGGGAGTCATTGATAGTTTTATAGAATGCGTCGTCAAGAAGGTTGTAGGTGTTCACTGAGGCATCTTCCAATAAGTTGAGGTCATCCACAGAAACCATTGCTTTTTCGATCAAATGAAACTGGTGCTTGCCTATAGAGGAGTGGTTCTTCTTCTGCAAGCTGTCGAGGAAACTCACTTTAAAATGATGTACACAATCAGGAGTCTGGCTCACAATAATACCCCTGATGGTGGTCACCACCATGTTCGAATTGGGATATTCCTTGCGAGACACGGGCATGGCCTGAGAAGCCACATTGTTCGATATAAGACAGCGTGGTTGCTTTTCGAATAAAACGGTGGGAACCAAGTTTTTGTATTCAATTGGCCTGGATTTTAGTAATGAAGTGACCTCGCTGTGTACTTTGTTTGTGGCCCTTGATTCAAAAAAGGCGGGTGTAAACCGCATGTCATCAAAGATTCTATTCGAAGTCTTGAAAATGTGTTTTCGCAATACATTTTGAGGAATGGAGGTAGCTTCGTAGGGGAAGTTCTGGGTGGAATCGACCTGATCGAGATCGGTGGTGATTGTGGAGGCGTCGAAGGTGCCCTGAGCAAACGGGTTTCGAGATGCCTTGATAGTCAGAGCAGTAAATGCAGGAGAGCTCTCTGTGCTAGCGGATCCCTCACTAGGGTCTGCCGGATTTGCATTGTCCATCGGTGTGTTTAGGTTACGTTTCATTGTGGAAGCAAACCGATTGAGGTGTAGCACTCACACTCCTGCATGCAATGTACTGCCGTGGTCACGGTCTCCGCCGTCAAGGAATAACAGACGAGCCAGATTATTAAGGTGAAAATGGCAGTAACTAGATGAAAGTTTATGCCAGGAGTCGTATCATTCGCAAATTGGAATATCAAGGAAAAGCAGTATGATTTGTGAGGACGGGCGTATCGAGGCTGCGAGCACCTCTGCACCAAAGAAGTGTCTGGATAATACGCACTTCTTGAAGCTTCACCACCACAGACGATAATGACAGAACCCAAGGCTTCCTTTGATTTGAAAAAGATCGAAGATGGTTCCGATGGTACCACACTAGGATTCTTGAAACTGGCGTTTACTGAGGTGATAGGCAACAACCCATACTTTGCTGCTGGTGGAGGGCTCATGTTACTAGGAACTGGTCTTGCATTGGCAAGACAAGGTGTGGTGAAAGGCTCAGGGTTCATATACAGACAAATGCTTGTGGACCTTGAAATCCCGTCCAAGGACAAGCTGTACCTTTGGTTCTTGGAATGGATGTCCCAATACAAGCATCGCAGATCCAGACACATGTCCGTTGAGACAAACTTCATTCAGCACGACAACGGAGCTCTGAGCACCAAGTTCTCCTTGGTCCCGGGTCCAGGAAAGCACTTGATCAAATACAGGGGTTCGTACATGCTTGTGAACAGAGAGCGGTCGGGCAAGTTGTTGGACATGACCAGCGGGACTCCATTTGAAACGGTGACTCTCACTACACTATATTCGGATCGCCACTTGTTCCTGAAATTACTAGAGGAGGCTAAGACAATGGCCCTTAAGGCACAGGAGGGTAAGACGGTGATATATTCTTCGTGGGGCCCTGAATGGCGCCCTTTTGGCAACCCACGAACGAAAAGAATGCTAGGTTCTGTGATATTGGACAAGGGTATTAGTGAGGGCATTCTCAGCGATGTCAGGGATTTCTTGACCAACGGAAATTGGTACCATAGCCGTGGTATCCCGTACCGCAGAGGGTATCTTTTGTATGGGCCACCCGGGAGTGGAAAAACGTCATACATTCAAGCATTGGCCGGCGAGCTAGACTATAACATTTGCATCCTCAATTTGTCAGAGAACAACTTAACGGACGATCGACTCAATCACCTCATGAACCACATTCCCAAGAGATCTATACTTTTGTTGGAGGATATTGACGCAGCCTTCAATAAGAGAGAGCAAACGTCCGACCAGGGCTACCAGAGTGGAGTCACCTTTTCAGGTCTACTCAATGCCTTGGATGGAGTGGCCAGTGCGGAGGAGTGCATCACATTCATGACGACAAATCACCCGGAGAAATTAGACCCCGCCTTGTTGCGTCCAGGAAGAATCGACTATAAGGTCATGATCAACAATGCATCCGAGTCCCAGGTCGAGCGCATGTTCTTGAGATTCTATGAAGACGAGGACGAGCTTTGCAAGGAGTTCCTTGCTGAATTCAAAGAATTGGGACTCTTGGGCAAGGTGAGCACCGCACAACTCCAGGGCTTGTTTGTGTTTAACAAGAAGGATGCCAAAAACGCCCTCGCAATGATCGAAACCTTGAAAAACCCTCATGGGTCATTGAACTAAATAAGACCTGTACATAGCCCTTCTAACCACGGTATCTTTTAATCAATTGCTGGTGACGGTTGCCGATGGTGGCCTCGTTAACTCCCTCAACACCATCGTTGTGTAAGAGCTTGGCCAAGTAGTCCATGTATATCAAATACACTAGCATGTCTGTGTTGTCATTTGCGAGAGTAAGCCCCGTTTTGCTTCTTAGTAATTTCTTAAAACTTCTCTGTGGGTATATCTTGGAGGCTTTCAGTCTGGGCGCCGTTGGAGCCATGCTAGGAGAGGAGCGTCGGTGTTGCGTGGAAGATTACTGATGCGTGTTTTGTCTGGAGCGCCTCGTAAATCGCTTGATGCACACTTAAGCAGTTGCGCATTTTAAGGTGATACGAGGATTATTCTATTATAATACAACTTTATATCACATGAATCATCAAGCCTCTGACTAAAGCTCATTGATCTTCTAGTTTTCTTCTCTTCACTTTTTCATCGTCCTTTTCATGCTCATGGTATCCAAAAATACGTCCACTAGGAGAACCACTTCTGATGGACTGGTTCAACTCTTGCATCAGAGGTAGCTGTTTTCTGACCTGACCATCTTCGGGTTTGGGAACGGGCCCAGGATCCATATGTGGGGCTGCTGGTTGCGAGGTCACCAACCCAGCGACAGGTCCGCCAGACGGAGTGATGTTCCTCATCTGCTCTGCATCTAGTGGCAAATGGCCCACAAGGTGGTTCATTTCCGTGACGGAGTGCCTCTGGGGAGCCACTGCGGCCAACTTTTGAGGCAAGGGTCTCATTAGCACTGGAAGAGAGGCAGTTCTGAGTTGGGAAGGCTCCTGCATCATGTGCTGATAATAGGCATGGCTGGGTGCGATGGGTTTGTATTGTTGCACGTAAACTGGCGTAGCTGGCCTGTCTTGTTCCTTTTCAGTAGAGGGATTCAGAGGACCCTGTGCCAAGTTCTTATCATCGTTCATGATTTTAGGTCCTGTAGATACCGGGTTGGACGAAACTATGCTTCCTCTTCCAGACGCTGGCTGAAGCGGATCCATGAAGATTGAGACATGCCTGTTGGGTGGTTGCAAGCATCCAGAAAAAGAAGGTTCTTCGCCACTATGATTCAAGTGTCTCATTCCCTCAACGCTGTTGTAAAGAGTGTAGTTGGGATTGAGGGGATAAGCCTGAGGCACGATCGGCGTATTGGAGACCCGTGCTGTCGTCAGCCCATTATCACTGAGACTGTAGCTTACTTGTGGTTGATGCTTCTGATTGGAGGTGACCGGAGGAACCGGCACTGCCACTTTGTTTCGTAGCTGGCTTTTGAACTGAGCCAAGTCTGAGGATTTGCTTGCTGGTTTGACTGTGCCAGGTGAAGTGTTTGTGTCCGCCGTATGGTTCTTGAAGTTCTCTACTGGCGTCTTGTTGAGTTTCCTGTCGACATGCGTTTCATCTTTTCTTGACGGAATCTTCTCCTGACCAGGCTTGGCTAGAAGGTTTTCAACAATCTCTGTGAGCTGTAAAAGATCGGATTGTGCCTTGTGATGCATGGCAAACAAAGTGTCGTATCTAGAGAGAAGGTCCAGATAACTGGCCCTCAAACCGGAGATAGAGGCGTTCATTTCAATGAGCTTAAAGTTGATCGACTGGTCTGCCTGCATCGCTGCTGTTTGGAGAGATGCCTGGCGCAGTTGCTGTGACAGAGGGTGCAGTGGCGCGTAAAAGTAGGATGTACCAAGGTGGTCGCCGTACAAAGGAGAATCCGGCGAATGTGGCGCAGGTACCGGCTGCGAGTACATAGGATGGCCATGATGACCAGCAACTTGCGGAATTGCATGATCCTTTGCTGGCGGGGGTCTGGCGCCAGAGTCGCTCATTTGGTCCCACAGGTGCTGGTAAATTGACAGGTGGTATTGTTCCTGCCCCAGGTGGTCCTGGGGCACTTTCTGTTCTTCGATGGGGGCCTCGGAGGTGGGAGGCAACGACTTCAAGTTGACAATTTCTTTGTGGGAGTTTATGATCTTGGAGGATTTTCTTTTAATGAGACTCAAGGAGTCTACATCTCCTTTGCGGAACTGATTTGCCGAATGCCTGAACTCCCATTTGGTGGCCTGGCCCGAGGGCATTGGCCCACAATCAGCGGAATTCGACTGCTTGTCTTCAGACTGGAAGCTGTCGTTCACCTTGTGGAATCCGTACATATTCAACTGCCGGATGAAAGACGCTATGTTAGTGTGCTTGAAATACTGGGCTAGCACATTGGAAAACTCTTCTCCAGGGTAGAGACAGAACGAGTCTTGCGAAGGTGACCACCATATGAGGTGGGATAGGCTAGGGTCTTCTAACATGTCGAAGAGCTTGTGGATGAACACTGTTTGCGGCTTCCCCGAGGAGCTGGAGACTCCCATGGTCGCAGGGCTATTGCTGTTTGCCCGTGACCCGATCGGGTCGTGCGCCTGGGCCACGGACCGGTGGGGGATTTCATGGGACGAATCGGGATGTTCCACTGATGGAGACCTAGGCGTGGATTCCCGGACTTTGGCAGCCGCAAGCACCTGAGGCGCTTCTGCGCTGCTGCGGGCAGTTTGGGGAAAGGAAACGGGACCTGTTCTGCTAGTCGGCTGCAGCATTACCTGAAGACTTATTATGAGGAGTGCTACTTATAGCAGTGCTGTAGTATACTGATGCCGTTATTTTCTCGGCGGTGGACTAGCTTGCTCGGTATGATGCCAGGCGGGATGGAATCTGGGGGACTTGAAAAAGCTCGGATGAAGAACTTGGTGGTAAAAGGGGGCTCGAATCGGCGGAGGGGGAGAAGGGGAGGTGATCAAGGAGGGACGAGGAAAGGAAAATTGAAGTGAAGGTTGGAAACGAAGGAAGCGGAAAGGTAGACTTAAGAAAAAAAAACCCCAGCGGTCGGGTGCGGTTCAGAATGGTTTTCTGCACTGCACCGCATTTTTTAAGCGCTCGAAAGATCTTGAATTTTTTTGATTTTGTCGTGCTTGAGAATCTTTGGAGCGTACATAACTCAAGTGCGGGTACCATATACGGTAAATTCCTGCACAAGGGCCGATGACAAAGCTGCGTTTCCGGAGCCGCATGTAAATCCTTTCTTGCCCCTATCCACTCTCTAGATGCCTCAAATTAAACAAAAAGACCTAATCTTCACGGGCCTGAACCCGCGGGCGTGTGCGCGGTGGCTTGCTAGAAAGCCGAGACAAGTGGGATAAAGGGAAGCCTCCGGAAATTTCATAGCACTCCCAATACAATTTCCAACGGTTGCCGCTATCACAAATTGAAATCTCTCGGAGCTTCGTCTAAGGTGCATCTAAGGTGCATGAATGATGGCTGGAGATAGGTGAGCAGCTTTCGGAATGGTAACGCATGCACCTTCATCTCACGCTGCAGTGAGAGTAAAAATTGAAATTGAGCCTGCTATTGTTCCGCGGGATCGTCCTCGAACAATCGTATAGAAAGAAGGCACCAGACAAAGACGGCAAAGCTTTTCCCCGTGTGCCGGCAATCGGCGCCCACATGTATTTTTGCATTGTGAGAAGCACCGAATAATGCAAATAGCCAGTTATGCGAACAAGCCAGTGATGCAAACGTCAGTGCATATACAAGTGAGAGCGGGTAAGCGCAGCGCTTGTCTAAGAGAACAGAACTAATACAATATTCGTCATAACAATGTCGTACACGCGAGCTTTGTTATGCAAAACTAAAGCTCTCCTGAATTTGAATATATTGAGCCCCTTTCATATATGTATTCTCTCAGGAAGCCCCATTGGTGTCTAGGGGTGGAGATGTATTTCCACTATACTGCATATAGATGGGGCGCTTGCGTGGGCGAAAGATTACGCTCGGTTTTCTCGCAAACCTGAGTGTCATCAATGAACCGCGCATGCTCGAGGTTTTACCGGCATCCTGCACGATTGCGTTAGGAGCATTGATCCATGTCAACTCTAAGCTTTCGTCGGTGCAGAACGACGACGCACCATCTACAGTACCACGCTCAAAGTTGTGGCGAACATCTGTCAGTTGTGCGTGGGACTCAAGGCAAAATATCGCACTCGCCTCAACCGCCACGCGAACGGCCCGATTCACCTCTCGCTGTAGCGCTAGATTGTATATGTCGTCTCTTTACATGTCCCCGCAATTCTATGTGATCGACCTTGCTGCGCACCGACTTGCCTTCCAAGAATTTACTGCAAGCTTTCATCGTGCGCTGCATATCCCGGAAAAATTTGGGTTCTCGGGGCCGTTGCCCTAAGTTAAGCCCGACTTCATCCCACCGGTTCTTGGCCCCGCACATGAGCACCTGCTTCTCTGGCTTTCCTTTCTTCTCGCTGCGTTCATTTCTTTTTCTCTTTTACGCGGCTCGCACCAATTGTATTGCGCACAATCTCTTCATCATCACCTTCCGCGCCAGTGCTCACTAAGCCGCCCGTTGGTAACTTCTGGCCACTCCATTGTTACACACGCTAATGCCACATACTTGTCCCGGCAAAAAGGGTAGTCTTGCCCAGTGATTTTCTTGCAAACAATGCTTGTGCCCCTTGCATCGAAAAATGCAACCCCAAGAATTTTGCGTTTCACAATCTCGCTCGTCAGATCGGGCGCTCTTTAACATTTGGGCGCCGGTCCGTCTTTTTCACTGTGGTTTGGGGGCTATGATGACCAATTTCTTTTTTGAAGCTTTTTCTCATATTTTCTTTTTTCCCCCTTCATTCGCTCTATCTATTCCGCACAACCCTCAATAGCCCGCATGCACTCACGTTCCTTGCTCATTTTTCTCTGCGCCTTCTCCTCTCTTTCTTACCTTCACCACCCCTACACTTCCCCATCGCACAACCTTCTTCATCAGTGAAGTATTTCATTCCATTACCTTTCTACCACCGACATTTTTCGAAAACTCCCGTTCCCCTCACGAAAAGAAGACATCCCTTCCGCTATCCCTATTAGTCACCAAGTTTGCCTCCGTGTGTTCCCGCATCTTAATCAATCCTAATGACTTCACAACTCAACAACTCAAACGAAAACCAGGACCAGGTACTTCAGGAAACTGAGACTTTGCGCCCGGTATTTTTTGATCTGTCCAAACTGCTTGACCCCCCTACTTCGTCAGCTGACAAAACCAAGAGAGCTAGACTAGATGCATCGGTAATCTCTCCTGAAGATGCCAACCCTGATGGTACAATACAGTCATCGGAAGGAAATGGTGAAGCTGTCTCTACATCTGCCAACTCCACTCAGAGCTCGCTAATGAATATCGAACATCGTCGTCATCATCACCACTCCATGCATCACAGACACATCATGTTTCAACGTCCCAATCTCGATTCCCACTCAGGCTCGGATGTGGATGCCACAAAACCTTCTTTTCCTACTTCGCTTCAAAATGACCAGTTCAAGGCCCATACCCCCTCCTCGTCCAGCGCGCACCAACACTCCCGTTCAACTGCTAATGAATATGGCTCTTACGACAACACTGGTTTTTCTCGTAAAAACTCCGTCCACCGATTGTTGCATGCTTCTAAAAAAACTGCCAGAGTGCCTGCTACGTCTAATTCCAGTTCATCTAAAGCACCCAAGCTATACCGCCGCTTCCGCTCTCGCTCTTTGCCAATAATCAACTACACCGCTAGGTCGCTGATCTTACATCAGCAGGCCTTCTCGGGCAGACTGAGGGCAAATCAACAAATTTTCGGCTACGCCAACCCAAGCGTTGTCTACCAACCATCAAGCTCCACTCACGGTAAGCATTATTTACAGAACATCGCAACTCCTGCTCCATCCCTTCCTCCAATTAATTTGCAGTCTTTGAAGGAAATAGACTTGCAAGAAATTCTCAAAAATCCTCAGTTAAGACATGACATTCTTTTCGACCCACAGCTTCAGTTCAGGCCAAACTTAGATGGGGATCGAGGCAGAAAGAAGAAGTCGATGATTGAAAAATACTGGACTGAAATTGAGCACGAATGCCAGCAGTTTTTTGATGCTAAAGGAACTTCTGGAATAGAGGCTTCCAAGATACCCCGCTTACCTGTGTTATTTACCACCTTGAGAGATATCCTCTTGTCTCTATTACCGGCAAAAGATCGTGCACCGGTTAATGAGATCATGGACATCGACTTGGTTGTTCAACAGTTTGCGCACGGCTCCTTTGATTTTGTGGCAATGGCTCAGTGGCTTGGCGAAGTGTTCAAGTCCCACTGTGCGCCCATGAGAGACCAATGGGTTTCCGAAATGATCAGCAAGTTCCAAGAGGCATATGCAGAGAACTCTGTTATCAAACTCGTTCTGGGATTGCGCTCCATTTTCTCTATTTTGGAGGCCATGAAACTAGATGTTGCCAACCACCAAGTACGCATTTTGAGACCAGTCCTTATCGAGACAGCAGCAGAGTTCGAAAGAGATTACTTCAACCAATTGATCAATCATTGCAAGATTGATATTTCGGACTCTTTGAAGTGGTTTTACACTAACTACAAAATCACGATGGGCGAAAAAGGTAAGCACATTGAACCAAATTCGGTTATTACGAGCTCCATTATCAAGCTACTCTCATGCAGAAGCTTGGCAACTGAGTTCCCGTCTACAATGGCATTTGACCACACACGGTTGGTTCTTTTGAGAGCTGATGTCAGACAATTGGTCTGCAACCTGCTTTGCATTGTGCTTTACAAACAACTTCTCATGAATTATCAACCTGCTGCTGAATATCGGTACAAAAGTCTTAAGCCAGAGAACATCAGCCGTGTTCAGGATGAGATCTCGGCAATTGTGACGGACGACAATGGAAACATCAAATGGACAAGAAATATTCAGAGCATCGCGGTTCAACTTGTTAAGAATGTTGTCTCTGATCCTAACACATCTGTCACGCATGTTCAAAACTTGCCCCAAGCTTCAATAGATTTTGGATATAATTGGCTCATCAAGCAGATCCAGCCAAGCTCGGATGTTTACGGCTTGATGGAGAGCAAAATCTTCAAGGAAATCTCGGCAGAAATAACCTCGGCGACATCCACAGAGCCTCCAACCCCCAAATGGGGTGCAGAGCCAAAGAAGCGTGGCGAAGGTTCACCTTTTACTGCCTTAAAGCAGAAAAAAGCAGACTCGGAGTTGTCAGGTATCGCGAACAGAATTGCAACTTTGTCCAAGTTCCACTGGAGCGTTTTCAAGAACTACTACTTGGAACATCTTGAGTCATGTCAAAAGAATTGATGTCGATGAAGCGGCCGTAAGTTTCACTACTCATTTCTTTGGTCATGTCTCTTCATTCACACTCAATCGCCTCCTACGCACACGACTTATGATAACCTTTGTCTTTACATAAGACACCATTTATTCACACAACACATATAACTTTAATTGCATTCCCCATTATATTATTTACTATTATCTTGCATTAAAGTTTCTCTTCAATCAAGATATGTAGAGTTTTCTTGCCCAGAATTTCAATGCATATCATTAATTTACACTATAACCTCAAGTTCATTAATAGTGCATCTCATAGAGATCAACTCCAAAAGAAAGTTGATCTTCATCTCTGTCATTGCCAGATGGTTTTTGTCATAAACAATGCGGTCAAAGAGCCAGTCGCATATTTCTGTTCTAGACAATTCCAGAACTGAATGATGCTCAGCCAGCTCTTTGTACCTGTAGCAAAGCTCGAGCGAAAGCCTGATTTCGTGATTGCCAAAATTTAGCTCCAATATCAACTTACAGAAATGGCTTGACTCTAACAATACAGGAGAGGACAAGTCCATGGTCAGCACAATTCCAATCAGTCGCAAATGATGCGCAAAGGCTCTGCCTATAGATACCATGGGGACACTCGGTGCCTCCATCAAAACGATTTCATCGCCACTAGCTGCAACTCTTATATCATGTAGCCAGGGGAGTTTGGCATCCTTATCGTCGAGCTCATAGACATGCTTTTTCTTGGTGGTATCATTGGCCAGCGCGTAAATGAATTTCATACAGACGAATGATCAACATAAAAAAGTCCGAGTGATTCCTGGGGAACCAGCCCACATAAATATGTTGTAATCCTGCATACAAACATGAAACCGTTGTTTCAGATGTGATACATGCAAAGCGATAACCGGAGAGGGGGATCCCGAAAAAACGTGATTGGCATGCCTTTTCAGCCGTTTGTTTTTGTTTTTTTTAGTTGAAAGTTTCAACCTTCACAAGGCTCGCCAGCTCGAGACTTTGCTGGTCTTTATTGTCGCTAGCGCCCGTGGAAGGTGTATCAGCATGTGGACTAAACACAGAGCCAGCTGAGTCGAATCCAGTTGAATGAGTTTGCGATTCTCGAAGAAGCTCTTCCAGGAGACCGGCCCGTAGCCCAGATGACAGCAGTGTTCTGGATAGTTCACGCAATTGGCTATTTTCAGACTCGGACTCTTCGATGATCGTTGTTGATAGTAGGGAAGAGTTTGGGCGATGGGCATGTACTGGATGGGAGCTATCCACTGGCCCTAGACTCATGAAGTTATACCCGTCGTCGTCCTCGTACACCAAGTCATCAGACACAGAGAGTTCTTCTTGTTTCACGACTGGTTCCGACGCAGAATTCAGGAAAACAGGGGGCGCTGTTCCAAATATCATGTCATTGCGGATGTTGTCTTGGCCACCGAGAGGATGCTTCTCGTGGAACAAAGAGTCAGGGAGGAAATCTGCGCTCATCAAACGAGACACATCCGATTTAATCTGCTGCTTAACCTCCAGTTTTCCCAATCTAAAGATTTTCGACACAATACTGATGTTAATGCCTGCCACTATCCCCACAGTTGTGCCGAAAAAGACACTGACCATAAGGTAGTGGAACAAATGACCCACAAGACTTTTCAAGTGCGGCCACGCAGAGTATGCCAACAAGTACAAAGTCTTCTCCACAGGCACTGTAGTGTCGATGTTCACGTTAAGTAGGCGCAACACGGGCACTAGCGGCAAGTAGACCAAGCCAAAGAGGAAGGTGCGGATGATAAGGAGCACTGGAATCAAAAGGGAGTGTTGAATGATAAGTCCTGCCATTCGGATACATGGCCAAATGATGTACGTCCACGGGAACAGCACCACACAAAGAATCGTATTGGCCACGCCGTAGGAGACCAGCGATACAAGACTCATGGCAGAAGAGTGTGGGGTGTTGCGAATTGTAGTAGCTCTCGTATCCGAGAGAAAGTCGTAGTGTGCGCTTCTCCACAGAGACTTTCTTATAAGTTTTTGAAAACAAAACGACAGAGCTGTTTCTGAAATTCAAGCCAAAGATGAAGGCGGGATAAATATCGGCTATACATCCATCGTACGCTTCGTGTCCAGGAAGTATTTAATGATGAGCAATTTAATGCTTGGTTGACGCACACTATGCCGTATTCGTAATTATGATCATGTGAGACACTTGGCAGGAGAAAAGAGTTTAAAATGTATAGCTTTTGTGATGAGGGCAGTAAATAGCCATCTACGTCTAGTTCTCTACCACAGGGTGTTGGCAACATCAAAAGACACGTGGGTTGTGTATTGCTCTTAGAGTATTGTGCATTCTGGCGACCCTGCTCAAGGGCACTTTGGTCCGAGCGTTCGCAATTCTCGTAGACACATTTTATCAACAGCCATGTCAGCTAAACTCCCCTCGTCGTTCGACGGTAAAGGCATCGATGAAGAGTATGTGAACATTCCATCCGTTGATTGTGCTTATATTAACATCTAGCGAACTTGACACGATTCAGAAACTTGTGTTCAAGTGCAAGCAACAGCCCCTCGTGCCAATTGGAACTCTTTTGACCACCGGTGCAGTCATTCTTGCTGCCAAGTCTCTTAAACAGGGAAGAAAAACAGACACTCAGAAGTACTTTAGGTACAGAGTCGGCTTCCAGGCCTTTACTTTAGTGGCATTAGTTGCTGGTGGTCTCTACTACCAGAAAGAGAGCTCCGAGCAGAAGAAAACTCGGGATCAAATCATGAGGGAGAAGGCCAAGGTCAGAGAACAATTGTGGATCGAGGAGCTCGAGAGAAGAGACGAGCTCATCAAGGCCAGAAAGGAGAGGTTGGAGTCCTCCAAGAAAGAGCTTTTGCAGGTAGCACAAGAGGGATTCGAACAAGAGAAAGACAGGGCTGCCAAGCGGGATGCCGAGTCTGGCAAGCAGTGATTCAAGCAATCGCTTTTTTCTGTATATAAGAAATGACATGTATGAAACTATTTGATAACTTGTGTGCATGGACTATGGGCCCGATGTGTGGTCTATTATGGCATGAACTCGGCCTATTTGCGTGGAGCTGGTCTGTAGGCATTTTGGAAGGGGCCTTTGTTGAGCTGTTCCAATCTTTCTCGCGTCATTGGAAATTCCGGCTGGAATTCCGATGCTCTCTTATTTCTAAGATGATTCTGGAGCATCCATAGTCTGTCTTGATGATTGCTCATTGCCAGCATTGGATGTGTGGGTTAAGTTTCGTTGGACTTTTTTGAAAAATTAAAAATGAAGCGATGTTTGCTCTACTGGATCCTTCCTATAGTCTGGTTCAAGTGGTACGACTCAAGCAGCATGTACTAAATTTGATCAACGCACGTGACGCACAATTGTAATGTCATCATCTTGAGCCGCTAGTGTCGCCTTACTCGCGCGGCACGCATTTCTTTTTCAAGGCTCGTTCGCTTGCAATCAGTACTCCACACCTTGAATGTTATACTCTTTGCAAAAACCGTAGATTTTTTCCATCATATCCGTAATTCCCTTATTGTTCAGGTTTTCAGATCCCGTGAGATGGTTCGAATACACCGCCTGCACGAGTGATTGAATTTTGATTAGGCCTTCTTGGCTCACAAGGTCAACCAAGATTCCCATTGTGTTCGGCGAGAAGTCATTATACCACCTATGGTTCCAAACAAGTATTTTGATACATCCCTCCAAAATTCTTTCGTTCAACAGGTTGAGGGTTTTTGCGTAATTGCGGGCGGAGTTTTTTGGATTCTCGGCTGCAGTGCTCTTGGAAGCGATCTTCTTCCGCTCCATTTCGTAGTACTTCAAGATCTCACGTTGAGACTTAGCCGAAAATCGGCCGCGTAAGGCATTAGAGAAAGCCACAGACCCTTCTCTGTAGTGTTTGAGTCTAAAAGCAATAAGCCCAAGTATCTCCCACTCCAAAGTGCTCTTTTTGTATTCTGCTTGTTGAGCTTGGAAGTGAACGAATTCAGCCTGCCAGATAGTGTACACTCTCAAGTCATCATACAACAACATGAACAAGTTGTCTAGCCATCTTTCACACAATCTCTTTCTTTTCAACTCAACGAAGTCTGGCTGTGCTTCGGTGTCGACAGTCGCTTCCCTCGAGGGCGACTTCAATCCGGTAGTGGAGGCATCGTCCGGAGTCGACACAGAGGTGGCTTCGGCTTCAGGATTTTCCTTATCGTCGGAAGTAGTAGGCCCAGGTTCCTTAATCTCTATTTTGGATCCCTTGCGGGAATGGGACCCGTTGGTTTTGTCCTTTCTGTATTCTTCCTCCATAACAAACACCTTCGCACGGTGCTTCAACAAAGACTCCCAGCCAGTCTTGACCACAATGTCAGTGAGAAGATCATACGCCTTAGCGAAAGTGGACTTCAAATTGGCGGCGGGTAAATTAAGGAGCAGCTGGTCGATACTCTTCTGCTCAGCTGCTATGGCAGTGCTCTGCAAGTTACTTACCTCATCTAGAGTAATATCAACAGGAGAGGGCAAGTGTAAGTCGTCATGGCCGCCCCTTAACGGGATCACACGCTTCAAAGAAAATGCTTCTTTGTGGGAGTTCATAGGGCACGAGTTCAAGGTGAGCAAAGCATTTTCAAAGTCATTCATCTTTGTGTAGACCTTGACCAACAAGGCCCAAGGCTTGAAATCAGAGGGAGAAGACAGAACAGCTTGCCTGGCCAACTCCAACGCTAAATCATATCTCTTTTTGTCGATTAAGAACTCCGCCTCTAACAATAACAACTCAGAGTCTCTATTGTTATTTTCAATACCTTGATGCATGATGTGAACGGCCTTGATTTCCTCATCATTCATGAGCAATACCTGGGCAATTAAGACATTGACAGACGGCTCGCGGGTTTCTAACCTGCGCAAAACCTCTAACGCTGCAGCGTAGTGTTGAGTGAGCTGAATACACTTAAAGAAGCCCTTCACGAGGTAGTTCGACGTCAAAGTGGGTTGTGGAATATCGATGTCGCATCCCAACTTTGTGCCGTCCCAGAAAAGCGTTTCAAATCCACTGATGAAATTGGCCAAAAGCTTCTTGGAGGCCAAGCCGTTGCTAAACGGGTTTTCCCGGCGCACTTCCACCAAGCCACCAACTTTATTGGCATCGTCTTCATCAGAGTCAAGGAGACAGCGCACCATGGAACAGACAAAGGTCTCAAGCCATAATCGCTCGATTTCAGCATCGGTCAATTTCTCCTGAACAAGCTTACCATCACTGGACACAATCTCGGACTCAAACTTGCCAGGAATGTGCACCGTCACGCGCATATCAACTCTAGAAAATGCATTGTATGAACAGTAAGTGACCTGGGGCACCTTCCAGTGTTTCTTTTCGCCAAACCAAAACTGCAGCTTGGATGTTACGAGGTTGGCCAAGCCTTGCAAGTGAGCGGCAATGGACGCCGAGTTAGACGTGTCGATACCAGTAAAGTATAAAAAGGTACTCTGTTCAGTTTTGGATTGAGCCGAAATTTTGTGGATGCTGCACAAGTCGGCGGGGCCCAAATCATTGAAAGTTTGTAAACGGCTTGTCCGCTCCACGACGGACGAGCCAGGATATTCCTCGATTGCCCTGCCGGTTAGTAAGATTGGCTTGTAAATTTGGAAGGTGTTGTTTTACATACTCAGGAACAGATGCTAGTGATTTGGGGATCATGCTGCTCGTGATACAATGGGGTCGTTGGTATTAGGTACTCTGTTGTCTTCACCGAGGTTAAGATGCAGGCAAAAGCGCATGCGTGCCAGTCAACACAGGACTTACTGGCCTTAATCATGTGAATAGCTGGTCGAGAAATCTACGGCGTTGAATTTTAGGGCTCACACACAGGTAAGCATAATATGGTATTTGAGACCGGAAGCTAAGTTTATTTGAATCGTGACCGTAGACAGTGGAGATAGTTCGTACAGATAAGTGAGACGGTTAAGCGCGGACACAGCGTCAGATGAGTGCGGAGGCGTGGCACAATTGAAGCACTGATAAATTGGAGTAGGACACTCCAATCAAATATAGTCCAGTTTGCAATGATATCTGAAGAGCAGTGTTTCAAAATCCCATTGACTTGTCGATGTTCAGCGGCTTGTTGATGCTCAGTGAATTAGAAAGAAATTCGCACATTCGTGCATCCCGGCTGGGGTCGAGTGGTAAGCTGAATGACTTCTAGTCAAAAAGCTCAAACATATCTTTGGCGAAGGCGTGGTCAGAAATTATTGTTTGCATCTTAAGAAGCACCAAAGATGCATGATGTCCTCAACTTTACCTACTTTTGCCTCTTGTTGGCAGCACTGTCATTTCTCTCCTCCTCCAAAGAATCCCAGTCCTTGGCAGTTAAACAGTATTTCTCGGGAGGAAGATTGAGTCCCCACTTTGGAATCACGGGCGGAAGACTCTTGGAGTTTCTTTCGTGGGCCAACTCTAGCATGAGCTCTTTAGCGGGTGTGGGCTTGAGCTGGAAGTTTGTCTTTGCCGCTATGGCCAAGCGGATGTCGTCCGTATTGACGGTGTTATTGGAGCTGGATCCACCGTTAATGTTCTTGGCATGGTCGTTGTATGTAAGAGCATCTTTCAACACGGATGTGGTATACCGGTGGGCAAAATCCATGAGTTGTAAGGGCACATGGTCCTGGTAATTTTGGATGCCCTGCGTGGCAAAGATCAAATGCAAGAGCCTGACATCCCGGGGCACCACTGCCGGCTCTGCGGCTTGGCCGTTCCCTGAAGACACAGGGCCGTTAAGACTCATTGGAGTTGATGATGGTGTGGGTGGCTGTTACTCTTGAACGGGTGCGCACCACTCGTACACCTTCATACACTCCATCCAAAAGCCGATACTACCCCGATTGAAAGGACCTACTGCAAAAGCGTTTTCCGTTTCGTCCAATGTCGGTAATAGAGAGACCCGAAGATTTTGTGGTCGACATACCAGACACTCCATACAAATCCTTGGAGCCGTTCTTCATCTTCGAGAAGGAGGCCCAATTCAGCAGCCCTGAGGTTGACCACGCCCTCATTCTCCTTAACACATCCTTGGCCAACATTCCTATCGAACAATTATGGACGCACTCTACAAACCAGGTTTGCGCTGATGGAGGTGCTAACCGCTTATATGAATATTTCAAAGACCCTTCTCAGCGGGAGAAGCACATACCAAAGTATATCACAGGAGACTGTGACTCGCTTAAGACGCATGTCCGTGACTACTACCTCTCTAAGGGCTCACGAATAATCCCACAAAAGTCACAGTACTCCACTGATTTCATGAAGGCAATTAAGGTGGTGATCTTGCATCATGATGAGTATAGCAGAGAGGCTCTTAAGCGCCAGGTCGAGGAAATAGATGGATTGTCCCAACTTATAAAGACACATGAGCTGAGAAGCAAGACGCCAAATATTTCCAGAAAGATAGTCATCAATGTGGCGGGAGGAATAGGAGGTCGCTTCGACCAGACGTTCCATCTGATCAACCAACTCTATGTCTTGAGCCAGGACTTTCCATGGATAGACGTTTTTTTTTTCACACCCGACGACATCATATTTCTTCTTCTGAAAGGCACTACACTAGTGACGTATTCCTCCCGACGCATTTTCAATACAGCGGACAAAATGCCCAAGTGTGGCCTCTTGCCGTTTGGCGAAAGGGTGACGCTTACGACCAAAGGCCTTCAGTACGATGTTGACAATTGGCCCAGTGAAGTCAGCGGATCTGTTTCTTCCAGCAACGGGATTCTGGGCGTGGATAAATTCATTGTGCAAAGCGACGGTCGCCTTGTGATGAACATCGAGATCAAGCGATAAAGTGCACTTACCGATAACGGCAGTCATTTACAGTTTCTAAGCAGTCCGATTTTTCGAAAATCGAACGGCAATGAACCCAGCGGCTTGAATCCGATAATCTAGCTGGCAGGGTCCGTGATATGAGCTTCGCACGACTCTCACCTAACATGGTGTGAAAAAAAGTGAGAAAATGGTCAACTACACTCACACGCAAGGTCGCTATGTTCAAGCCAAGCATCTTAGCACGTTGCATTTCTACTGGTATGAGACTGCTTACAACAGTCTCAAGACCCAGCTTTCCAACCTACAACAACTTGCGCATCACAACTCCCCTCACAAAGGTCCTTGAGCCATTCAAGTTGCATGTGCAACCACAAATCATACAAGACCCGAACCCAATCCAGCCTCGGGAGTCTTCGATCTTAAACGAGCTCGCAGAAGATAACACGATACATTTGGATTCAGTTTTGAGAAAAAGAAGGCTCAAGATGAAGAAGCACAAATTAAGAAAGAGAAGAAGAACCCAGAGAGCATTGAAAAAGAGATTGGGCAAGATATAGAACGCCAATACCCCGCCGAAGTCGATGACTGCCACAAGACGAGGCTTGGGTTTTGCACATGAGAAAAGGCCATCGAGCAATGGCCAAGGCATTACTGTATATAACGAATACATGGGAGACCACTGCATGCCTTCGGGCTTTGCAATGTCTTTTTTAAAAGGCGGTAGAAGGGATGTTTTGCACAAGCCGATGAAATCAAAGTGGCCTGATTACAAGAATCATTTTGTACTAAATACAAGCAGACACACGGAGTCTGCAATTTTCATTAAATGGTGTCTAAAGCTTCACCAGACAGCTCTAAAACTAAAGAGACAGAAATGGCCTGGAGTGTGGCTAGCAGAGCTTGTGAAGCATGGGTCTGCAATCCTTCGTTCGTGGTGGTGCATACGAGTAGCACATAGAAATTCACGCTCGCATGGCTGATAAAAACCAACCATGTCTTCTCTCACATTTGTCACCGGCAACGAAAATAAAAGAAAAGAAGTCGTCGCGATTCTAGGCGGCGAAGACACGGACAGAGGATCCAAGGTCGGCGAGTTCTACATCATTAACAAATCCTTGGATATTGAAGAGGTTCAAGGCTCCATCGAAGAAGTGACCATTCACAAGGCTAAGTCTGCAGCAAAGCTCATCGGAGGCCCGGTTTTGGTGGAGGATACTTGTTTGGCCTTTACTGCTTTCAATGACTTGCCAGGTCCCTACATAAAATGGTTTGTGCAGAGCGTGGGCCTTCAGGGCTTGGTCGATATGCTCTACAAGTTTGAAGACAAGAGCGCCAAGGCAGTGTGCACTTTTGGGTACTGCAGTGGCCCGGATGAAGAGGTCAAGTTATTTCAGGGTATTACCAAGGGTAAAATTGTCGAAAGCCGTGGGCACAAGAACTTTGGGTGGGACTCGATTTTTCAGCCTGACGGGTTCGATGAGACGTACGCAGAGATGGACAAGCAAGTTAAAAATACCATCCTGCACCGTTTCAAGGCCTTGGATAAACTCAAGGCTTTCTTGACGTCTTGATATACATACTTACTGGTAATATGACTAACAGATATTGATCGAATGAAAATGATGACTAATTGAATAGGCTCTTGACTTTGTGCATCAACCCGGACTTCTTCTTGTCTTTCTTCTCACCATGGCTAATGACTGTGTAGAGATTGTTGGGGTTCGAGTTGTGGCTGCTGCCATTCGACCTAGTTTTCGAGACAACGTTGCCGAACCCGCCTCTCCCAATCGAAAAGGACTTATTGGAGGCGACAGCATACAATTCATTCTCCGCCTGCACGTCTCCATCGACGTCTTGTAGCTTACGTGTAAAGTTCGGATCGCTATTGTCCACCATATTTCCAAAACCTCCACGTCCAGTAGTGATTTTATTTGTTGTTAGCTTGGGAGTGTTGGACCCCTGAGGAACTATTTTTGGCGACTGTTTGTCGTTGGACGCCTTGATGTTTCCTGACCCGCCACGCCCAGTGGAGTAGTATTGCGGCTTATCCCTTCTGCTTCCTTTGGGACTGATGGTATCGGAACCAACTGATTCCCGAGCAACTATATTGCCGGAACCCCCACGGCCTGTGGAAACCATGCTGAGACTTTTTACTAGGCGTTTTTATAGACCTAAAAAATTGGAACTGAATAAAGGGCTTTCGTCGTTTTTGGATTTGCAAATATCTGCTCTGGGAGTGATGACTCCACTCCGCCGCACCAAGCACCAAGATACCCATGAGCGCGAGTCATGTGATCACGGTAAGGTTTCCCCATGTATTTTCTTGGTATGCGCGGCACTCAAGAAAAGTGAGGCCCCTTTGAGAATGGGCGGTGATTGTCGTTTTCGCAAGCGAGATAAGCATTGAGGCATGTAGTTGCAATAATTGCCGCGGCAACGCAGACACCCATTGACGCCTTTCATTCATGTTACCTCTTTAGCACATCCTCATTCAATATGACCAACAAAGACCCCACGGCACTTTCGTCGAGATTGTTATCGCTAGCGAGTTGTAACACTCTGGAGCATGGAATCGAAGGCTCACGCGCGGAGTTTGACTTGAGGTCGGGTGGGGGAGCTGGTCTGTTGAGCCCAGCCGCTTCTAAGGCGTCAAAAGAAAAATGACTATTTGAGTGTCTCTTACTTTTAGAATCAGACAAAGCGAGTGCTTGGAAATAGCCTTTGAATTTGGAATCAAATTCATGCAATATGCGTCTTGGGTTGCGTCTGGGAATTTCCAAATCTTTTGCAATAAGGATCTCGGGATCCTGTGCACGATTGCTCTTTGTTGTAGCCGAAGTATGTTCCAGCACTTTAGATATACCGGAAAATATCAGCGAACAGGACCCGTGATCTTCTTGTTCTTGGGATTCTCTAGCAGGCAAGCCATTCTCAGCGATGTTGAGTTCAAATGGCGGAAATGACAGTTCAGTTTGCGCCTTTGCCACTTTTCTTTTTTTCGAAGCAGGTTCAATTACAGAATGATTATCGTCCATTGGCGAGGCAATTTTCTCCGAATCTACCGCCTTGCCTGTCCTCCCAGTCAAACCCGGTCTTTGGCGTTTCCACGAGCTTGAAAGCTGCGCAAAAGTTCTTTTGAACATTCTCCAAGACTCCATCATTTGATAAAGATCCAGAGGAGGATGTGGATCCAGTTATATATGCCCAGCACCCCGTGTTGCATGGAACCTCCTTTTGGTGTTTCAGATGCGAAACACATGTGCAGCGATGGGGGAACCTTACATTAGTTTCATAGTGTAGTTATGTGAGGTGACAGTCGATTGGAAAGGAGCCCAAGGTAGTGGAATTGTGGAGAGATCGGAGAATTATGGAGAGAGTGGAATTATTAGAGATAGTGAAATTCATTAGGAGCAACTGCTATAGGGGAGGATCATGCGACGATAAAGAGGCTATGGGTCAGCTTAGCCCCGTGACTGCGCTCACGGGACTTCGGTGCACTCGAGCAGAGCACACTATATACACGGGATGTTGTTAACGGCAACGCGACATTTAGCCGGAATATTAGCAAGGCTTCTCAATAATGGCAAGAGAAGCACGTTGCAGTCGGGCAGAGCCGAATGCGGGCAGGCCTGCATGCAGCGTCGCGCTTCAGCAAAAATAGCAATAGACTGCACAGCCTCTGACCGCATTAGGATAAAATGCGTTCTTTGAGGCTATCGGCCCGTGGTGTGGAGGAATAAATTTCAAAAAGCGCAAGGTGTTAAACACGCTTTGCGTTACAAGCCCCGATAACAAAGGGACCACAGCCTAAAGCGGAGTGCCCTTAATCCTACAGAGCGTGTTTTGGCTATCTGCGACAATTGTTAGTATGCGAGCGGCAGGAATTGTGGCTTATTTTCGTGACTTTTTGTTTATGGCTCGTGGCCGAATAAAGTAATTCTTGTCTGGTTAAGCTACCCGGGAAGTAGTGGACACTGCAACCCTGGGGAAGGCACCGCCTCAGCAACTTATGCATGTAATGTAGGTGCGTCTAGACTGGCTTGTCTGACGGTCATACCCGTGACCCTCCACGCCCCAGAATTGAAGATCCCTGACATCATGGATCAGAGGCGTTTCCTGGGAACCTGATTTACGTGGCATGCCTAGAATTTACGGATTGTTCCGCTGAATATACGTTGTTTCCATTGTTGCGGAGGCGCATACTAAGGGTACGTATGAAGGAAAGCAGGGCTCGTGGTTTGCTACACCGGACATAGTGCACCGTGCTACGCCCGCACTTCCATTGCATGGCAATATGTAATACATATACGCTAGATGCAGGGGTGCCGATAAAGCAAGCTATAAATACAGAAGGTGTCCCCCTCCTGAAGTTTTGTATATTTTCTTACCGAATTCTAATCACTAATAATCAAAATGCAATTCTCCAACATCGTCGCCGCCGCCGCTATTGTCGCCGTTGCTCAAGCTGCTAACAACTCCTCCACTTCTTCTGGTTCTGGTGCTGGTGCCATTGCCGCCGATGGTGCCATCGTTGGTGCTGGTTTGGCTGTTGCCGGTGCCGTCGCTTTGCTCTTGTAAGTGTGACGTGACACTCGAACCAACGAAAATGCTAATAACTTTTTAATTTTCATAGCCTGTGTTTAAAAATACAAGAACTACATGAAATTTTGTAGAATATTTCATTTCAGCGAGATGTCGGCCCAAAGCGTTTGTTTGTATTTCCTCTCTGGGGTCGGCCAACGTCAAACGCGTTTAGCCGGAAACCAACTTATCGGGCGCAGTGCACTCATGCGAAAAGCAATGACACCTCGCGTTCCGCCCGCTGCACGCGCCGTGACCGCGGCTATGTACAGAAGTCTAATGCCGGCTCGTGGCCCATACCGGAGCATCCAGAAGATGGCATGATCACATTGGATGTTTTCAACTCACATGGTTTTTTTTAGGTTTGGTATATTATACTTATGCTTTGCCCTGCGTCAACTTGATCGTAGAAAAGTGATGTTCCCTCACCAAAAAGGCGGTTTGATAAGCTCAACAGTGAGGCTTTGTAGTCTGTTCGTGCACGCCAAAAGCGCGTAGATGCTAACCAGAGATTTCCGAAGTCGCCGAAGGGCCTCGAACAGCTAGTCAGTTTCCCGAACCACATGCAAATGCAGGCCCTGAACCAGTATGTGGGCGCGGTGTAAGAGGAAACGCAGACTTGCTTAGTTACCTGTACTCCTCCAAGAGTGTTTTGCTCTGCGCTTAAAACACATCAGGTAACCTCTCAACAACGTAGCCGTGGCCTCCAACACTCATCAATGGAATACCTGGAACCTTCCTTATGCGCCTTTTCAAATCCGCATCGTTGGTGGCGACAATGTAACACTTGTGTTGAATCACACGATTGACGAGACAGTCATCGGCATAGGTTCCTCCGTGAGAACAGCTGAGTCTTTGTATCCTGGGGTCTTTGGCTAATCTGAGAGCTATTCTGTACTTTGGCCCAAGCTTCTCCAACTCCGCCATCACACAGTCGGTGACAATAGGAATACACTTTGCATAGAGACAGTCCATGAGTCCTCTGACAATGTCGATTTTCTTCTGGATGGAGAAGTTGAAGAAATTCGTATCGATTAACACCTGGTATGGTGGCTTGATAGCTTGATTATATTGGAAGAATAATGCACTGGACACCTGTGGCACAGACTTGGTAAGCTCCGCGTCGGTCTTTGGCTTTTTGGCTGCTTTCTTGAGCTTTTCCTCGTTGGACTTCATGACCAGCTTCATGACGGCGAACTTCCGTGTCTTCTTGGCTTTGCCCATGGTGTTTAGAGATTATGACTTTCTAGCCTCTTCTAATTTTATCGCTCCGATGAGGTGCTGCACACCAGTACACCACATGGCATAATACAAGTCTCGATCGGAAAAGCTGCTCAGGGGTTGAAGTAATTGCATTGCCTTTATTTAGCTTTGAATAAAATTTCTCGATGTCTTCGTTAGTATCAACTATGCATTGTGGGTACCGTGCCACGCCTTGGCTGGCCTTGGCTGCGACCATATTTCTTGCGGATCAAAGCGTTTGTCCTGGTCTCGTTTCCAGCTCAATATCTTGTTGCCCTTGAAATCGAAGAGAAACACGCGTAGTCTACGTTTGTGCTCCGAATCCAATCTTGTCACTGCTGATTCACCAGCCACGCCGGAGTAGCATAGTAGCACCTTGCCATCATTGTTCTCGTCCCAAATGCAGGCATCATTTTCGTGTTCGTGGCCCACCGCTACTGCCTTGTAGCCACTCGTTCTGACATCCTCGAGAAATGTAACATCGGTGTTGCTTTTCAACGGGTGCTTCTCGTTGTACGAGCCGATTAATTTGATTTTTCCCAGGGGACGGAAGTTGGGGAGTGGGTAATGAAAAAACAAAAGCTTTTGCTCCAAGTCTTTGTTGAGTTTGTGATCGAGCCTGTGCAAATAACTAGCCTGGCTCTCCGAAAGAAAACGGTTCAGTGAGTCTAGGTAAGTGACCACTGCGCTGGCACCTTCTAGGGACAAGTTGTTATAGTCGAAGGTTTCGTTTTCTTTCTCAGGCAGCACTTGATGTATTCTTAGTGATCCATTGGTCAAGCCTTTAAGACGAACGTCGGCATCCCGCGGCCTTTTATTGTAGCATCCAGGTAGACTGGACATAAAGTGCAAAATATCCACCTGGACAGAATGACGTATGTGGTCAAAATCAGACTCGCCAAAAGTAAAGACGAACGGAATTCCAGACTCTATGATCGGCGACAAGGCCTTGAGAATCACAGATTCTATATGGACGCCTTCCTTATAGTCGATCATATCACCCGTGATCACAAACAACAGAACATCTTTCTCTTTCTTTATCGTGAACTCGATGAACTTCAAGGTGTCGGAATCATATCTGCACTTTTCATAGCAGGCGCCGTAGTCCTGGCCGATATGTAGGTCGCTGATCTGTACTATTTTGAAGGTCGACTTGGTGGTGGTAAGAATCTCGTTTTTCTTGAGCACAGATTCAAACTCGTGCTCTGTTTTTATGATGTTCATCTCATCTGCCACCGCGATTCGTAGAATCGAAAGTTTGGCCAGAATAGAGTATTGTCCCGGAATGGGGATCGGAGTGTGGTCGAATTTCCAGTGCTCTCGAGAGTCTTTCAAGTCATTTTTCCCAAACAAGACAGTAACGTCTCGAACGATGGGAATAGAAAAGTCATTGTTGTCGAGGTAATTAACCCATAGGAAAGCTTTGGAGGCGATCCCATGCCCCATCCACCTGGACCCTGGTACTTTGGACGCGGGAGCTCGGTCGACCACAGTGAAGGCCACATCAACAACAAACCGCTCTGCGACGTCGCGTTTGGCCTTTCCGACGTACATGTAGTAGTTGAACAAGCTCAAGTTTTCAGAATATAGATTGAGTTTTGTGGGGATTCGCTCCCACTCTATGGGTTTATCATCCAAGGGTCCCCGGCAGGCGAACCCCCGAAAACAACGTTTGATTTCTATATCTGTAACAAAGAGCTCTGTTCCAATTGACTCCAGGAGTGAAAGGTTGCGGATCCACTTAATCTTGGCCTGGGATGTGTGTGTTATTGCGTGATCTGAGCATGCATGGAAGATAAGAGTGACAAGAAGAAGCGTAATAAGGACCAGAAGAGTTTTTCTATTGCGTGGGAGCCGGATGAATCGCAGATTCATCACGCACTCTTCGGCGACTCTCGTATCCAGGCCGATGAGTGTAAATGGTGGAAACCGTGGGCAAGTTCATTGGAAGGGAATGTGGACGTATAAATACGAAATGCGCCCGTAGACGCCCACAGAAAAAAAAAAGAAAAAAAAAGAGATAAGTTCAACTGGTGATTTTTAGCCGAGTTTCTCTCGAAACCAACATCACACCTATTTGAGCACTGCAGCAGTTGATATGTAGTAGGCCTGGTTTCGCGTCATGCCCAGCTCACTTTCGAAGCTCTACTCATGTTTCGCTAGTGTTTCAAGCTCTTGCTAACGGGCTATCATTAGCGACGTACTCTCGTGCTTGAAACCGATCTCGGATTATTTCCACGTAGGCTAGCATCATTACTAGCCCATGAAGTGTTTGCAGAAGCACTTGTATGCGTATATTAAAAACGAGGAGTTCCCATTTCAAGTGGAGTATGCGGCAGGCTCCAGACCTCTGATATCAAATGCTTAGAACTCGCGAAATAGACGACTTATGCAGCATGGGCAATATTTGCGCGGATCTCGCCTGCGGGGCGCGAAACAGAGCTACTTTTGGGGGCCTCGCTACCGTACTGCAGACCGCCCTGTAGCTCATAGAGAATAGTGATGACGTGGGGGCCCACACTGGAAGCAACTTCCACACTGTGTTTGACTGCCGCAAAATCGGTGGCTGCGACCGTGGCCATATTCACCCAAGTGCCTTCGTACTTCACAAAGTACTGGCTACCTGAGATAATCACCCCAAGAAGTGAGTAGGGTTGCAAATCGGGGTTTTCGCTCACAAGCCTGTCGAACAGCTGCAACCTCTGCGGAGAAGCGTCGAGTTTATGCGCTTTTTGCTGTTCCATCGCGTCAGCTCTTTGCTGGCCTAGTGTGGCAAGCAAGTTTTCTAGATCGCTTGCAGATTCAGGGCTTTGTGATGATACCAGGCTGGCTGACTTCAGTAGAAGACTATTGAGCTTCATGCCCTGGAAAAAATTGAGCTCCATAAGCTTCTTGCTGACCTCGTGGTACTTTCTTTCCGCTGATACCATAGAGTCGAGTTCCTTTTTCACTTGCTTCAACGCTTTGTTGCTATAGATCTCAGGATAGAATGTCTCCAGAAGCTGGAAGGGGACGCATGGAGTGTTTTCGTCATGCTCAAGCTGATAAATCACAAGAGGTGCAACATAGCTATACTTGATTTGCCCGAAAAGTTCAAAATCTTTTTGCCAGAAGAGCTCGTTGAGTGTTTCATATAGTGTAGGCAGTCTGGAGTCAGACTCGATCTCCAAAACAACGAGCTCTTTGTGGATATCGTCTTCGATACTCTCCACGTTCGACTCGAAAAGGGGCTTAAATGCAGGCTCCAATGATGTCAAACAGTTCACCATGTTGAGTAACATTTCGTCATCACCGTACTGAGCGGCAGGAAACCCAGCGGGCAATTGCTCGGCTAGATCTTGCGTTGTGACATACCACAGTGAACTTTCAGAAAATGTTGTGAAGTGCTTGGTGATTTTCTGGAGTTCCTTTACGACAGGGTCATCACTTTCAGATTTTTCTAGCGCCTTGACAAAAGGCGAGAAATTAGCTAGGATTGTGATCACAGGAACCCACGTTCGAAGGGCCTTCACCTTATTGAGGATCACGGGAAATTCGTGGCTTCTGGACTTCTCGCTTGGAGGAAAAGGCTCATCTGCATCACTTTCAGAGTTCTCGAACTCTTCTTCTGAGCTGACGCTATTGTTGTACACTTGCTCGCGAACATCATTCTCGTCAATGCTCTCATGAATACTGCTACTGGTATCCAGAGGAGTCACCAGCTCGGCTTTTTCTATAATCAGCAGTGGCTGTGAGATATACAGGAAATCTGGTATATCATTCGGGTTGGTTACAGCCACAGAGTCGAAATCGTGGACCAGCACTTGCTCCACATGAATAGGCGACTGCTCGGTTCCAGATCCGACTGCGTCGTCGGTTTCACCTAAGAGAAACGCAATCGCCTTGTTGAGGTCTTCTTTGGAGGCCTTCAAGGCATCCGTGGCTTGGGCTTCCGAAAAACCCATTTCTTTGAGCGTTTGCACCAGTGATTCTCTGGTCATGGTGTATTGTAGTTGCGATCTGTCGCAAATGTGCCGTGTTGACCTAGGTATAAAGGTACGGGTGCGGATGTCGCTCAGCGAGAACCCATAGATCTTGCGGGGCTTGAACTATTTACGTACCCAGAGAACATAACGTGATTTGTAATTCACGAACGTTCTTTTTCAGCCCACATTGACTGACTCGGCAAATATTTACGAATTTGAGTTGGAAAATTCGTAAAAGCGTGTTCTTGCCTACGGGCCTGTGCTTCACGGCATCTCTCTTGGCAGGCATTCATTTTCCGCTCTTACTACCCAAGAGGCAAAATACACGGCTATTTTTTTTATATGGCTATATCTCTTTTTAATTGACTGCATAATCTACATGGCCTTGCCTCACGCTGTGTAAAGCCTTATCGCATTGTCGTGTGAATTCAAATGAGACATCTCACCAGGAAAAAATTCTGCCTGAAACCATATGTATGAGCATATTCCTGCAAAGACTCTTCACCAAAATTAGTACACGAAGACTCAGCATGTCCGCAGACACTATCACCAAATCATTGTCCGACTTGGGACTTCAAACGGAAATCAGTGCCGTCCAGGGCTCCTTTCCTGACCACAATGTTATCGATGTCATGAGATCATACATTACCCAGCAAATGCATAGCTTGACCGGCATTTCCAAGGACATTATTTTCCCAGCTTTGGACACCACGTCTACTTTGGACAAGGGTGACTTAATTGTCCCCCTTCCCCGTTTGAGATTTGCCAAGGGCACCGACTTGAAGGGTAAAGCTACTGAGATTTCCGAGGCCTTTGTTAAGGGCGGCTACTTGTCCGAGGTCAGAGCCGAGGGTCAATTCTTGCAATTCTTCTTCGACAGAAAAACGCTTTACAACTTGGTTGTCAAGGATATTCTTACCAGAAAGGCCGACTACGGTTTCGTTCCTTTGTACTCCGGTAAGAAAGCCGTTGTCGAATTCTCCTCTCCTAACATTGCCAAGCCTTTCCATGCCGGACACTTGAGATCTACGATCATTGGTGGTTTCTTGGCCAACTTGTATGAAAAGACCGGCTGGGAAGTCGAGAGAGTCAACTACTTGGGTGACTGGGGAAAACAGTTTGGTTTGTTGGCTGTCGGTTTCAAAAGATACGGAACCGAGGAGCAATTGGTCAACGACCCAATCAACCACTTGTTTGAGGTCTACGTCAAAATTAACCGTGACATCACGGAGGAGGGAGACGTTACAGATGGAACCAACGATGAGGCCAAGAGGTACTTCCAAAGAATGGAGGCTGGTGACGAGGAGGCCCTTGCATTGTGGAAGAGATTCAGAGAATTCTCCATTGCAAAGTACGTTGGAACTTATGCTAGACTTAACATCAAGTATGACGCATACTCTGGTGAGTCGCAAGTGTCCCAGGAGAGAATCCAAAAGGCTATGGAATTAATGACGGATACAGGATTGGTCCACGAAGACAGAGGAGCTAAGTTGATTGACTTGACGAAGTTCAATAAGAAATTGGGCAAGACTCTTGTTCAGAAATCTGATGGTACATCCTTGTACTTGACCAGAGATGTGGGTGAAGCCAACAAGCGTTACGAGGAATACCATTTCGACAAGATGTTGTATGTTGCAGCTTCTCAACAAGACCTTCATTTCCTGCAGTTCTTCGAAATCTTAAAGCAGCTTGGTTACCCATGGGCAAAGACTCTCGAGCACATCAATTTTGGTATGGTCCAGGGTATGTCTACCAGAAAGGGAACAGTTGTGTTCTTGGACACGATTTTAGAGGAGACCAAAGACAAAATGCACGAGGTCATGAAGAAAAATGAAGACAAGTATGCTCAGATTGAAAACCCCGAAAAGGTGGCCGACTTGATTGGTATCTCGGCCGTCATGATTCAAGATATGCAATCCAAGCGTATCAACAACTACGAGTTCAAGTGGGACAGAATGCTTTCTTTTGAAGGTGACACCGGTCCATACTTGCAATACGCACACTCTCGTTTGAGCTCTGTTCAAAGAAAGGCAAACATTGCCGAAGAGAAATTGTTGAATGCCAACTTCGACTTGTTGACCGAACCTGCCGCTTTTGACTTGCTTAGAACTTTGGCACAGTACCCAGACATCATCAAGAAAGCATACAAGACAAGCGAGCCATGTACCGTGGTGACCTACTTATTTAACTTGACCCATCTTGTCTCCTCATGCTACGATATCTTGTGGGTCGCAGGCCAGGAAGAGGAGTTGGCTACCGCTAGATTGGCTTTGTACGCCGCTGCTAAGCAAACCTTATACAATGGTATGGTCCTTTTGGGCTTGACCCCTGTTGAGAGAATGTGAGACGAGAAGAAACGATAATAAAGAAGATTTAGAGAAGGACCAGCTGCTATCAAGGCTGAGCGACGTAGTGTTGCAATATACGAGCACCCGGTCATTTGGCGTAAAGACGTTATCGGGTTTCAGCCAAATCTCATCATCCTGCATATAGACGTGCTTTTGTCTCAGATACATCGCTCAGAAAAATAATGCCATCTATTCACTAAACTATCCTACAATTCATCATTGAGTTCATAGACGGCCAAACCGACTCCTCACTTAACGGAAGAATTATCACAAAATATCGGTATGAGTCATGCTCCAGCGGCATCCCCATCGCTACCCCTTGGCGGCTCTGGGAATGGACTGGCCCTAATGCATAACATAGGGCAACTCAAAGTACCCCAGCTCAAGGATCTTTGTAGGTCGCTTGGTTTAAGCCCTGTGGCCAAACGCAAACAAGACCTTTTTGAGCGAGTTCTACATTTCATCGATTCTAATAATCTAGCGGACAATGGAGCAGAGCTTTTGGCTATTGACCTACTCGTCATGAAGCTTCTAAACAACGACACAATTCCTTCATTCATGCATTTGGTGCAGTCAATGCGCCTGGGAGTCGTCAATCAACAGGGAGTTTCAAATCTGATGCAGCAGTTTAGACAAGCCACCGGTCTAAGTAGGCCAATGGCACCCCGTCTGATACCCGCACATCAGACGCAGTTTCGTCAAGCCGGCTATAACCACTCGCAAAGCCCTACTGAGGACACTTACAATGGGCCTATGCTTCTATTTTCTAGCACGCTTCTTTACAGCTTGAGATGTGCCATAGGCCCAGCGCAAGTTCTACGTGCTAGCAAGGGTAGATTTGCAAAACAATTCACTATACGGCTACTGTCCAGCGAATTGCAATTGCTCAATAGCAGCAAAAGTATGAGGCTATTCATTTTCAGTTGCGTGGAGTCAACTCCCGACCCGTCTCATGCACAAATCCAATTTCCACCAATTGAAATCTATGTGGACGGCGTTTTGACAAAGCAATTTGTCAAGGGCATCAAGGGAAAAGCCGGAACGGCACGACCCGCGGATATAACCTCATACATCACCAGGGATCACAAGCCCTCTCATATTCGTATCGTTTACTCAGATGCTGCAGAGAAGTATATTCTTTATCCATATATTGTGGAGGAGTTTCAGCCGTCTTCTGTCGTGGAAAAAATTGATGCAAGGCCCCATATATCCGCAGTGCACACGAAACAGAAGATCAAACAGGACTCTGAGGCGGCCGATGATGATGACATACAAGTCGCCACCGCGTCCCTTTCGTTGCGGTGCCCTATAACTTACGCCAGGATTAAGTACCCTTTCACCAGTGTGGAGTGTGATCATATTCAGTGTTTTGATGGCCTTTCGTTCTTGACTATGCAGCAGCGCATCCCAGCTTGGCAGTGCCCCGTTTGCTCCAGAACTATCCGCGAGGATCTGCTTTGTGTTTCGGATTATATCAAAGAAATTTTGGAGTCAGCCCCCGAGGAGGTGGACACCGTGAAGCTAGAAGCCGACGGGTCGTGGACTATAGCTACGGAAGACGATTTGAAGGCCGACAACTCGAAGCAGCAGTCCGAGGAACCCTCGGCAAGCGCCAATGACGTGAACGCTGACGAAGACATCGAAATAATATCTTTGGATAGTGACAGTGACGACGACCCAAAGCCTGCGGCTCGGTTCCCCCAGAATGGCACGAATCTTGAACCTGATAACGCGAGCACTTCAACCCCAGAGCATCGACTTACGCATCATGATCAAAATCATGTTTCCTCAGAAATAGCTTCAGAACTGGTTTCGGAAAACTCGGCGTCGACGAGGATAACTGCTTCGAAAACACTGGAAATGCGGAGTACAGGATCAACTACTGGTATACCATCCCAAAGCAATATACAGTCTGGGGAGCAAATCAGGGCGATGCCTGGAATCATGCATCTGAACTTACTTAATGAAAATGCAACTACTGAATCTGTGGATACCAATCAAGAGTCTGATGATGACCGTGTCTTGGCAACTTATAGAAGGAATACCAGACCAAAGATTGACGTGGCTGCTCCAGCTGATGCTGGTTTAGGAAGCAAACCACAAAGCTCAGATACAAATAATACTAGTGACCTCACGCCGTTTCCTGAGTCAACTGATTACATGCATGCTGTGGATGATAGGCCTGCATCTTCTCCGAAAGCTGACTCAGCTAACACTGCTACTTTAGCCGATGGGACTCGCAGCGTGGAAAATATTGCTAACAAAAGTCTGGGTACGGTACAATCCTCTGAGATTCCCACTGTTGAGAGAAGCAGTACACACAGCAGCACACCAGGGCATACTGCTACTACTCATGTGGTAGCGAAGGGTATGTCACGCAAAGGAACTAATGACACGCATCACAAAGCGCTGGACTATGAGGTCTCAAGGCTTGCCCAAAATGAAAAGCCGATTGTTGCTAAACCAGTTCAATTGCAACCTTCTTCGCACGGTCAAAAGTCCGTGGCACAGAACGAACAAAATGATTCCAATTCTGAGACTCAGTCAAGCGAAATGCGAATTATAAGAAATCCTGATCCTTCTTTAAGCGGCAATTCTATCATTTCCACGATACAGAATCAAATATCTAGGTCAGCTTCTCCATCTTTGTCAATCAGTCCTACAACACCCGCAGCTCCAAATCCAGTTATCCCCAGCAATTCGAATCCTGCCACCACAACCTACCTGCAAGATACAGGACACCCGTCTACAACAGGTCTGGCTGCGACGGATTACCATCCATGGAGCCGAACGTTGCTGATCTCTACGAGCAATACTGCTCGATCTACCGATTACTTCCCACATCACGCTAAAGGGTCAGTTGAAAATGTGTACGTGCACCCAAATAAGAACCAGCATTTCAATTCAGGAGGTGGCCCTAGTGGTGTCAACAATTCGAGCATTTCAGATTTGTACAATGCATTCTACGGAGGTGGTTCGATTCAACAGCTCAACAGCCAAGGCACTAAGTTTATACCTTTTGTTCCAAGAAAGCAAAATCCAGCGTTTGTACAGGGATCCCAACCCGGCCATGAAAGGAGTCTAGCTCGATCCAATTCCGAGTCTCTTATGGGTCAAGCATATCATAATATAAGGGCTCAAGCTGCGGTCCAAGATAACTCACGAAATCCTCACCAAAATGAAAACATTGCATACAGTGAGCACTTTAATCCTTCCCGACACCATATAAATGGCCATCTCGAAAGCCATATTGGTCATGCTGCCAAAAACTCTCAGGGCTTCGCGAGGATTATGTCTCTTAATGACCACTACGAAGGCAACCCTACAAACAGGCAACCTCCCATACCCTACCTGCAGCTCATCGCGATGTCATCAGATAAGATCAATGCCTACAACCAGACACTGGCTCACAACCTAAGAACTGCTGTCAGGCCACCACCTTTGGCTCGCCTGGCATCAAATATTGCAAAAAATACTGCTTTCGAGTCTTTGTATCAGCGTCAGACTTCGACCAAAGACTCGCCCGAAGGTGCTATCGGTCCTGCTTCCGCTTTTTCCTATGCATCTCAAAGGTTGGATAATCCATCTAAACGTACTAGCGACCTCATAATATCCCAACCAAGTAACGTGCATGAAGGGCTCAGGCGCGAAGGTGTTTCCACGTTACCAGCTGCGGGTCGTCGCCAGTTCAATAGCAATGGGTCCAATCTTACCAAAAAAGCAATGGAAATTTCAGCGCAATTGGCCAACAGCGTCAGCCCTGGTGCGGAAACAGCAACTACTCAGGGAGTACAGACTGAAAAATCGCGTACGATGCTCAAAGGGTTACTCGGGATTGAAATCGCTTCGAATGCTTTGTCATCGGTAGAGCCACGGAGTGATCCAATCAGTGCAAACAATTCGTTTTCACAAGATGATACTCTTCAGAACAGTACTGCGATATCGTTGGACAGCCATATTCAAGACATGGTGTTGCAGACACCAGCTAACAGAAAGAGGACCATTGACGAGGACCCGGGCTCCAGCAAGCGCTCCAGCCGGCCTGAGAAATTCAATATTCACGACATTAACTCCAGCGACATCATAGAGCTTGAGTCTGATTGATCCATTGTTTAATTACCGCCTGCATAATGACTTCATACGTAATTACGAATACACGAAAGAGTAGTCTTGATGTCCTGCTATTCGAACCTATAATACATGAGAATTAAACGTAGCGAAGGAATGCTCACATCGGACTAGGGCCCAAATAATCCTCCTTTATACTTCCAATGGCATAAATTTCGTTGACATCTGTTCTTGTTCCAACAATTTTCAATCTGACGCGGGAGCCCTTTTCTATGGTCTCGTCGGGACTGACGTAAGCAGGTGGGTTGGCGGAAGGATTGAATTTCATGTCTGAAGATATCAAGTGAGTACTGACGAAGACGGATAATGGCCCGACATCGGCGAAGAACCCCATTTTATTGACAGTGGTGACAACGGCATCCACGACCTCCCCCTTAAATGGTTTCCACACAACAGCTCTGTACTTGACCTCAAACTCCGCCATTCCGCTTCCCGGAATGATTCTGCCCCGTCCGACATCAATATTCATGCAATCCAACACACAAACAATATAGCCAAACTGACCGGTACATGTGCCTTCAACATCACTTAGTAACTTATCCCTCAAAAACTGATCCATTTGGGGACCAAAGTATGATGGGTGGAGCGTCAAGTTCAACGACAAGTCTTTAAGGAAAAACATCGCTTGATGTCTGTAATTTTTGAGTTCTAAACACTGCTCTGTGGAAGAATGTCTGGCGGATATTAGGGAATATAGATGTTCGATTCTGATGGCACTAGTATCTCAGTGTATAACTCTGCTAATGATGAAAACCGGCAGAAAGCGAGATTAAACGAATGAGAAGGGCCACAAAAAGTATGCGTGTGCTCGTTGTCTCACTCGCGATATCCAACGTTTTTGCCTGGTGAGAATCGTTGGCAGTGTGTTTTGGAAGAGGTACGGGTGCACCGCGCTCGCTCTTTCACCACGAATTTTCCTCGCCTGGTCAAGACTTTTCTTGCCTGCACGCAGCGCAAAAGTCTCAAAATTCTCAGACCAATCCATCTTCACTCACTGCTGAAGCACAAAAAATCCAGATAGATCCGCCATGTCACAAAGAATTGGAAGTGCTGCTTCTGCGTTGACGCGAGCATGGCATCACGTGGATGTTGCCGCTGACCAAAGAACCTTAGGTCGTTTAGCTGCAAGCATAGCTTTAACTCTACAAGGTAAGCACAAGCCAACATTTTCTCCAAACAGGGACAACGGCGACTACGTGGTGGTGACAAACTGCTCCCATTTGAAGATCACAGGCAGCAAGTTGAAGGATAAAACATACTGGTCTCACACCACGCGCCCTGGTTCTTTGAAGTTGATTCCCATGGAGACCATGATATCCAACAAGGGTTACGGAGAGGTTCTAATTCGTGCCGTTAAGGGAATGATGCCCAAGAACAAGCTCAGACTCGACAGAATAGCCAGACTCAAGGTGTTTGACGGTGACAATCATCCCTACAAGGAGAATTTGGTTGCTTTCGCCGACGAGACTCCGGAGGTGCAAGCTAAGATCCAGCAATTGGAGAGAAAGACAGCAAAGATGGCCGAGCTTCGTGCTAACTTTTTGCAATGATTGACGTGTATATACTTGAATTTGATTCTATGATCGGACGACCTGTAGCTGATGTACTGTATGAACTAAGAATGTTTTCGAGTTGACTACAAATGTATGCTTTTACAACTTGTATTTTATTTTTCATGACTCCGTATCGTACATGTCTTTAAACACGGACGCTAATTCCTGATCTCTCCGTGTATAATCTAGGAGAGATGTTCATGGCCATCAACTCCTGGAACAACAATTTAGCCGCATATGGAATGTGGATTTGGTATATGTTGGTCTTGTTTTTGCAAGATCTGCACTCGAATTGATTCTTCTTCAAGTTGGCAATCACAGACATTAATCCACAAATTCCACACACGTGCACTCTAAATGCATCAGACGCCTCCATAAGTCTTTCTTTAAGGAAACCGGCGGCACCATGGGCAATCATACAATCACGCTCCATCTCTCCGAAACGCAATCCACCATCCCTAGATCTACCTTCCACAGGCTGTCTAGTTAAGACCTGGACTGGGCCTCTGGCTCTAGCGTGAATCTTGTCATCCACCATGTGTCTCAATCTTTGATAGTAAGTCGGTCCAAAGAAAACTTGGGCCATCAATTTCTTACCAGTATGACCATTGTACATCACTTCAAATCCTCTTGATTGGTATCCATGCTCTCTCAAGAGCTTTGAAACGGCCTCAGCAGTAACGTCTGTAAACGGCGAGGCATCACCCTCCAAACCAGATAGAGACGAAACTTTCGATAACAAACACTCAATCAAGTGAGCGACTGTCATTCTCGATGGAATAGCGTGGGGGTTAATAATCAAGTCTGGGACGATACCTTGCGAACTGAATGGCATATCTTCATGTCTGTATGTGACACCAATAGTACCCTTCTGTCCGTGTCTGGAGGCGAATTTATCACCGATTTGGGGAATCTTTGTCGTTCTCATTCTGACCTTCACAAATTTAGCTCCATCTCCATTAGTAGTGAGCAAAACCTGATCCACAATACCAGATTCTGTGCTTCTCAATGGCGTAGAAGCATCACGTTTAGTATGATAATGCGTTCTTTGTCCTAACTCTTCAGTGTCAGGTGGAATTGGTGTGGTCTTACCAATAATGATATCCTCACCGCTTACTCTCACTCCAGGAGCAATCAATCCATCCTCATCCAACTTTTCGTAGGTGCCGTGTTTCAATCTTAAGGTGTCAGCTCTAGTTGGTTTCTCAAATGTCTCTAAAGCCTTCATACCCTGTCTCTTTTCCAAATCCATGTATGATCTGAAGAATAAAGATCTGAACAAGCCTCTGTCGATAGACGATTGGTTCATGATCATGGAATCTTCTTGATTGTAACCCGAGTAACATGCAATTGCAACAACTGCGTTTTGACCGGCGGGTAACTCACGGAACTTCAAATGCTCCATAGCTCTTGTTGTAGCCAAGGGCTTTTGAGGGTAGTATAAAATGTTTGCCATCGTATCCATTCTAACGGCATAGTTGGTCAAGAAGACACCCATAGCCTGCTTTCCCATAGCCGACTGGTATGTGTTACGAGGAGACTGATTGTGATCTGGAAATGGAATGATGGAGGCAGCAACACCCAAAATCATCGAGGGATGAATCTCACAATGCGTGAAAGTGTGGGTAGATGAAGTGTATGTCGGCTTGATTCTTTTGGCTGGATCGACGTCCTGCTCCTCCATTTGCAAATCGGCTTGCTGCGACTCAGATAGAGTGCTTTTAGATGCCTCCAAATCTTCAGGTGTCATTGCAATCATGATAGTCTCCTCTTCTTCAGCGTCAACGTACTCAACCACACCATCGCTCACTAATGACGACCAAGTGTACCCATTATTTTCTGAGTCCATGTCAAACTCATCGTATTCAGAATTTATCAAGTTGTGGACATGCTCCTTTTGTAACATCAAGTCACCCTTAGTTTCCGAATCTGGATCATCGTCAACGATGAACAATGGGCGGTAGACACGCCCGGCATCTGTGAATATCTTAAACTCCATTTCTCTGATATCTCTGATGATGGAAACTTCTGGTGAGATGTCTCCCTTTCTTCTCAATCTCCTCATAGTATCAACAAGCTGAGCTGGTTCTCTGTGAGTTCCCACCCAGACACCATTGACGAAAACCCTGGTACAGTCTGGAGCATTAGATGGAACGTAGTCTTCTAATGGCTCCATACCCCATTCCTCTAAGAAATATAAGATAGGCTCCGAGGCTGTACCCACAGATATACAAGTCATCAAGGACAAGTTCTTCACTAATCCACACGCTTGACCTTCTGGGGTTTCAGCAGGACAAACAAGACCCCAATGAGTGTTGTGCAATTGTCTAGGCTTTGCAATTTTACCATCACGACCAATTGGAGTGTTCGTTCTTCTCAAGTGAGATAATGTGGAGGAATAAGTATAACGGTTCAAAACTTGTGAAACACCAGCACGTGCACTCATGGCTTTCCTTTGTTCACCCCAATTACCGGTGGCCAAAGAATACCTCAACCCGTCCGTGACAGTTTGAGATTTCACAGCCAAGGTAAGGTTAAACTCCTTGTCATTCTCCACACATCTTTGCATGTAGTTATAGATGTCTCTTGTCAATTTTTTGAATAAGATACGGAACAACGAAGCCAATAAAGGACCCGCGAGATCTAATCTTTTCTTTCCAAAATGATCTCTGTCATCTGGCTCTTTTCTTTCCAAAGCGCATAACAATAGCCTGTTGACCATGTACCCCAAGAAAAATGCCTTTCTGGACTCAAAGCCAGCTTCTTGGGTTATATTGGGTAATAATTCTTTTTGCAAAATGTCCTTTGCGTATTGAATACGCTTTTCTCTCCTTATACCCAAGACACCTCTTCTTCCAATAAAGTCAAGGGCAACTTCCCTTTCTTGAATAACGAAACCCTCTTCAACACATGGCTTCAACATTTCCAACATTTGCCAATCATTTGCATCGTAACAAATGTGTTCCAAGATATCACCATCAGGAACAACACCCAAAGCTCTGAAAACAATAACAATGGGTATATCCTCCTTAATGTAAGGTAAGGTTGCCTTAATTGTTCTGCCTGTAGCGCCCTTGTCATCTCTTCCATATAACTTAATTTGCATAGAAGAGATTAATCGGGAGCCTTTTTCAAGAGCGGAACGAATTTCCGCAACATGGGAGATTGGGGACACGCCGGTTTTCTTGAAAACTTGCACAATGTTGGCAGCACTTCTCTCTTGTGCGATCAAGACTTTCTCGGAACCATTAATGACAAAGTAACCACCCATATCGTAGGGACACTCCTTTAATTCGTAAAACTCATGTTCTCCCAAGTCACGTAACATACAGAACTTGGATCTCAACATAATAGGAACCTTACCCAAAAACACCTTGGACTGTGCTTCCTCGCCATCCATTTTCTCTTCGACCCAATCGAGTTCGGTTCCTCTTTTTATTCTATCATCAGAGAGGAATTTCTTCTTCGTCATGTCCACGTATAATGGTGAAGAGTAGGTCAAGTTACGCAAACGAGCTTCTTGTGGAAACATAGGATGTGTGGTACCATCACCTTCTGTTTGAGTCGGCTTCGAGATGTAAATTTTGCCGAACGTGATCTCGAACCGCTTGTTTTCATATTGGTCCTCTGACGTATGTTGAGCGGGCTGATCTAGAATCAAATGTGAGTCCTCCCAAACCAATTCTTGAATCGTGGATTCGATGAACTCGTCGAAGGAGTCCAACTGTTGAGACACTAAACCCTTTTCTTGAAAGAACGACGAAATAACCGTCCAACAGTCTTCGGGTGTGATACTGTTGGACTCACCTTCGTCGTAGGAATAAGGGTCGTCATATGGTTGATCCTGTGACATCTGGGTTGATTGATGGATACCGACTTTAGAATCAAGAAACCGACAGCCTGAACTTTCAAAATAAATGTTCTATTTCCACTTGAATGCGAGACTTTTGTGTGTACGACACGCCCGCGAACGTGACAAAAATTTTCTCCGCTACATGGCTAAGAATCGCAACGCCCGAGTCCACGATATCGAAGTCTTCATAACCAGTGATACTTCTTGAGCGGAGATTCTCGGTTATTCGTTGAAATTCCACAATCGGCATTCTATAACTCAAAAGATCCCTCATTTGCATCGAACGTTCCACATGATCCAGGGCATCAAATCAGGCCTTCAGGCTTTCACCTTAAGATCCCTTCATTTCAAGGCACGGCGCAAGGATTATCCTAAGGTCAATGTGGCAGATGTCGCTCTTACCAAGCCAAGATTTGGTTTCAGAAAAGAAAGAGAGCCGCTACTCTCGCTGACAGTGAAAGAAGAAGTTCTTCCTGCAGAAGCCATCAAACAAAAGTACCTAAGCGCCGGGAAACCAGTTCCCATCAAATTCAAGTCGAGAAGTGATGAAATTGCTAGAAGGAATTTGGAAAAGTTCAGAGAAGAAGTTGCAATGGGACTCCCACACTTCAAAGTAGGTGAGAAGAAAGTATATTTGCCAAAAGCCCGTGTGTGCTTGTTGAGACCTAATGCGAAGCATACTCCATATCAAGCAAAATTCCTCGTGCCTCGAAACTTTAACAAAATGGACTTGAGAGACTATTTATGGCATGTTTACGGATTGAGGGCATTGAACGTGACGGTTCAGTTGTTACATGCAAAATTCAACAGAACGCTCCAGGACCACGCCCGTTACCGCATGCCCCAATATAAGAAAATGACTATAGATATGGAGGAGCCTTTCATCTGGCCTGAACTCCCTGCAGATATTGTCCAAAAGTCACAACAGTTAAAAGACGATCAAATTGAAGCCATGCAATTTACAAATGCTCAGGGATCTGATAAACACAAGTTCAATGATGCCTTCGAAGGATTGTACAAGAAACCTGAGTTGCCAAACATTTTCGTCAGCAAAAGATTGAAAAGAGTTGTGGGTGCCTCGAATGCGAAGCGCGATGAACTAAAAGAGCTTGAGGCCGATAGGGAGGCTATTGCCAAGTCCTTGAATCTTTGAGCTAGGCATCGTGCATCCTGTAAATATTTAAGCAAAGACACAGACTCCCACTCGAAGTGATGTTTCAGAGAACGTATTCGCCTCGGTGGAAGCTTCTCTACGAAGTGAAATCCGGCTTTAAGATATAAAGGCATTTCCCAGGTGGTTTCGGGGCGAAGATCCACAAGAAATTGAAGCCCAAGCCGATCATATTGTTGGCCTGGCGAACTTGCACACGTGCTAGGCAGGCGATTTACCAGAACCAGCTGGGCTTTGCTTGTGCCACCAGCTGCAGATCAATACCCGTAGCTTCAAATTCCAACCCTCTCTCGGCTGTCGATGTCGGAGTTACCTTGTACTGGCGGTTTCTGATGTTCTCGCTTATTTGGCTATCGTCCTTGGATACCAAATCGTATTCTGACATCACCAAATCGTCTGCAGCAGAAACAATCTCAGGCGGAGGATTCTGCAGCGAGAAGTAGGTAGCAAAAGAGGTTATGAAGCCCGTGGATCCGTCACGAGATGTAACAGACGCATTCGAAGAGCCCGAACGAAATATTTGTGTGGCGAAAAGCTTAGATATGGGCATGACAATGCCCCCGCTCACCTTTGATAAAATGGAATTGAGCTTAAAGTTGTCTATCATTTGAATGTTATCATCAAAAAAAGGCTTCAAGTATACGAAATATACCAAACCACATCCCAGATTGGAGAAAGCAGCCCACTCATGTTGTAAATCTTGAAAGGACAAAAGTTTTGATGCATTTACCCTAGTCTCACTGATTATAATGGGTGCAACTAGCCAGAGAGAAAGGGCTAGTTTGACCACCAGATATAACGGCACAAACCTGAGAAGTAACAAATTTTCAGCGAGATTCAAGGATGCATGAACTATCCAGTAAACTAACCACATCTGCACGTGTAGCAAGCGAAAATTTAAGGTGTCTTCCTCTATGTTCAGCTCTGACAGGGTCGCCTTCTTAAGGATGGTTCCCAAAGGTATAGAGATTCCCCCAAAATTCACGGTAGAGGCACCTGCTTGGGTAGCAAGGCGTGAATAGTTGTCATAAGCTCTGTAGGAAGCAAGTATAGGATAAAAGGTGGCAGCAAGTAAGCTAGCGTGTTAGCAGGTGGCATTTGGCACGTCCCTATAATTGTGGGGTACACAAGAGGACAGCATCTTCTAGAGAATAACGAGGAAATATTACATACTTCAACAAGCTGAACAATCCAAACATGGTTGCTGGAAGGTAACTGCGAGAAGCTAAAGGTTATAGTCTTTGTGGTAGCTATAAAATGATTGGCAGGCTTCGCAACATCCCCTGATTAGCTTACCAATGCGATAAGAAATGACTAGTAGACAGGAACTAGCTACTCGAGACTACGGCTGCGAATGTGAAATTGGAAGCAACAAAACCTTCAATGTTTTCCTCTGGTATATATGACGGTTCAAGTCTCCTTATTTTCGACCTCTTACGATTACTAACAGTAGGTAATCTGATTTCTGATTTGGCCTTAAAATGTCCACATTCTTCAAATTAGAGTAGTAATCAAAGAAATATCTCATATTTATTTACGATATGGCATACTTCACAGGATAGACTCACTCATGATAATAGTCTTCATGAAAACAGTGCCAATCATCATTAAGCGAAATGGTGCTCGCCGTTCATGCTGATTATCGATTCACAGAACTATGGCTTGCGCGATTTGCCACAGCGCGCCATAGACCGCGTGCGGACCGATTTTACATACTCGTATCTTTCTAAAGCAACAATCATCTCCAAATGCCCCACAATTACGAATTTAATGTCACAATGTCCTGTTCAGGATGCAGTAAAGCAGTGCTGAAAGCCTTGGGTAGGTTGGAAGGCGTTAGCGATACAAAAGTGGACTTGGAGTCGCAACTTGTCAACGTCACCACTGCTGATAATGTTGACTACGATACTGTTTACAACGCTATCTCAAAGACAGGCAAGAAGATCAACGAGGGGAAAACTATTTCATAATCACGATGAATCATGCATATATAGATCAATATAATCTAGGTCAGTTGGAGTCAATGCACATCTCTTAAGCGCTTCTAATATCGATGATGTCTCGAATGCAGTTCTCTCTTAGCTCGCTGGGGACGAAGATGGCTTTGATGACCGAAGTTAACTCATCGGTGGAGAATTCAAAGAGCTCGCCTTGGTAGAAGTAGTCCATGATTGACTTCAAGCGATTATTCACGAGAAGCTTAGCCTGGATAATTTTATCAGTGGTCGACAACACACTTGGCTCCTCATTCACTTGGCTGAGGGATTCCTCCTCTATCGACTGTAAACTCTCCAAATATTTGGTTATTTTATCAGATTGATATTCGGTAATCTCCTCGCTTCCCACGATGATATCGATGACCAGGCTGTTGATCAGATCGAATAATTGTAAAAGTAACGTCCGGAACTCGATGGAGTTTGTGTTTCTCAATTGTTTACCAAACAATTTAGCAACAATGTCACGGATGTCCTGGATGTACACGTCAGAGTTTTCGCCGTCTTCTTCACTGTTGCTAAAGTCGACATGTGACACCAACTCCACTGTGTCTTTTAAAAGACCTTGACAAAAGTGGCTCCACTCTAGAGTCGCAAGATTCTTCAAATAGTCGTTTCTTGCAGTAATCGCTCTTAAATCATTCAAAAATAGGAACAGCTCTGAAACTTGAGGATAGGCAGCTAGTGCCAAAGAGAATATTGCGTCCAAAAGAATTTGGTCGTCTGCGCCGTTCGTGACTTGGTGGAACTCTTGTATAATCGCTGATACTTTCTGCGAAACTTGAGTTTGGTAAATAGTCACCGTCTGATATTGTCTTTTTTTGTTTGGAGAAACTTGGGCCAGAGGTGTGAATTTGGGGAGAGCCTGGGAATCGGATTCAGGTATCGGTTGCTTATCTTCAGAAATAGTTTGAAGCTTGTCCTGTGACTCCACCTCATCTCCTTTGAAGTCATTTTCGAAAGAGTCTTTATCATCCCAGTCATCATCCCACTTGTCGCTCCATTTATCACTAGCGAAGGAATTACGTTTTGATCCTGGATTCTCATCAATATCAGATCCCCACTCTTGATCCCAATCGAGCTCTTCTGAAACTTCACTTTTGTTTTCAAGAGATGCAGGGTCATTAAAAGCACTGTTGTCAGTGACGGCCTCTTTGTTTTTTTCCTCCACCATTATTTGAACTTCTTGCTCCACGGCAATTGGATGTTGAAGATAGTCACTGAAGCTCTCGCTGTTGAAGAGTGACCGAAGAATCTCAAGGTACTTGTTGGTAGTCCAGTTCATGTGCAATTGATGCAAGTTGCTCCTGATGTTGTCAGTCGTCACGAAGACGTTCCTGATAGGCATTTTCCACCCAGAGTCAGTAAAATGCTTCAAAGTGTGCATCAACTCTTCGTTAAGAGTGATTTCGTTCAGCATAAAGTCCTCTATGTTTTCAGAGATGACATCCACTAAGCTGTTCGATATTTTTGTGGAATAAAAGTTCTTGAAAGATTGCATTCTGGTTGCATTGACAAAAGACACGAAGTTATTCAAGGACTTGAAGTATTCCTCAAATAAGAATCTGTCAGACACTCCCTTCTCTTTCAAGCTAATAGATATAGCAGAGCCATTGGTTTCAAGATTGAGAAAGCTGTTACCGGATATTAAAGGCGCAAGGACCTCACTTTCCCAAGCTGACTTTATTGAATCAAGTTGATTGGTAATATCAGATACCGACGCATAAACCTCAAAGTCTCGGCATATAGAGTAGAACATATCGAGACTGACAGTTGAGTCGTCTGCCGTGGATGGCCCAACGAGGGTAAATGCTCCCTTAGGGGCCTCAGACACAAAGAATTTTAAAATATCGGTGAGAATAGACAGGAATCTCAGCTTAAAGTCGTTACTCTCCTCTTTAAGAGAAAATGTAATGGCCAAATTCTTATTGGAAGCTGCGAGAACTTTGCTATCATAAAGCTTTAAGTGGTCAAGAGTTGGCTGTAGCCGTTCAATAGTCGTCTCAAGCACCAGTATATTGCTGAAGCTCGATGCATTTTTGATGCTTGCTAGGGACACATCTATCTCCGAATGAAGATCCTTAAGAACCAGGAGCTCCTTCAATTGGCCATGAAGCTCAGCATTAATCTTGTGTTTGGCGTGGAGTTGATAAATTGAAAGGTCTTGCAAATCACGGCTAGCAACAGGCTGTTCAATTATGAATGCAGGATCTTCAGCCAATTGTTCAGGTTGCAAGTTTTTAATTTGGTGAAGAAGACGACTATCGATTTCCGCTAGCTGCTCTAATTTTGCCTGCAAGGTTGCTGAGACGGACATGACTTGTGGTGTTAAGTTGGAGTAGGGCGCTTTTGGTTGGATCCGCGCACAGTACATCGTGTACCTGCCGAGAGCATATTTGGCAACTGTGCACTGAGAGTGATATGTGAGCTTTCGTTTGCATGTTAGATTAATGGGTATTCAAATTATTGTAGCACTTACGCCAAGTCCTCGGTGACGTCATCGTCGACGTACTCGTCATCCTTATTCATTCTGTAGATAGTCATAGCCATACTTGCCATGTTGAGCAGACTCATAAACCATTCCGGAACAGGCCAATTTTTCAATTCGATGGTATTGAAGGTCAAGTCTAAGAAATTACCGATCAATTCAATTTTAAGCATCATTTTGTCAAAAGAAAGCTCCTTGAGAATCTTCTCGTACTTGCAGAAGATGTTCCCATCGCCAGACACTTGGTCGTTTTCAACAAGCTTATAGTTCACGCTCGATCTCAAAATTTCCAACTCAGCCTGGATTTTTGCTTCCTTTCGCCTCACGTTCAATAGCTGTGAGATTGACTTCCTGACTAAAAACAACAAAATGAGCACCCAGATCTGATTGGTGTTTTTGAGAAGCTTCGCAAGAGACTTGGGAAACACCGGCATTTTCAGGAGAAGATGAAGGTTGTCTAAAATATTTGCGATTGTTTCCAAAACTGATATGAATTGGGCTTCGACACGTTTAAAGGTCCAGGACTTCTTAATCTTATGCGGCAGCACAACTTTCGCAGACACTTGCGGCTTGGATGGGAGATTGAATCTGTAATATAGAGACGGATAAGGCTCAATAGCAAGGGGTTTGGTATCGATATGCCTTTGCTTTTGTAGGCCTTGCAATTCCAAGAAAGCTGCGTATTTCTCCTTCGTGATAGTCAGGTTTCCTCTCCTGTATTCTTTCTCAACTATATCGATAATATTACTGAGGAGGGCTGCTTGTTCCGGCGCCTTTTTTAGTGGATAATCGCTGGGACTTTTGCTGGGAATTCCGGCCAGGGATTGCATCTAAGTTAAAATGATGTACTTTGATGGAAAATGCGGAGACACTTTCCTGTTGAGCCGCGGACACAGGCCGTGACGCGAAAGCCGCGGTTCCATCTTGTTTCTAGGGTATGCCAGATGCAAGACCTCTTCACTTCAAAACCATGGCACTAAGTAGGCGCAGTAGCTTCCAGAACTTCATATCGCCTGAGGCAGAGTTAATGAATTCGACTGATCTCTTGGACAAATTGGAGTCCTCATAAGCCACGATATTTAGCATCGAGTCCAAGACGACCTCCTGCTCCATAAGTGAAAGGGTATGATAACCGTCGTGGTGAGAGAGCTGAACTTCTGCATTTATAAATTTTCGTAGCAAAGTGTTGAGCCCTCGGATCCACTGTGCATACACCTGCTGTGGCTCTTTCTCCTCGTCCGAAATCTGATGTGAATTCCCCACTAGCACCTTGAGATTCAGAAGACGTTCTAGTAGCTCCGAAAGATATGCTTCTCTTGCCTTGAGGGCTGCTTTTGCTTTTGCCTCATCATCCTCCAAAATCGCCAATGCTGTCACGTCCTTGTCAAAGGCATTCTGTGCTATTTGGATCGCTTCTTCTAGACTCAAGTCGTCTGAGTCTATCATTTTGTTGAGGTTGAACAATGCCTTGTAATTCTCGTTTTCTGGGGCGTCTAAAATTGAGTCCAAATCGCTTTGCAACTTTTCTGCCTCTAGAATGTCAGCATTCAAGTCGGCTTCTTGTGCATCAAATGCTCGACGCAAAGATATGACTTCCTCTGCGGTATTGGTGCTCTCGTCTATAAGTTCATGGAGCTCATTCTTGAGTTTCTTGAGTTGCGCCTTGACATCCAAGTTTTTTTCTGTAAGTGTGTCTACTTCCTCTTGAGTAACATGTTTCTCTTCTCCAATCAAGAGAAGCCGGAGGAACTTATCTCTTGTCTCTTGCTCCAAATATTGAAACTTCAACTTCGACAGGAATTCCTTGAGGTATAGAAGCTCATCCTTTATCGACTTCGGGTTACTCAAATTTAGAACTGAATTGGCTATAGCAATTTGAAATATTTCTTCTGCTTGCTCAAGGGAGGTGTTGTGGGTGCCACTATCCATCACTGGTGAGATGTGTTTACTAAACATGGCGCGCTTATTGCATTGATGCGCGACTCGAGTTGATACGCACCAATATTACTAGGGACTTTGAAACTATGTGAGATTCTATGGTTAATAGCTATTTAAGCACTGTCCTTAAACTTACTAAGTTGTTCAGAAAGCAAGTCTGGCACTTCCACCGATTCATGCTCGCTGGCGGTCTTAGCAGTGCCCTTCTGCTTCTCCTCTTCCTCCTTCTTCTCGCTTGGAGTCATGACAAAGTCATTGAAGTTAATCTTCGAAGACACTCTGCTAGCGGATGTATCTTCATCGGTAGCGGATTCGTTCCACTCAGCCAATTCTTTGGAATGCTCTCTTTCAATGGCAAACTTCACTGCTTCCAAAACGTTTTCACAAAGGTGCTTAGGCTTGTACTTTGGAACAGTACCTTCTTGGTAAACACCAGTTTTAACAAGAATTGAATACCATAAGTCGTCGTGCGAGTTGGCAAATCTAATGTCAGACTCTGGGGTGTCACCGACAAAGTAGACGGTTGATGCTGGTGGCATTTGCAAAGTAATCTTGTCTTGCACTTCCAACTCACCAATCTTGTTGATCAATTCGTCGTCTTCTCCATCAGCATCATCGTAGTAACCAGAATCCAACTTGGCCTGATTAATAAACTCCTCTCCATCATCGTTAATCAAAATATCAGCTTGGCTGGCATTTGGGTCGTTGACACTTAATTTTTTCAAGTGCTCGTCCAACATGCCTTTTCTCCATTGACTCAAAACCTTGTTGGCATATCTGAAAGTTCCGGCTTGCGGTTTACCGAATCTGTTGACCTTCAATTCGTGGCCTGTGTGCTCCCTGAACAAGGCTGCGATGGACACCTGCAAGGCACCCATTCCGTATCTGGACAACTTGTAATTCGTGGCCCAAATGAAATCGGAGTGTGCGAAATAGATTTGAGGACCCTCGTCGTAAGTCTTGGACTCAGTTCCCATGACACCGTTCTTAGAGAGAAGCAATTCCAAGATAATTTGCTGATCAGCAGCCCAGTTTCTGGAGTCAGCAAAGACCAAAATGGCGTCAATAGGTGTCTTAGAGAAATCAACGTCAGTTCTGCAACAAGAGTGTTCTTCCTCAGTCAAGTCGTGGTAGGGCGAGACCGCAGGATTCCACTTCAAGATGTCTAACGGCGTGAAAACATTCTTAAAGCCGTAAGACTCGGCAACGCTTCTGCAAACATTTCCGACACCACCAACAACCAAGACGTTCTTATAAATAGGTACCAAATCCCTCATTGGGGTGTGACCTTGAATAATCTGGTCAACTCTGATGTTGGTCTCTAATCTCTTGGACAAGTCCTCGGCTCTCTGAGATTCGGGCTTACCACCACCGTTGGTGACGAAAATGGAAGGAACCTTAATGTTATACTTGTTGTCACCTTCCAACATTCTGATAGCTTGCACAGCCTCAGGAATGGTGTTAGGGCCTCTCAAAATGACACCATCAATGTCGAAGCAGAAAGCGTAAGATGCCACACGAGGGTGATCTATGATAGACTTCTTCTTTCTCTTGATGATCGAGGAGTTTCTGGACAATTTGGCCAACGAGTCAATCTTTCTCAAGTTGGCGTTGGAGCCTAGCTTATTGAGGTTTGTGGAAGACAACTTCGTCAAGCCGTTTTGCCATTGACTCATGTCAGATAAGGATAAAGACGACACCCTGTGCTTTCTCGAGGCAGGCGTCAAATCATCAATACCATCATTATTGAGGTAAGATTGGAATTGAGGTTCCGTGGATTTTTCTTGGGATTGTGGCATATTCAGCGTGAATGGTCTAGTCAGACTTCGAAATTGTAGTGGCTGGCCTCGGTAGGGAGAATGTTCCAGTTAAATAGCGGCTGGGATAAATCTAAGCTTTTGTACAGTATGCACTACTGCATGAGAGTATCATTAGAACGTGAGAGCTAACAAGAAATAGGGGTTTACAAGATGGAGATTGCAAGGCCGCTAATCATCACAGATCATGCCCGTTGTGTAGAGCCTGATACATCTGCTCACAAGAGGTCTCCAGACTCCGGGTGTTGAGGATACATTGCCCCAACAAGACAATAGCAACAAATGTATCCCTACTAGTCGCAACGAAACGACGGAAAAAGTGCATGCATATTTATTTTTTTTTCGCCGCACTTGCTCATGTCTCACTTTCTGACGTAGCTCCAAGTGAACATACACATTACGCCGTTTGATCTCCAACAATTCAATCCTCAATTACTTGTGCTGTCATGTGCTGTGCAGTTCTCAATGTCAAATGTGAGACTTCTAGCTAACGTATCTATGAGGCGTCTGTTATGAGTGTTTGCTCTCGTGGCGTGATGCGAAAAATCACTTATTTCTGGTTCACCATCACAGGAAATTCTTGAACCTCTGGCTACGTTTTTTGAATCCTCACTCCTTCGAAGTGAGTGTCACTACCACGCGGAGCACCGTGCACAGCAACAGTAAGTTCGCATGATCTACATATAATGCGCGACGACTTGCGTAGAGGCGGTTACTGGAGTAGAAGTGCATTGGAGGGGATGGTACTGGCTATAAGAGGTAATTTGAGCAGATCGAAACGTGGGTTCACAAGAATGGTGGCTCATTACGCTCTGGCTTTATGAGGCAAAATCCCCTGCCCATTTGTTCTGGTAGTACAATGCTCATGTATGCTCAGGGGGCTTTCTTTGCATTCTTTGACGATGGGTGTGAGGGTCTGGCCTGCCCTGAGAAGTATCGCGCACCGTGCCATCTATCAATAGCCACGCGACCCATGATCCACAGTTAGCCCCATGGAAGACCAAAATATTCTGATTGACCAACTCGAGGACAAACTCATCGATAATCCCCTCAATGGCAATCGCTTCTGTGATGTGGATTTAGATAAGTCTTTCCAGAACCAGCTAAACGAGAGGGCAGATCAACTAGGTCACGAGGCTTGGTCCGATGCTAGTTCTCATGATCCTGATACTGACGCTGATTTGTCGTCCTATCAGTTTCTATTCGCCAAGCCCAAGCTCGATTATACTGCTTCGGATATGTCTTCGCTACATCAGGAGCTCTGCCAGTGGTTCACCACCTCTGACTTCAAGGTTCTACAGCTTGATGCTTTGCACATGAAACCGACATTCGACCCCAACAGACGCCTCAATTCCATCGATATATGGGGACCGTCAGATACCTTGCAATCTGTAACGTATTTCTGCCTAGGAAGCTATACGTCTGAATCGTCTGAGGACGTGCAACTACGCCAGATCGAGCGAAATTGCAACCTTCTCTTCACGCATGATAATATCATCGGGGTGATTTCTTTGTTAAAAGAATGCTTTGAGGAGTGCATCAAAGCTTGCAATCAAGAGTCTAGCAGGCCATTATCTGCAGCCTTTGATTCGAATTATCTCCAACTCATGACCATTCTATACTTTTGCTTGAACAGTGCTATACAGTCAAAGCTTGAACTGGGTCTGTTCTTGTCCGCATTGCATCAGCATCAACTTTTGGAAACAATTATCCGCTTGTGCGAGAGTTGGGGCGCACAACATAACTCCAGAGTGCGTGTTCGTTACTCTTTGATGCTACTTTGGAAGTTACTTCTATTTGAATTTGGGGGCGCTGACCGTATCCAGGAGGTAGATGAGTACCTTGTCACCAAATATCAAGTCAAGAACAAAGAAAGAACTCAATCACTCAACAAAGATTTGGTCTGCTCCAAACTAGATTATTTTACTTACAAAGAGGACATACATGACAAATATCCATTAGCCAAACATACAAATGCCGCTCCCGAGTTGCGCTCCCGTTCAGAAGTGGAAGAAAAGCAGCTTGATCTGCATGATCTTTTGAGCCAGCATCAGGAATCCTTCATGGCCATTAACGATTTATCCGGGTCTCTCTCCAATTCTATGAATAACCCAAGAACGAACAAAGTTCACTCGGTGTACAGTAATTTGCCTGCTCAAGCTGTCCATATTGCCACCCCTATCCCGTCACCACCAACTACTCCCTCGGAATATATGAGTGGCGGGGAAAAGGTCCGAAAGCTGTTCCACGTGAATCAAGGAATGCCTTTCATATATCCATATGATGCCAGCCAAACAGTCCCTGAGGCTATTGTTGAGGCGCAAAAACTTCTTCTGGGTTCAGTGTATGAAAGTTACTCCATGAAGCGACTATTTCGGGAGCGTGAGCTCTTTATGAGACAAGAAAGAGGTATTTCTAACGAAATTTACGACACGGGCGATTGTGATAACGTGAAAGATGAAAGTGTAGCTGACGCGAATCCAGCGAATGGTCACATCACTAGATCTTTGCAAAGGGTGGAAGATTTCTATGAAAAATCTTTTCAGCACTTGAGCGGCTTTGTTAGCGTGTTGGTGGGTGTCGTGCAAAGCAGCAAAATCGAGGTCAGCTTAAGAGATATTGAATTTGAATTGGACCCTCAGTTTTCATTTTCCAAGAAGTATTGTGCCGATATGGATGACACTATGCATAAGTTGATATTCAAGCAACTAGAGACCATCAGAACTAAGGAAATAACGCTTAAAGCTGTGTCTTGCATTTTAGTCTTGTTGTTGAGATGGTTCAAGCTAAGTCATGTCATGAAACAAAATTACTTGAGCTCGTTATTATTTGATGCCAATTACTTTAGCGTTTTCGTGGACTTCCTAGCAGATAGCTTTAACAATCCTTGTTTGCAAAATACGCCCAGGGAGAACAAAAACATACAAGTTTACGATGTGTTGTCATCTCAAAATAGACTCATGAACCCAAAGATCGATTTGACAGATTGTAACTTCTTCAAATTCTGCCAGGGATGTGCGGACACTTCATGCGAGGGAATGACGTTGATCAAGAAGGAGAAGTTGGCCAAAATTTCTTTTGCTATGGACGGAAATCATCAAAATGTCATAAATATGAATATGTATAATGGCGATTTCTGTGTCATCTTAGCGAACCTCTTGAATGTGACGAACAAGTTGCTCATAAAAAACGTTTCGCAAAGAATTCTTGTGTTCAATGAAACGAAGTTCACCGACTTGCTCAAGCTAATTCTTTTAAATTACGTCAATGATGAATTGAGGTTGCCAATTCTCAAAATCTTCAAGAAGCTTACTCCTTGCCAAGGCAGAAAATGGAGAAGTGTCAATATGGATGTCATTTCTCTTATCTACATGCATTTGAAGCTTTCATTGAGGGATAACTGGCTTAGTGGGAAAGATCTTGAAAGTGACTTCAACAGTTCTTATGAGCAAGAGATTTCACTTCGGTCACTTTTGCAATTTTACCACATGAGAAAATATCCCCATGGCATGGCTGGCTTGGGGTACTCGCTTCAAGCCCATACATCCGTTACCTAACTCACCAAAGGTCTTGAAAAATAGCATCAAAAATTCATAATTCTACGCTGCTTGGTGCCGGGTTCTTTCCGATGCCATTGTACCCCATGTTACACAGATTACTTCTGCTTTGTAGCATTCTTTTAGAAGGCTGATCGCGGTCGTGCAGTGCACTAATAAAATTTTCGAGTCTTGCTCTATGCTGAATCTCACTGAGGAGCCGCAACCGGTAACTAAAACTTTCACAGCTAACATGGTTAAATTGACACAAGTCGACGACGAGACAGACACCCATTTCGAGAAGACCCCACAAGCCGCACCAGCTGCTTCGTACAGTGATTCGGACTCGGATTCCGATTCCGACTTCGAGGACGACTTCGACATTGAAAATGAAACTATATATGACAGAATCGTCGCTTTGAAAGATATTGTCCCACCCACCCAGAGAAATCAGATCGTGTCAGCCACCGAGTCTCTCAAAAGCTTGACCTCTTCTGCTTTCACCAAAGGAGGAAACTTGTTGTGGGTGTTGACATCCTCAGCTTTGTTATTGGGTGTCCCATTGTCTTTATCCATCTTGGCCGAGACTCAATTGCAAGAGATGGAGAAGGAAGTTTCTTTGCAACAATCTGCTCAGGACGTCTTGGCTCCAGGTGTTGAGGGAGCTTACGCCGAGAAAGCTACTGCCTAGAGGCATCAACTTCAGTCACGATGATTAGTTCGTTCTCAAATCCTTTCATGTATTGTTAGTTGCACACAACTCGATACGACGTATTTGACGACTTGTATATATATATATGGTTAGGTCTGCCGAAAAATCTACATCAGCCAAGAACATGTAAACTAAAGCGATAAGCTGAAATTGAAGAACAGGGCCCATGGCTCTCAAACTTTCTTGTGCTTGATCGACAAGGCGTAGATATCCAAATATCTTGTAATCTCGGTGATAATTTCTGCCACGAAGAAGCCATGGATTCCAAGCGTCACTCCAACACCTGTCCATACTAAGGCAGAAAGCGTATTGTGTCTGTCAAAGCCGTAGAAGCCGATAAGAACCTTCGCTGCCACAATTTGCGACAACGGAACGAGAAGCACTATGGGGCTGTATGGAAATTTCTGTTTGGTCAAATGAGCCAAGATGATACGTCCCACAAGGAAAGCAACACAGAACCCGATAGTTATCACCGCAGGAAAGCCGAATTCACTGACTATCTCCGGGTATTGATATACGAAAGCAAAGAAGGACAAGTAGTAGGCGAAAAATGGCACCAATCCCTTGTAAGATTGGCTAATCTGCTGGTTCACCTTCCTGTTCAGAATCTTGTTGTTCAGCTTGTAATACTTGGAAACATTGGCCATGGCTGAGGAGATGTTGAAGTACAATTGGAACAATCCTCCAACGATCGAGATGTTCTTGCTGTTAACGCAATAGACTCCAAGCCCAAGGGAATGCAAATCAAGATCAAAAAGCTTAGCAGTCCAGATACCAGGACCGAAGACTCCAGTCAACAAGTAAACGAGACAGATAATGAGAATGCCCTCGACAGGCCCGCTAAACTCAGACAAATAAAGGGTGTGCGTATGATATTCCTCCCAAGTCGAAACATAGAAGTTGCACACTGAAGCTAATTGGGCAACAATTAGGTACCAGCTATAGCCCAATTGAAACACAGATGCAAACACAAAAGTTGCAAGAGTTGTATTAATGGCGTCAATCGAGTGATCAAACAATTCTCCCAAGGGACCGCTCTGGCCAGTTCTTCTGGCGTGGCACCCGTCACATCCGTCAAAAGTTTGATACATGAAGAGGCCAAAGGCGTAGAAAAAGTAGCACCAGCGAGGCGATGGCGAATCTAGATATGGGTCATAGTAAAAGACGCAAAGGAGATTGGCAATAACAAAAAATAACCCGAGCAAGGTTATGACATTGGGCGCCATGCTCATAGGAAAGATCTTAACAAACGAATTCCACCATTTTTTTAAGACGTAGTGAGAAATAAGCGAATGGTCTTCTGCGGAATATTTGTAGAGTTTCAAATTTTCGAGCTTGTCGTGAGGAATGAAAAGTCCCATGGTGCAAGGTGTGGAGCAATCGAATGAAATGGCGTTTTGGCGATCTCAAAGATTAGTGAGGTCCCGCGTGAGCAACACATCCTATTTTCCGCAGTGACAATAAAGAGCCATACATAGGCTTTCAGTATATTCCAATCACAGGGATAACTTTATCAGAAGCCACTATTAATACTTTCCCAGCCGAGCCTCGGCTTGCTATTCATGCATGTGCAAACGCTTCAAGGCGTTAATAATACTAAATTGCACTTTCGAAAACATCATTGGTGTGCAACCAGTCTGGCGCACGCAATAATTGCCCGCTCAATTGAACTGGACTAGTTCGAGACATGTGTCCCGGATCACGTAATGGAGTTCGCTAGCCACTGAGCGCTAGCTTGACGCATATAATTATCCGCGCAATACTTGATTTGCCGCACGTCCTGCAAACTCTTAGTCGCATACATACTACAGATAACAACACTCCAGCATTGCATTGATATGAATCACCTAGACCAAGTCATTAATTTAAGGGTCAAAATCACAAATCTTTTGGATGAGTCTCTTCAAGGACTGATCTATGCATTTTCCCCAAAACAGCGTGTCTTGGCTATACAGCTTACTCCCAGCGCATCTCATAGAAATGACACTGATGGCGACTCCATCAAGTTAGTCAACACAGCATTCATCAAGTCCATAAAGGTCTTGCTGCATAACAAAAAGACTTATAAGAAGCCTGATTCTCGCAGGCCCAAAGTTGACCTTGCTCAACTCGAAGAAGAGATCAATGCCGCCATCTTAGCAGCTAATAATGATCTGTCTGCACCCGCCGAAAATGTGAAGCTGTTGAACAATGGTGGATCCCACAGGAAGAATACGAAGTTGAGTCCTTTGGCTCTGAAAGTGTTCGAAAGGTTGAGCGAAAGCCTTGGAAAGGAAAACGTACAGATGCAGAATAACGAGTCGATTTTGTTGTTCAAGGAGGTTACCGTGGTAAAACCGTACGCGCTCACCAAGATCAGCAACTCCAAAAAGGCACAGAATTCCAAGCACATTGAGAAAGCAAGAGCAGCTTTAAGAGAGGTGTGGATGGGACTGGATAAGTTGAAGCGCGGTGGCTAAACCTATATAGCATGAATCGTATTTGCATCGGAATACCCTGGGTTTTTGCGGCCTCACATCTGAAGCACCCACAGAACTTCGACCTTCTCGAACATTTTCATTGTTGAACTGACTCTCAAACCGTAGAGCCCATCAAATTCGGACCAGGTCAATGCAACCTTGCTCTCCGCGCCATTGGTAGTTGCGCCTTCAAGTAGAGAAAACTTCGTGGATCTATATGTTTCGAAGAATAAGTTAAACCACGAGTAAGCGTAGCAAACTTGCTTTCCGAACGAAATGCGGAGATCTTTGATTTTGTGGCCCAAAGGGATGTTCACCTCAATCGCCTGATGCTTGTGATCAGTCAAGTGGGTCAAGCTCCTTTCGTGAAGCGTGACCAAGGTCAATCCGTCACCGTCTTCCATGTAAGCAGACAATTTCAAGCTGCTCAAAGCCAAAAGAGGCAGACTGCCGAATATGGTGACTTTATCAATAAAGGAACGTTTTGGGTCGAAAGGAACGCGATGAACGTTATGAAAGGCCCAGAAGTCTTCTCTGTCTTTTTCACAGGACAGAATAAATCTTCTGTAATACTTCAAGTACCGGACTTGGCTGCGGATAGAAATCCCCTGGCCGAAGCTTCTCCTCATCCTTTTCCGGGTAAAAGCTTCAATTGCCTCCTCGGTGCTCATTGTCATGCCGTGAGCTTTTGCCTCTTGCATCAAGTAAGCACAACAGACAGTCCCAGAGCGCCCTTTTCCCTCTTTGCAGTGTATTAATGCAATGTTTCCTGACGAAGCCAGCAAAAACCCAGTAATCTCATTAACTATCTGTATCAAAAGCACCACACTTGGGGGCTCATGATCTGGAAAAGGACGATAAGTCCAATTAGCAGAGTCGAAAGAATAGCCAGAACCTTCGGCTCTGAAATTCCAGATGTGCCACTTGGCCTGAGCATCTGTTTTGGGGCATCTTTCTAAATACGATATGATCTTTCGTATTGGAGAGCGGTATAGGCCAGTGACGACATTATCGGTTGGCCCAGCGGCAACAATAAGCTGGGAGGTAATGTGAGAGAGGTCCAACCATGAGCTGGAATCATATGTGGACTGTTTTGGGAGAGAAACCACGGCCCGGAGTATGTTTTCCAAGTGCATGTCTATGGGTGCAAAAAATAGTGAGATCTACACAGAAGCTGAGAATCGCGATTTTGATTGTTCAGTATATCGGCGATATAATATATACAGACTTTCACATTTCTGGGCAACTCGGAAAACTGGCTTCCTCGACAAGCGTTCCATAATCTGGCGGCAATGGGACATTCTCGGCAAAGTCAAATAAGACCCATTTCACTTTATGGTATTTATATTTGTGCCAGTAAGTTGCGGAGGGTAGCACCCAACAATGGGTCAGCTTTTATTTTGATCTGCATTTTGGTAGCTTCAGCGTAACAAGTTGCTTGGATCTTTTCGTCGATAGATCTGGCTAGGTTGCAGCCCTCTTCGAACAATTCGGCGGCTCTCTGAGGTTCGTCAATTTGTAAGTTGTATTGAGCAAGTGAGAGTCTTGCAATTTCGGACTTTGGATCCAACTCGCAAGCCTTCGTGAGTAACTCACCGGCCACTTGTAACTTCTCTGGTCCTTGTCTTGACAACAACGAGGCCTTGTTGATTAATGGAATGGCACCAACGCTGAAGCTCTCCAAAGCTTCTTGCAATCTTGATGCGATGTCATACTGCTTAATAGCCTCATCAATGTCACCGTGATCGGCCAAGATTTCTCCGTAATAGTTCAAGATTTCTGGAGATGTTGGGAACTTAAGCTTGGCTGCAATAAACGACTTTTGTGATTTCTCGAAATCGCCCTTCTTGTAGAAGATACAAGCCAACTGAATGTAAGCGTAGAGGTTGTCTGGGTTGAACTCCTTGGCTTTGCTGAAGTTGTCCTCGGCATTGTCATATTCGCCAGCGAGGTAGAATAATTGTCCAAGGTGGTAGTAAACATCTCCGTTCTTGGGCTCAAGCTCCTGGGCGACTTTGAAGTCTTCGAGAGCTCCGGCAAAAGAGGATTTATCAGCATTGAACAAAGCTCTCATGACGTAGGTACGAGGTCTAGGCTTAAGCGCAATCGCCTTGTCCACGAGTTCAGAAGCTTCGTTGACAAGGTTCTTCAAATACTTGAAAGCTGCAGCATATTCCAAAGCAATAGTGGCATTTCCAGCATCTTCGGAATCCTTACTCAAAGATTCCACATTATAAGCCTCAATAGCCTGGTTTAACAAAGTGTCAGCTTTCTCATAACCCTCGTTTGTGTTGGCATTGATGTTAACGATGGCTTCCTCCAAGAACTTATTACCACTGGCTTCGTCGGAAGCACCAGTGATAGCGGTCTCTGGTTGGAATGTTCCGAAAAAAGCGCCAATGGTAGAGGCAGAGGGTAATTCGGGAACTCTGTTTTTGTAATTCTCTTCCACAATCTTCAAGGAGTGCTTTTGCAAAACAGCCTCCAAAGATTGCTCAATGGATCTGGAGTTGAATCCACCCAAGATGGACAGCGCAGTAAGGTCGAACATTGCTTCGGCGTATTTCTCCAAGCTTTCGTAGGAGTTTGCACGACGCATGTAACATTTCACGTAGTCCCGCTTGATGTTGATGGCCGAGGTGGTGTCCTCGATGACCTTTTCGTGCTGGCCCAAAGCGGAGTAGCAAGCGGATCTGTTGGAGTAAAACACAGGGTCCTTAGTGATATCCAAGGAAGCGGAGTAGAATGTAATAGCGTCCTCAAAGTTCTCGGCCTTGTATCTATCATTTCCAGCATTCTTCAAGGCAAAAGCCCACTCTTCCTTCTCAGCATCCGTGAGCTTCGAGATGTCCTCTTGCGTGAAAGCAGGGAAGCCATTGGCGTCGACGGGGAATGGAACCTTGAATTCTCCTGTAGGTTCGCTGGTTTTCTCGGATGAGGTTTGTGCACCCTCGGTATCATTTCCACCCTTCTTCTTCTTGGACTTTTTCTTCTTGGAGGGCTCAGATGAGGATTTCTCACTTTCTAATTGAGAATAGTAGTAATAAGCACCGACTGCTGAGGCACCAGCCAAAACTGACACAGCAATTGCGGTCTTGTTTCTGGAAAAGAAGCTGGCATCAGACATTGTGATCGATTTTGCTGTTGATGATAAAAATCGGGCTGATGCTAGATTCCTGGACGATATTTACGACAGTCTGTAAGAAGGAATATGAATTCCGTATGTTCTTTATCACAACTAGTCTATTATCAACGTTGGATAGAGAGAATCACCGAATTTTTCTAGAATTTTTTCACTGTGTGAGCGGCAACATCCTGTACACCGCCCCGCGAATTATGCAGCACCTACGGCCGGGCTCTCGCTTGCGAAATAATAAGATCCATTTCATTCGTCTATAGAATAGTAGTGCTAAGCCAGACGTATCGCTACATTGAGCGCTGCCATTTCTCAGATCAATCGTAGTAGCATACTTAGGTGCCATTCATAACATCATCGTAGGAAGGCAAGGCTGAGCTTGGACCCTCAGTGGATCCGTTATTGGCTCCATCAGCCAATGGATTGCTGTGGGACTGCTTCTCGGGTGGGTACTGAGCTTCTTGCTTCGACCCAGCACGCAATTTGGGTGCACCTTCCGCCGTGTGATTTAATGCATCATGAGCCCGAACTCCGCTCAAGACTTTAAGCTCAGGACAGACAACATCCACCATGTTGACTTTGGATTCAACTTCTCTCGAATTGCTGGGGTCATTGATTTTCTCACTAGATATTCCAGCTACAACGCGTAAGTTGTAAGATCTTTTGATGTTACAGGTCTGGAAGTCTGGAGGTATTGCACCAGATTGCCCCCAATCCAGGAAGTACTTTTGCGGAATCTCTAATTCGTAGGATCCCCCGCCGACAAACTGGGAGCTGGTAGCAGACGCAAAAGATTGAGGCTTAGCACTCAGTAAATCAAGCTGTATATTGTGAAAGGTGTGGTCGTAAATTGGGATAGTTTCTGCAGTTTTTGCTTGATGAACTTGTTGACCTCGAGGACCGTTGTCGATCACAGACATAAAAGTAGTTGCGTGTAACTCGAAAATAAGGCGTTGGAGATAAATCACACCCCGCCCATTTGAAACCTGCCCTTTTTCATTGCTGGAGAGGAATTGAGAGGGAGATTCATTCGAGACAAAGAAAAGCTTGAGGTTGGCCCCATTGACCGGCGAAAGGTGGGGTGGATTGCGGAGCCTCATTTCAAAAGCAAAGTGCAACTCTTTGTTGTGAGTTTTCGAAGTGAAAGACGACAGCCCAGACCTTGAGGACCCACTTCCAAACATCAGTCCCAAGAGGCCCCTTTTGTGGGGCGTTTTTGGTAGGGATTTATCACTCAGCACGAAAGTCTTGCGGAGACTCACATTTCGCCTGTAAAACACTTCCCGGAACTCCGATCTTTCAAGTGCTTCAGTGAACGGCATGCCACTCGTGTCTAAATCGAGAGGGGTGAATGCAAAAGGGTTCGTGTCTCTAAGATTAACCTTGAAAATCGAGGGCCTGTTGCAGGTGACCTTGATAAAGTATTTGACTGACGCCATGGAGCCCTGCTGGAATGAAGGTGGAAGTTGGTGGATCTCATGGTAAAGCTGTTCCGTGGATTGAGAATTACGGTCAAAATCCATGCTGCCTAAGTTCTGAAGGTAGCTCTGAGCGTTGTTCATCAAAGAGCCATTATTGACCACCACGTCAAAGGTATTTTTGTTATAAACAACCTTGTTGGTGACGCCGTCCAATCTTTTGCAAGACGATTGGAGGGGTATTTTGAAGGCAAAATCGTACGTATAAGACCCTGGCGTCAACGTGAACTCTTTGGACGTTGACACCAGCCTCACGTTCTGCGGCGGAAACACAATTGAAGAGTCGTAGAGGAATTTGTGGGTATCCAGCCGCAAAACCTCCTTCCTTTCCTTTCCTTTTTTCCCGGAATCCTCCGGCACTTGAAACGAAGTGGTCGAAACACCTTCGAGTTTCACCTGAATCGAGGTCAATGCTAGAGGCTTTGTGATATTAAGCTTAACCTTTCCACGGATGGTATCTCCATTTGTGAATTTCTCTCTTCGGTTTGGCCGGTCAATCTCGACCTTTACGTCTAAGCCCATAGCCAAACGATAGAACCTAGTGAACGGATGAAGTGAAAGGTACAATTTTCCCCTGCAGATATGTCTAGAGTTACATCATTCGCATTATTTGCCGAACAGCACTTGTAGCAGTATAAATCGAATCGCGGCAGTGTATTCGAGAAATGCATCCACAGGTAAAAATCCAAAAAGCATCGTGAGAAGTTAAGGAGTCTTGGCAGAGATGCTAGAAATTTATCCAATTTTCCCAGTGCTCCGTGCGGTCAAACATCTCAGCCATGCACTTCGAAAACGCTGATACCGGGATTGCATACGGCACTCGCAGCAATTGGAATGCGAATACGCTACTAGCTCAACCGGCTTCTGATTTTTGCCTTCGCGTCCTGCATCAATCGTCGACCTCCATTCATTGCGCGAGGACTTGGCCTGAACGTAAATGCTCCTTCGTGCTTGCAGACCCAATTTACTCAATCAGTTCAAGAGACCTTGCAATTACAACAGAACTTTTACCTTCTCATCAATAATGTCTGCCCCTCAATCTACTCAAATCGAAATCCTCCAAGAAGGCGATGGCAAGACCTTCCCTAAAGTCGGAGACACCGTTACTATTCACTATACCGGAACTTTGGAAAACGGAAAGAAATTCGACTCTTCCCGTGACAGAGGTAAGCCTTTCCAATGCACCATCGGTGTTGGCCAGGTGATCAAGGGCTGGGATACCGGAATTCCAAAGTTGTCTGTCGGTTCCCAAGCTAAGTTGACCATCCCAGGCCACGAGGCTTACGGCCCAAGAGGTTTTCCTGGCTTGATTCCTCCCAACGCCACCTTGGTCTTTGACGTTGAGTTGTTGGGTGTTAACTAGATGCTAGTGTATATAATATACTCTTTCAAGACCGAAGCATTATTCCTGGCCTTTTATCTTTTCCCGTAGATGAAGCGCAGGCAAATTCACTTTGTAGTTCACATCAAACACTTGCAACACGGGTAGCTCAATCTTGTCTTGGTTATCGGCTAGAACTGTTCCGTAAAACACGAGTTTCATCACACTCCGTGGCAAGACGTGGATCAAGTTATTGGAGAGCGGTATCTCGTTTCTTGCATCCTCAAACTCCCATCGGCTTCCATGAAGCAATGCTTTTTCTGTCATCATCGATGTAGTAAATGTAAATATCCGCGAGGTCGGATTTTCAATGGTGTATTGGAACTCGTGGACATCCTCCACTCGCTGCACTTGGACTAACACTCTTGGGTCTTGTAATTGGAGAGTGAATTCTGGTGACTCGATTTTTTGGGTGACCTTTTTTTCTGATTCAGGTCTTGAATAAATTATGCTGGCATTGGCTGTGAAAGTAGCGTTGTGGGGAAGCGAAAGATGCTTACCATGAACTTTAAACGATCTGCACACTGTTGCTTCGTCTTGTTCAATATCAGAGATCCACTCTGCGGTAATTTCGTTGCTCTTGCTTTGAAGCACTAATTCAACGCTATCGACAATAATTTGCTTTTTCTTCAATAGATCATCCCGCACATTTAACTCGGATCTCAATTGCCATGAACGTGATGGCATGGGCATAGCGAAATCGGTCTTTTCCGGGTTGACAACAAAAGAGTTGCTTAAGACTGATTCTTTGTGCAAAGAAAGTTCTGGCACAGTTTCGAATGTGGGCAGAAAAACCTGCAGATATATGGGGACTTCCATACTGTACAATTGCACATCCGACACAGTACCTGAGTATTCAGTGAAACCAACAGTGAACTCAAGCACAGCTTTGTATTCCCCATGCAGTTCTATTATTGCATTGGGAGATTTGCTAATGCTAGCGTTAAGGAGAGGAGCGAAGCGTGTTTTTCCGGTCTTCACCAGTTCGAGAATATCCAATGGCTCATCATCCTTTAAATCATTCCAGTTTATTTGCATACTCAAGTCTTTTGTTTCCTTGGAATCTTTGAAAATGGTGGACTTGATATAAACATTGATATTGCTGAATGCAAGTTTGTCCAGTGATATGTCGTTGCTGTGGAAATTCATGGGAACGCGTAGCCTTTCGCCCACAATTATGAAAGATAGGCCCGAAACCACCTCACCATGGAACGTCGGAAAGAATGGTTTGACTAGTAAACTTGTTGCACTTCTTCCCTTCAACCTAATTCGCGAGCTTGTTTGATGGAAATTGTAAATTTCAAGTGAATCATCGATTTTTTCGTGATTGAACTCGTGTTGCTCCATCTTTTCGATCACTAACTTGCGGGTGTCAGATGTAACAACAATATTTACCTTCACCTCCACCCGATCGATCGAAAAAAGGCCAGTTTTTGATGCTTTCTCATTAGCTAACAAGATCAAAGGTTGGGTACTGAAATTGGAAAAATTGAACAAAGCTTTGTCGTGCTCGATCTTTGCTGTTTGTACTGTGCCCGCTTGAGTGCCACCTGGCGCCAAAATCACTTGTCGTCCACCAGCGTATGTGACGATTATATTTTGCAATTCAATAAATGCCTTCGTACCCTTGAAACATTTTTCAATTAATCTGGGCGAAAATCTAGAAGTAAGGACAAATTGACTGCTTATATCATCGAATGCATGTGTTTCATCGGAGGCATTAGTGTTAAAAAGCGACGCTTCCACCTCCAAAAAAGGACGAGAGCTATCGAGTGTGTCCATGTCGCAGTCAGGAAACTCCATCGGGAAGCTGATATTAACGTCGTCGTAGTCAGCAACAGAGTGACTTAATACTTCGATGAGTACTTTGTTTTTGTCCGGATGCTTGGCTGCAGCAAGAAGCAACTCTTCGAGAATAAAGTTTCGAGGTAGAGTGGAAGTGAAACTCAAATCTATATCATCGTAAGAATTAACAGCCATGGTGTAGTCGCCCATTGACTTGTAGGTTTGAGCTAATTGCCACTTTAGGAGGGAGGCAAAAGTATCGGATCGCAAGGTGCTGGACTTGTTCTGATTGTGAGAACAATTAAGTAGTCTCGATTTATACTCCAAAAGGTCATTCTGTTTTGAGAGTAAAATCAAATCTGATTGTAGTTGTGTGATATCTGAGCAAGGAAGAATGGAGGAAGCGGCCTTCGCATAGACCAAATACGGCAATGTCGTAACGTGAGTTTTGTCGCCAAGTTTGACTCCGCCGAATAGCTGCAAAACGGGCAATTTTGATTTCTCGTTCTGTTTTGTATTGAGGATACTTTCAGGGACAAGCGCCATCAAGTCAGCCAACCAGTGATACTGGATTGCAGTCCAGAGGGCAACTGACTCCGGCGTAAGCGCAGCGAGAAGCTTTTGCCCTATACCAATATGAGCTTGGTGCTTTCGAAGAGCAGCTAGGGGTTCCTCAATTGAAAAATATCCCCGTACGAGGTGAATAATCAAAATATCCAATAGCTTGAGCCATCCCTTATATAGCTTAATATCGTGCGGAGGTTGATTAGGCTGTGAGAATAAAGTTTCATTGTCGGCAATGAGCTCAAGGATGTTCTCATACGCGTGCTCAATGACCTCCAAGCTAGCTTCAATATTGTGCGAGTTCATAAACTGTAGAAGCATGCCTCGTTTGATAAGATTTCGGGTTTCTAAGGTTTTGGGCGTGAGTTTGATGTTGGTCTTCGTGTTCGAAACGGGCACTGTGTAGTACTTGTCGGATCGGTCGTACACTCTTCTTTCAATAACGGAGTAGAAGTCCAATGCAAGAGACTTCAAAGACTTGATGATAGAAGACACGATAACGTTGCAGTCTTGCTCCATCGAGACTGATTGACTGTTTAGATAGAAGAGCTTTGACTTGTGAGGCAATCCTGAAGTGCGCCGGAGAGATTCTAAATTATCCAAATCACTTTTGGAACTGGAAGCGTCCGATATCACAATAGCTATATAGCCAAAGGAAAGTCCCGTACACCGTTTTAGATCCTGCTCAAGGATCTCTCCGAGCGTAGCGATGTCATTCTCCAGGCTTATATAATGCGCCACAACCATTGCAAATGGTACATCTTGAAGGTACTTCTCGAACCAAGTGTGTGAGATGATCCCATTAGGAAATAAATCCGAGGAGACGTTGAACGGCGATAGAGCCGAGTGAGCCTCAGAGTTCTTTGTTCGGTGCTTTTGAACTGCGTCAATCACCGAGTGTTCCGAATCAGCAAATCTGAGAAAATATTTGGCGGTCAGAAGGCGGTTCTTGATTATGAAGTTGTCCCATATCCGATTGGTCAAATTGACTTTTTGAAACAATTGTCGAAAGTGATCAGAGACAGTTCCTGTACCCAAGCACAATGCTAGGACCGGTGCTAACTGCTGGACCTCGACAGCGCTGTAAAATTCCATGGTGGAAATCTAGTAATCAGTGATATATTGAAGCGCACGAGCGCACTGCGTTATCGCGCACTGACATCACCAAGCTTTCCCTTCCGCTTACTCTGATTTTCTAATGTCCGATCATATCAACGCCAACCCCACGATTATCGATGTATCGGCATTGCCTACACGTCTTGATGATGCGAAGAAAAACATAGACCCCAAAAGAAATGTTTTAGACCGCCTCTTGTCGCTTTCGCTCAACTCCGCCGCATCCCCTTATACCATTCCCTCCGACACTCCTCCTTTGATGCTGGATAATGAAACAGCATCCTCTAGCGAAGATGAGCTCGAGGAGCCCGAGGAAGATATTGTCGACGCTCAGGAAATCTTCGATTTGATCTCCTCCATATCGGACCCTGAGCATCCTCTTACTCTAGCACAGCTCGCCGTGGTCAATTTACCTGATATCACTGTCACACACGGCAAAGACAAACGCAGCGATACTTCCGAGGTTTTGATAAAGATCACCCCTACAATCACGCATTGCTCGTTGGCTACATTGATTGGCCTAGGGATCAGAGTGCGTTTGGAAAGATCGCTTCCACCAAGATTCAGAATCCGCATATTCATCAAGGAAGGAACACATCAGTCGGAAAACCAAGTAAACAAGCAGCTCAACGATAAGGAAAGAGTGGCTGCTGCGTGTGAGAATGACCAGTTGTTAACCGTGATCCTGCAGATGTTGAGTACATGCAAGTAAGCGTATACACTTCTGAATCCTTATATTATAGTACAACCATGGGGTCAAATGGCTCCTATCCTAATTATTATACATTATTCGAGCAACAACAAGAATTGCGCCGAAAGCGCTGATGTTCCGTCACGCTTTGAATCCACCGTTGGAAGCCCTGATGTTGCCTCTTTGAATAATCATGTATGCAATGTCCACCACCATGAACTTGAAGATGCTGTTTTTGATGAACTCCATGACTCTTTTGAGATTGGCTCTTGAACCAGCCTTCCCAATGAATCCAACTAGTAGCTTGATGATATCCGCGAGAGCTCGCGCTTGATTATAGTACTCATACTTGTCTTTCTGATTCTCGACCCTTTGAGAGCCAATTTGTTGCGACGATCTTCGGTGGGAAAACGTTATCAGTTCCTGCGGCTCGTAGGACACAGAATTGTGCCTTTGGGACATCGCACTCAGGCTGGGCAAGCTGGTAGAGCTGTTCACCAGCGTGCCCAGTTCCCTCCTCTTCTGAATCTGCTTATAAATCCTTGATTTAGACAAAAGGCTGTTCAACTGAGATGCTTTGATAGCCAGAGCTGGCGTCACTGGAGATGGAGGGGCAGGCGATTCTGGGGGCGTATTGTTCACATCTTTCTCCCTACCAGCTTCTGTATTCGTGTTGGGCTTCGGGACGTTTAAGTTAAGCGGCGACTTCCATCTCCTCCCTCCCATGAGATCCCGTGAAAACGAAGAGAGTCTGTTTGAACTCTTGATGCTGATTGAAGGTGAGGCGGTAGCAGATGCTATGCTGATCGAATCGCTATTATTAGTTGCCGGCAGAATCAAGCTCAGCGACTGCACATCGTCAAACTCATATTCTTCGTCCTCATTAAAACTGCCAAACTGAGACTCCGGCTCCTCGTCGTAGAAGTCAAGTAATTTGTAATCCGCAACTTTCCGCTCAAAATCAAGAATCGCTTGCTCGTCGATAAGAAACAACTCCTCACCGTTCAAAACTTCAAGGAAGTGATGAAGTAAAGCGTTCACGTTCTTGAGTAATACTGTCTTGACCTTGATATTCTTGATTGTGATGTCGTTTTTGGTCCACAAGTCTGGCGGCACGGCGATTTGGGGTAGAATTTCGACAGGTTTCCTTTTTGGGTTTATGAGGAGACCGGAGGTGTTGAGAATGTCGGCCTCGTTGGCTAAGTTCAAGACGCGGTCAAGAAACATGCTCATGAAAGAGTACTTGGTACTCTCTAGAGGAACAGACAACAGGAGGAAGTTCTCTAGAGAAGCTTGTGCAGGTTCAGCCACGTCATCATTCCGTTGGTGATGTGCTCTGGTGGCCATGATGGATTCCAGTAAGTTAAGCAGGTAAAGGCAGTGGGCCCAGGAGCAGCAGCGTTAGAGAGTATTGAATGGCGGGAGGATACGTGAGTCGCCTATAAATGAGATGTGTAGAGTCGCTGTGCAAGCTACCGCCAATATCCAGGGTTCAAGATGACGAAGAGACGAGATCTGTCAAACTAATCAACAATGTCTGGATCTCAGTGCACGTCTCGCGCTTATAATTGTCGCGTGGCTGAGCACTGCATGGCTTGAAACATTCCCAGTATATTATAGCGTGACTTGAATCGGTTATACTGTGAAAAAGTCAACGCGCCGTATGCCTAGCAAATGCAAAAGGCAAGAAATTTGATGTATACATGTGAATCAATGCAAGATCTGTATTATGCATTTGGAAACCTGGCAACATTTGATGGCATCCATGCTTCAACTCCATACTGTCCACTCGCTTGTTAAGGTGTAGCTCTCCCACAGTGGAGTTCTCGTAACGCTGAAGCGGTGCAGATTCTTACAGAATGAGCTAAAGTTGGCTACAGTCTCTAGGTCACTGATTAAGCACTCTCCAGCTGCACGAATTAAGCTTTCTTGGAACTGCTGATGAAACGGTAAAAGAGATTGAAGCTGCTCAGCAAACATGAGGGACTGCACACGCGGCACCCCAAGAGCTACATCAAAGATACACCCGCAGCTTTAAACAACACCATGCTTGACAGCAAAAAACCCAAGTTCAAGCTTGTTTTCTCCATCAATGATATCTCAAACATTCCTCATACATCAGGGTATTGTTTCATTGAGCTTGCCATCCTGGACGGGATTCTGACTGGTCTTATGTCTAGCATCTCCAGCTTCAAACCGTTCTCCTCCCAGACAAAGGGGTCGTCGGAATCCGGCTCTTTAAACGATTCCGTTTCCAGCTCCAAAAGACTGTCGAAACACTCGACGTTTCAGGCGCACGTCTCGCCTCGAAGCATTCATGTCCGCACCCCACAATACAAGATTCACGGCTTCAAGTGCCACTTTAACTTTGCCTTGACCTGTAACTTGAAATTTTCCATTAAGCGAAAAGATAATTTGATTGGCGACAAATACTTGACCTTGCGTGTCTTCTATAAGCCCGAGAAAAACTCCAAAAACGACAGTGCAGTGGATTTGGGAGTTGTCAAAATCAATCTTGCCGAATACTTAAACTTCAACGAGCCAGTGACCGCAAAGTACTTACTCCAAGAGTCCAAGATTAACTCAATCGTTAATTTGACCGCCGGTCTTGAAGAGCTTCCTGCAGATTTTGATTTCCATACGCAATTGCGCATTGATGAATCAAAGCAGAACTCTGCTAGCAAATACCTGTCACCAAACCTCTCGTCTGGAAACAACAAGAACAAACCTTACAACGTTCCACAATTTCAAAAAAAGACGGTTTTTGGTGGTCTTGATGGCGTCATCAATCCTCAGTCGGATTCTGCCAATGGCAATCTAGTTTTACTGGACAATTCAGATGTTGCTGAAGATGGCTCCAAGGATGAAAGGGACGAAAACTCCCCTCATAAAGAACGTCAAAATACTGCTTTTGGGCCGAAACCTTTTGATGATGTCATTGTCGATCCTATAATCGGAAATCTTTATAGAAAAGTGCTTGAATCAACATGGGATCCCGATTTGCACCCGTTGCTCAAGTTCACGCCCCAAAACGTCGTGGACAATATCTTCGAACTGACAGAGGGATCAGAGAATGCCCACAAGAATGTCCAACACTACCAGAACTTGAGTAAGGATACTGAGGATGAGAATGTCACCAATTCTAACGGGCTTATAGTGGAGTCCAAATTTAGGGAAGATTTGAAGAGCTGGTCTGTTTCTTGGACATGAGTTCCGCTGTGGGATATTCTTGAGCCGCCTTCTTCGTGCCTTCGCCCTCGAAGTAAGCCATAACCTCGCGGGCCCACGGGCGAGACCTCATACGTGCTAAGTGCGCCTTTGCTCTTAACAAAGGCTGACTATTGACAAACGTTTTTGTCCGGATATTTGGGTTTTCTATCAGCTTACCGGATGCTATAGCGTTGAGCCTTTCAATTCCATACATGAGCGCATCCTGGTCAAACTCATGTGAACTCGCCTGCAAAGGCACAGCGAAGTGCAACTTCTGCTCCCAGCCTAGGCGTGAGGGTATATATGGAAGCAGTTTGCAGTATGTGCAACGAGCATACTTGTGGACTTTGCATTGCTGTTTGATACAGCGCAACCCCCTTGTGTCCTTACGGCCTTTGAACATTCCAAAACTGATGACCTTGGTGTCGAGGTGACCATCTTTCAGGAAAGCAAATTTGCTTTTAAAGCGTTCCAGCTTGAATTTGTTGGCACTTTCGGAGGGTCGAGGCGTCATAGCGGCACGAATCAGAATAATATTTTGCAGCTACTTGAAGAACAGTTTCGAAGAGCCATCAAATTTCTTGGCGAAGATATTCTTCAGGTGTGTAGCAAATGGGGAGAATTCTACGCTTGGGACCTAGGCTTTGCAAACGATTTCGGTAAGCGGAGCGAGTGCTCAGCTGTGCTCGTTACAAGTGTGTAGCGCAGTGCCGGACCCGCAGGTGCAGCAGCGAGCAGTGCCCCGCCCTATATCATAGCGTCGTAGTCTGCAGACCTAAGCATCTTCAGTGCATATCCCAAACTCTCCGAATATCTACACTTCACATTCCGTTCACTGTTCGTTGCTATTTTGTTCGGTCATTAGGCGAATAGAGAGAAGCAGAAGACAAAAAATGTTACATCTAAACTCTGCCAGCACCGGAGCCCGTCTCCGTCCAACAGTCATCCCCGCGGCAGCATAATAATACAGAGGTTCGCATCGTCGACCTGTTAGTGAGCATGGCTTCTTCTGTCATTGGCCACGCCTCTATGGTGGCCGTTGTGGTTGTGGTTGCGGTTGTCACGTCCGTCACGGCTATCACGGCCATCACGACCATCACGGCTGTAGTCATTAAAGTTCCTCCTCTGGAATCCTCCGGGGCCCCTTCTCTTTTGGTTTCTGTTTCTCTGCTCCATGTTCATTTGGTTTTGCTCCTTAGCCATGTCCATGACCAGGTCGGGCAACCTGAGGAACTTGATGTGAGCACCACGCACGTAGATCTCTTCCATTTTCTTGAACTTCTCTCCGTTGTTGTAGTTATAGACGACCTCGCTGAGGGTCAAGTTCATCCACGAGTCACAGTTGTTTAACTTGCCGTATACTGTTTCTCCATTTTTCAATTCAACGAGAATCTCTTGTTTTTTGATGCTCGTTAGCATGTATAAGGGCAACTAGAAGTAGTTAGTAAGATACGTCTGCAGCCGTAATTCGGGGGACATACCATTTGTGCTTTCTGAAGTGTGATAAGCTATCAGAAATCTTTTCCATAATACTACTTGCATGGTCCGGGGTCTCGCACGACTCTCGCGCACTGGCACGTCTGGCGAGCTTGCACTCTGATTGCGGTCTCACCTCAGGCCTGATACACGCTCTACGTTCTCGTTATGTAAATGTTATGCACTGGCCTGTTAATTGAACCCCGTGACTATTCGTCCTGGGGCGGAGCAGAGGTACCTCTCAATGTTAAAGGGTACTGGTGATCATCTGCGTCCTCTTCATCTTCACCTAGCTTAAATCCAGTGTAGTCATCGATATCCAACGCTTGCGCAGCTTCTTGCAAGGAGCCCAAGTCACCGGGAGTCATCATGCCTTTGGTTCTCGGGGATCCAGGTACGGAGAGCGGACGCGTTAATTTCAAGCTCAGCGAGTTTTGGAATGGATTGGCGCCGTTCTTGAACTTGTCTGGATAGGCTCTTTTCAACGACAATTGCCTGGCCTTGATGTACTCAAGGCCCATTCTCTTCCAGTCTAACAAGTCTGACAATCTTTCAGTTCTGTTTCTCTGGTTGATTCTCTGTCTTCTAGTTTTTTCAGTGAAATCGAACATGTAGTCGACAAGCTGGTTGATGGATTCATCGACAGACTTCTGTCTTCTGTCCACAATGTAAATACCATAGTCGCTGGTGTTTTCGATCAAGTCTTCCATATACCCACCAAAACCGGACAAGTTGGTGGTGATGGAAGGAACTCCCATGACGGTACATTCAGCGGGAGTGTATCCCCAGGGCTCGTAATATGATGGGAAAACTCCTAAGTGGCAGCCCCTAACAAACTCCTCGTAATCTAATGAAAGGATTGGATTGTTCGCGTTAAGAAACTCTGGGTGGAAGATGATCTTGACTCTATCTTCGGGCTTGTTGAACAATTGCACTTTGCGGATGTGGTTCAAAATTGGATCGTTCGCATCGTCGGTCATGTTGTGAGTAACTATCGGTGGCAATCCTTCTCTTTTTAAAGCAAAAATTCTTCTCTTCAACAACACCCTGTCAGCAGGCTTGATTAAGTCATCGATAGATGGCACCTCGTTGTTGTGCGAGTTGGAGAGCTTGTTCTCATTAGGGAATCTAGCACAATGCTCGAACAACCGCTCGCCAATCTTCTTTTGTACCTCGGATATAGTATTCTCCAATTGCTTTACGACTGCTTGTCCTTTCAAAGTTTCCACAGTGTAAGAGTTGATCTTACCGGGCATGATGATGAATGCAACAACAGTCATTTTTGAGCCTGCTTGCTTCAATCTATAATTCAATCTAGCCAAGGATTCAATGAAAAAGTCTGCGCCTTTGTTCCTAAACTCGTACCTTCCAGCGATGAAGAAGTATAAGGTGTTATCCAAATCAAAGTCATAGTTTCCATAAAAATGGCCCTTGACGAACTCATTAATTTTTTCTTTGTTCAAAGCATGTAAGTTCTGGAACTCATGAACTGCCGAGAATTTCACCACGTTTAAACCGTTGGGCAAGACACCATCGGGCTTCCGCTTTAACAAATGCTCTGATTCGTAAGCAGTAATGTGGGAAACAGTAGTGAAGACATCCGCACAGTGAGTGGCCGATCTTTCTATACAATACCGGTGGTAGATTCCTCTTTTTCCCGCTTCGGCGTCCACGTCGAAATACTTCAAGTTGTTATAGAAATCAGTGGAGCCCGCGCACAAGTATCTCCCAAGCAAGGTCGCGTGTGTAGTAAAGATGGTGGTGACGTCGATTTTCCTTTTTCTGCAAAGAGTCAAGGCCACACCAGCTAACCACTCGTGGCAGTGGCAAATGACGGCCCGCTCACGGTCATTGTAAACCAATTCGCCCAAAAACCATGCCACAATGTATCCCAAGAGAATGGCGTCATTAGTCTCAGAATCATGGTCTGGGGTGGGAATTCCAGCGAGGTTCCACAAGTCTGCTTTCCATTCGTTAAGCTTATAGCTTGCCGAGTGAATGTCGAACAACAAGACTCTAGGGGCTCCTTCGATCAACCATCGGCCGTACAACCAGCGAATACCTCTTTCGCTCATTGAGTCCAAAGCCTTTTGAACCTGTGGGTCGGAGACAGGGATCTCCTCCACTTCGATTTGGGCGCTCTCATAGTTAAGGGGGCCGATAAGCGTATACCTCTCTCTGTACTCTGCAACCGTGATAGGAGCCTTAGACTTAAGCACAGAGTAAATACCGCCGACCTTGTGAGCCACCTCGGTGGCCACCTCGAAAAGAAGATGATCTTGGATATCTCTTGTCATAGAATAATCGAATATGGAACCGTTCAACAGGAGAATTGAAGAAGTACTTGAGGTCAAATTTAATTATGCTGGCCAGCAGAAGTGAACGTTCACGATTGGAGGGCTTGAAAAAAAGGAGAGGAAATGGAAGGACGTAGAGTGCCGAATTTATTCTTTTTTTTTTCTCGCCCAAGATTAAGTGGGGTTACGCAACCCATTTGGGGCCAGTCATGCTATATTGGGGTTCGGTGCGTCATGGAAAAACTGCTGTTCGGCCGTGAAATGCAGGCATACATAGCAAAAGAATTGATGAAGTGTTGAGTAGTCTAATATGTTCATGCCCGGGTGCTGGTGACTATCACGCCCACGATCTTGGTTTTTCAAATTTGCTACAGAAGTGAAACATAAGTGGGGCAGAAAAAAGTAGACATGTTCCGCTGCGCAAGGCGTACGTATGCCCGCATTGGGAAAAGGTGCTGGGCGGTGCATTGGCAGGCATGCGGTGCCAGTCTTACGAAAGTCCACACCTCCTTGAGTGGAGCTATGGTGACAGATAAACTAAGTATGACTGGGCTGAAAACCCCTCTCCAGAAGAACGGGCCGTAACTTCTAACCAGGTGTCCTGCATACGGCCTTAGTGGGGTCAGTGGGTCCATATCGGACATTTGATTGCAGAGCACGCTGGCCAGCGAAGTCTCATTCATGCATATGGCGCCTGACACAGCGCGGTTTTCCCTACATAACATGCCTCTGACTACCTTGTATTTATATTCGAGATTGATTAGTCCTCCATCTCTACATCGGAGTCCGAACCAAATTGATCGTGTTTGGTTTTGCCGCCAATTCCATGCCACTCCTCTAATTCAGCATCGTCCTCCAATTCCTCGGCTTCTTCTTCCAGCTCTTCCCGCGCCTCGTCGTCCCCTTTCTCTTCGGGGTGTTCGCGTGGTGCAACAAGGAAAGAGTGCGTGTAGCCCGATTTCTTGCTTATGGACACAACGTCTTTAGCCACACGTGCAAGGAACCGCTGAATAGCACGTAAGTTGGGCTGACAATCGAACTTGTGCTTGTTGATATACTTGCCGTGGCTGATCAACGTCTCCTTGACCCAGAGTAAGTTGAACTCAATGTGCTGACTTCCCTCAGACCGGCTCATCTTCTCTCCGAGATACTTGAGCAATCTGTTCACGTAAACTTCTGGAATGCCGTTACATACCAACTTGATATCGGCGATAGGTATGCTTTCCACGACTCTGTCCAACAAATTCTCTTCGTTCAACCGGAACGCCATTACTAAAGCTACCACCCAGTCCTTTGCGGCTAAGCTTTCATTGATGCTCTGCGGCGTAACGTCCAAGTCTAAATCAAATGGATCGAATAACAACGTCGAGTCTGTGGAGTATATCAAGAGCCCTTCAGTGGAAGCAGCAGCGAATGCAGACGACGTTGGCGAGAACTGGAGCGATGTGACCCGCACCTGTGGTCTTAGACTTCTGGAGCTCGGGTCACCTCGCTGCGATCCTGGCAAACTGTTGTCGATTCTCTTAACCAAATCAACCTCTTCACCTTGGGTATCGATCATATCAATGGAGATACCTGCGTCGGTGATTTTAGAACTGTTCAATTGCGTGAGCGTTCCATCTAAGGACATGTTCTCGGAGACAATGAATTTCTTGAGCAACACCTCGTCGGCGATATCATAGAGACATATACTGTTGTTGTTTCCACCGGCAATAAGACTGAGTCCGTCAAAGGAATATGCAATGGTGGTAAAGCTCTTGGATCTGGCACTGTTCTTCAGCTCAAATCGGTCCGCAAGGTGTCTTCCGGAGAAAACGTCTTTTCGTATATCAAGCAAGTGCACTTGCTTGGCTTCCTCCACATCGTAAAAGTAGATGTGTCCGTTTAAAGCACTGACGGCAATTTGCGAGCTGTCTGGGCTTAATGCGAGGGCCAAAACATCGTGTTCGACTTCGATGGGCTCGACTTGCTGGGACCTGCTGAAGATGTTCCAGACCCGAAGGGTCTTATCCCACGAACTGGAGACCAATACCGAGCTCTCAGATCCAAAAGCCAAACTCGACACTGGGCCCTCGTGGCCTGCCAAGCTGTCCAATAATGATCCGGTTTGCACAGACCACACAAAGATCTCGAACTCATCTTCAGAGCCGGCAACGACCACTTCTCCTGAGGGGTCCACGGCCAAACTGCTGAATTGTGTTCTTTTTGGGGCAGTAAAGGTCCGAAAGTTTCTGAACCTGATGAGATCCCACGCTCTGACAGTTCCATCCATGGACGATGAGAAGAGAACCTGGCCCTTCTTTGCAAACTCTACCCCAGTTACAGCCCCAGTGTGTTCGGTGAATGTGAACAAGCAGAATCCCGAATTGAGATCCCAGACCTTGATTTTTCCATCGTCAGATGCAGTCACGGCTCTGGATCCGTCAGGCGAGTAACAAACGTCGTTCATGGAGTCGTAGTGGCCTTGCTGCTTCAAGATATACGACTCTGATTGCCACTCGTAAACCAACAATTGACCTAGCTTGGACGAGCCGAATGCAAACCATTCTCCGCTCTTGTTGATGGTCACCGAGTCCACGGAATTCTGACCCATACTCAACAGCTGAATGAGGTTGAATTCGGGAAGCTCATATAGTCTGAACTCTCCCGATGTGAAGCCAACCACCAAGAGGTTGGATTTTGGATGGAAGTCTGCGCAAGTCACTCTCTGGCCCTCCATGTGGAAGTAGTTTTTGGCAGAAACTCTCCACTGAGCGTTTGACGGCTTTTCCTTCTTCTCGTCTGCCCCGCTCGACTCATCGCTATCATCGTCACTTTCTTCTTCAGAGGAGTCGTCGGAAACGTACTCCCATTGAAGCAATGCACCATCCTTACTCACAGTGTACAAGATCTCTTGAGACTCGCTGAAAAACGCACGGATGACGTAGTCCCTATGGCCACTGAGAGTCATGGCCGCCTCTTTGTCTTCGCTGTGCAAGGAGAAAATACGGCAGGTCATGTCGGTAGAGGTGGACATCAAGAATCTGGAGTCTGGGGACCACGTGACGGAGATGACATCGCTGAAGTGACCAGCATAATTCCGGTGGCGCACAAACGGTGCAAATTGCCTGTCCTCAGTGAAGTCCGGCGTTTTCCAAATCTGCACGAACCTGTCCATGGCAACGGCAAAGTAGTGTCCGTCGGCGGAGTATTGCAAATCGTGCACGACGCCTTTGAAGTTGAAGTGGTGCAAAACCACACGAGAAACAAAATTGACCAAGATTCCTCTGCCATCTTCGTCAACCGTTAGCATCAACGTTGACTGTTTGTTGATGGCGATTCTGGCGATGTTTTTCCGGTGCTGGTAGTTGAACGTGAACGACTTGTTATTGACCAAGTCGAAGCATGTGACTCTGTTCGCCACGGGACTCAAGAGCTTGGTGCCGTCCTCCGTGAAGGTGACATTGCCCTGGCTGAAAACGGTTCCCACCAAATTCGATAGCTTGAAATCAGACTTCATGGTGCCTATAGATGTAGTGCCAAGTGCGTTTTTCGCTGAGATGAGCGATGCCGCACTATACAGGCATGACACCACGTAAGGGCTGAAAGACTTCAAATGAAGGCACAGATATGTGTGTGGTAATATTTACAGTCTGAAGGCGTTTTCCAGTGAAAAAAGCGCTTTGCCAAGTTCTTGATGTGTTTGGACATGTATGCTGGTGTACGGGTGCAGTGCCTACTCAAGCTCAGAAGCCCATCATGGTGATCGGCCTCAATGAGCGGGCTTTCCAAGAATGTCATGAACATGAAGTTCATGCAGAAGTCTGCGGGAAACAACGAGGCAGATGCTCTGCTGGATACTACGAGCAAAGTGAGAGATATCTCCGAATGGGAATTGCCCACCAAACTGCAAATCCAGAAAACGCTAAAACCTGCAATCAAGGTCTCCTCTGTTGGCTACGGAAGCATAGCCTCGCTTACTCAAGAAATTGAAGTAGAAAAGCCCGTTGAGGAGAAAGAAACGCCTGCAACGACACTGTCAAGTGCTGCGGTCTCAAAAGTATGTCCATTTCTTTTGCCAGTTGAAGTTGGTACTAACATGCAGAAGGGAAAAGGCGACGAGGCCAAGAAGTTCCTTGAGGATATCCTCGGGGACTCCAAAAAACGCAAGAAGCGAACCAAGAAGGACACGCTGACCCAGGGCAAAAGGCTCAAGGCCGAATAAAATCACTTCTTTTTCTTTTCGTTGCAGAACCCGCCCTTCGTGAGGGCATCTCGCGTGGCCGAGTTAATGTGCTTGAATCGAGCGGAGCCCAAGTGAATTCCGCCAAACCACCTGGAGACGACCACCACCACGTTTCTGGCGTCCATAATCTAAATAGTCAGTATATCCCCTAATAAACACAAAAGAGTCCCATCGATAGAAAAAGCTGTGAAGCAAGTAAAATCAAAACCAAAAGAAAAAAAGGATCAAACAACAAGAGGATCAAACAACAAGAGGATCAGATACGTACCGTTAGTAAGTGGAGCATTCGCAGACCTGCAGCTGTCTCTCCATCGTCATCACAGTCCTGGTAGGACACGCCGTTGTCACCCAGGATCCTCATGGCCACCATATTATGTGCAGCCCGGGAGATTTTCCTATCGCTGGTCAACACAGAGATGTACTCCCTTGCCTCCTCCGTGGAATGCACCTCTCTGGCGAACGCAATAAATGTCAGCGCTCGGTCCACTATAGGCTGCGACTGGACCCAGTCCTTGGTGTAGTCCTGGTCTTTCGGGGAGGCCCCTTTCAGAGTATCTGTTTTAGTCTGCTCGTCCATGGTCTCCACGCTAGCTACTTCTGTAGGGACTTCCTTTTGCCTAGCAGATGCGGCCAGCTGCCTCTGTTCCTCGTATGCATCCAAAAAGGCTCCGATTTCTCCAATCAACTCAAACATAATCACCTCAGAGGGTATGAAAAGCTTCTCGAGGAGGCCCTGAACCCGCTCAAACAAGTACTCATCGTCCGGGTACTTCATAGCATTGCGTGTAACTACTTGTATTAGCGAAGGCATCTCCAGAGGGTAATCCGTGGGGAACGCCAATTGAGCCGTGAAATCCGGATGGTTGGGGATTTGAATCGACACAATTCCGGGGGCCAACTTCTCGAGACACCCTTCGAAAATCGCCTCGATGGCCTCCACCTCTGTCTCGAGTTCCTCACTGTTCATGGTGCATGTATGGATGCAGTGCTTGATTTTCCGAGACAAATCTCACTGCGTGCCGTCACTACACCGCCATGACCACTTTAGATACCTTCAAAGATTATGGACGACAAGCGTTTTCTCGCAAAGAGTACAAAAAGGCTGCCAAAATATACAGGGATGCTCTTGTGAGGTTTGGCGACGATGCTGTGCTCTATGCGAATAGAGCACAGTGTTTCATATTCTTGGAGGACTGGCCTCGAGCATTGAAGGATGCAGAAGATGGGCTACGATGTGACGCCGACCAGAATATAAAAATGAAGCTACTCTTCCGGAAGGGTGTTGCTTTGAAACACTCCAATTTGTCTGAGGCTGCCCGTTGCTTTCGGGAGGTGCTTGATGTAAGCCCCCATAATACCTCTGCGCATGCTGAACTAGATCAGATTGCAGAATTACAGAGGTCCAAGAAACAGAAAGTTGATACCGGATTTGAGCTTGATGTGGAGGTGGTTGATGAGCTTCCGGAAGAATATCGGATGGAAGCAGTCGCTGTTTCTGCTTCAAGGCCTCGAGACAGTCAGACAGTAGAGAATGTGGCAAAGGAGCTTTTTGGGGAGGACCAAAAAAACACCCCAGTTGGGAACGCTTCACCTGTGCCCCCGGCTGATTTTGCTAGTATGCCCTCCATGCATTATCTCAAGAGCCTACGATCTGTGCCCGTTGAAAAGAAGCAAAGTGCATTTTCTTTGGTATTGGGCTTAGACAATCTGGTGCTTGAATCTCTATTCCAATCTCTGGGAGTTGATGTGGATTTCTATGAATTCTTCTTGGAGGCATCCATCCACAACCTTCATGCTGGCCCCGAGACTGTGCTAGGATACATTGCCAAATTGGAGCACATGTCAACCTTCAACAGACATCAGCTCACATTAAGCATGACCGACAAATCGCTCATGGATTCCTTTGTTCGTCTCATCGATCAAAACTATCCAGAGTTAAGCGCCAGGGCGCAAAAAGTATTCGTCTGATCTTAGGCGTTTCGATAAAGACTTTTCTTGAGGCCTTTGTCTTGCGTCACGGTCCTCTCGTGCTGACACATATCGAGAATTGAAATGGGTATCAAACTGTCGATGTCATACCAATGGTACTTGATGCATAATATGGGCACGCAGATAGTTGCGGCAAAGACTATTATGACAAAAAAAAGCGTCCCAAAAGAATAAGCAATTGCTGCGTATTGCATCCGTCTTTCTTTTCGAGTGAGCTTTTGTTCACGTGCTTGAGTCTTTGGCATAAGCCACATCAAGAGAAGCGAGTGCCAGGTGTTGGCCATGGGGATCAACAAAAGGGGAATTTGAATACAAAAAATCAAATTGCCTATCATAAGGTCTGCGGCAAAATAACTCATCTCTCCAATCTTGCATAGAAATTCTCTCATGGGCTGTGTTAAGATTCTCCACCCAAGTCCAGCCTTTAGCCAACTCCCCGACCACCACGCCCGATTGGGCCGACCATCCATCACTTCCCTGCTAAGAAACACCGCATGAACCACCTTGAAGATGATATTTTGAATCATTGAACACAATACGAAGCCGAGAATTGTCTGCGGAAGCTCGTAATTCTGTAATCGCCAAAGAAGCAAAACTGATACCACATGTGCAGTTAATGACAAGTAATGGGCTATTGCAGCTAGGACATTTGGAAAATCTTTGAAAAACACCCCCACCAAGGGTCCCAATATGCAACTGATGACAAATATGCATAGCAAGCAAATTGTGTTAAATGCTAATGGTAGAAAGGCCACAAGAAGTATCCTATCGGAAGAAAGCCTTGCATTGTCCTCGAAACTCTCAAAATCGATTCCCAGGTTTGCAGACACAAACGCTGCCCACACTGCTATTGTTACTAGTATCTGAGGCATCACTTCAACGGACATGATGTTCATCCTTGAGGGCCTCACTATATTAGTGTTGCTCACTTCTTGGTCTCCATAAAGAAGCTTTCTCTTTGCTCCAGTGAATCTCGTTCTGCCAATTTGAGTATGGCTTATCCATGATTTCGAGTGGGGTTCTGCGTTTCCCGAGTGGAGCCATTTGTAGAACCCACGATAGTCAACCAAGTATTTGCTCAAGCGATACTGATTTGGATTGAAGAAAAATGGGCTTATGAGAACTCCGGCAATCACTATCCAAAAGAAGGTGAAGGATGGAAACCACGACACCAACGAGATATACAAGACTAGGAAAAGTCTCGATGCACCAAAAGCCAACGACTGATTACTGAATCTGGTGTAAAGGTCAGCAAAATTTTCTCTTTTCGTTGCAAAACCTCTACCTGTGGCAATGTAGTGTGCTCCTCCAACGGATAAATCACTAAGCAATGAGTGAGAGTACATTTTGCAGACAAAAACCTCGTAGAGAGGCGAAAGCGAAATGATATGCTTCATCACTCGCGTCATTGCTTTCAAGATTCCTCTCTCTGATGATTCATGAACGAAAAGGGGGACCAAGGAAAAGAAAAACACCACGAATATTGAATGAATGCAGTGTTTGAGCCATGTTATAACGGGAATGAGGTTCAAGCAGTCCATAGGAATCCTTGGATCAGTTTTTGGCTGAAATGGATGGTACTCACAAATCACAGACTCGCTAGTCAATGAGGCCAAATTAACTCCGACGAGGAGAAATAGATCGATGGAGAGTATGATGAAAAAATTGTTTAGATGGAATCCGACATGGGCATAGTAGAATGAGAGCATTCTATCCAAAGGTAGCTGAGTACCTAAGTAGAAATACTCCCGTGACAAAGTTTGCTCTCCCATCCCTGCGCCGATTTTGGTAATGAAGTTCAGAATAGAGATGAAACCAAGATCCCGCCCTTTGCCGCATTGCATGTATTCACAATGCTTGATTCGGCCTCCTCGGATGACCGCATTCATGCCAGCATAGATGTCCTCATTGAGATGGAGTCCTCTCTGTGACTTTGAAACTCCTCCACGAGTATTCATGAAAATGCTATTGAGGAAATCCGGATGTCCGTAGTGCAATTTACCACCAATCAGAGCTAGGGTTCTGGCAAACAAAGTTCCGAAAGATTGCTCTTTGCTAGCGGCCACGTCACCGAGTATACCGGTATTTTCAGAAAAGATGTACTCTCTGCTTCCCACAATGGCGACGGGATTGGACTTAAAGCCTTTCTCCGAGTCGAATGAGTACGGATCCGAAAGCAGCAGCTCTTCAAACTCCGCTAAGACACTTCTTATCTTGAAGCATTCCTCGACGTAATTATCTTGATTGGCATCAATCAATTGAATGTATTCGCCCCGAGTAAAGATGACAGAATGATTTTGATTGTCTGATTTCCCGTCCCCTAGAAGTGGATCGCCAGATAGCCTTATTTTGTATTTCGGCACTCGCTCATCCTTGTCGTTCTTCGAGCAGCTTCCATCAATGATGCAAGAATAAAAGACAACTTGATCTGTGGTTTCATCGTAAGTCTCGTCGATGTAGGCAATCTGTAGCTGGGGATAAGCTCGTAGAAGAACCTCTGTGTCTTCCAACTCCCCCTCATCAAATTTTTTGTATCTCTGCATGGAAACAACAATATGAAACTTTCTGAAGGTCAATCTTTCAATTTCCTTTAATTGATCGTTACTCCACTCATTAGGCCCCTCACTCGGCTTCGTCTCTATCTCATAAAAGAGCTTGATGGCCTTAGGATAGTTCATGAATCCAAAGACTGTACGATATAAAGTCTGAGACCTAAGAGACGCCCAAATTCTTGTTCTCATAACATAAACGGGAGTGGCCTCTTTGTACCCAGTCAAGTAGTATGGGGCACCTTCGTTAATCTGTCCTTTCAAAATATCTATGTCGGAACTTTTTGCCTCGTACTCCTCTGCCATCAATTTTGTATCTTTGACAAAATTCATCCATTCTGCGGGATAAAGCTTTTTGAGATACTCCAACAAAGTAATACTGGAGTACTTGTTGTCCTCTTCTATGATCTCCTTTAGCAGTAGGATGATTTTTTCACTATAGTGGGGGATGAAAACAGAGAAATTAGGCATGCTCAGGACGTTCCGTGCCTCTGGCATTGTGATTGTCAAGGATTGGGCAAAGAATGATATTCTTCGTTGTGCTTCCGACGCATCATTAAGGCACGTTGATTTGGACATTTCATCTTCCTGTGATAAAAAAAACTTGGGCTCTTTTATGATCGGCAAAGAATTCTTTGAATATGCTGTTTGATAAAGCAATTTCTGAACTTGTTCAATCGAAAGATAATGCTCTCTGTACATTGATATAATGATAGCATTCCACACTTTCGAAGTATTGCTCATCTGATCAGTGCCCACATCATTCATGGAAGCAAGTAATTTAAAGTATATTCGACTAGGGAGTCTTGAAAAGATATTTTTCCAAGGTGTCCAGATTGAAGATCCAAGAAAAAACGATTTGATGGTAGACACAATGGTGCTCCAGATCACATACCATAGGTATGTATCTAAAAAGAAGAGCACTAGCTCTAATGACAAGATCAATGCTAAGATTATTTTTGGATGATAGCAATACACTATCGATGAAATTGAGTCTAGCAGGCAATTCTTTGTCTTCATATAATTCAATTCGATAATTGGCTCTTTGATGGGTAGCGTTAGGAAAGCATAAGATTCGATGAATTTCGATAAGAAAACAGCGAGCCATAAAGCTATTGAAGTGACTTTTTCGAATCCCTTCAAAACGTAAAAGTTTGACGTGAAGTAGCGAGACGAAAACTGTGCTCTGCCTTTCAATTTTGACCCAAAAGCATTTAAAGGAGGCACCACTGCCAAGTAGATAACTATTGCAAAAGAAATAATCAACTGGCATGCAGCAATTCCCACTCCTCTTAAGTCATTTGGCGAGTCCAACTCTAGCTTGTAGATTATGATGGTTGGCACAACGCTTATGAGAAGCAATAAAGATAAAAGAGAGATTCTTTTTAAAACAGGAGGGGCTCCCGGCCAATTCCTGGGCACGAAAAGAACCTCCAAAAACGTAGACGCCAAGCATATAAGACAACAGAAAGAAGCAGCTAGTGACATGATCGACAACCGGACTTGGAGGGAGGGTATTTCATCAAATGATATGTCTGTTTGAGATGTGTAGAGCGGATAAGCATGAACAGACGTAGAATACCAAAACATGCAAAAGTGTAGGATTGAAACTCGGTTAAAATCAACGAGAACGTGTAGCCATGTTCGGGATTCTTTGTATGTCTTCGAGAAAGTTGAGTTCCATTTCACATCGGCTAGAGCACTATAGCGTTCTTCTTTTGATATATCCATCAACGGGATTTTGTTTGGTAGAGAGATTTTTTGCAAACCTGATCGGTGCCAGAAGAGTTGGTTCATATCGTCGTATCCGATTATCGACACGTGGTCTTTATCCACTCTTTTTGAAATTCCCTGGTCCTTTGTGTAGAGCTGCTCTCGTAAAGTCAAATAAATAGGCGTTATGGCATGATCCAAAAAGGGGAGTTTGGAGCTTTTTTTGTGAATGCTGTCATCACCAAGAGAGTAGTAAAAGTCAACACAGCACTTGAAAATAAAGCACAAGCATTCAGGCATAAACCTTATGTTATTGGCTTCGCCCCAGCACAAAAGATAGAGCGCCACATGGGTAACTTGATCGGCAGGTGACAAGCGAGCCATTTTGGCCGCCCATTGGCTCTGTGCATAGTTGAAGGAATCAGTGGCCATATCTCCGGATGATTTTGTCTTCATATATTTTCTGGGCAAGTCATCAAGGTCCATTTCACATGCAAAATACCATTTCTTGAAGTTAGCCCTTGGTCCACCAATATAATCGCCGTGTAGCGTCCGAAGCGAGATAAATGGTCCCATTCGAGAAGCACGCGAATCAAGCAAGCACATGAAGTACGAAGTGATGTTTTTGACATTGTCCTCCTGGAAACCAAATACGTTTTGCAAGCGCCTAAAAATGGCTTTTATCTGCTCTGCCGAAATCGGAGTGGCTACTTCCAGACGCCATACACAGTATGCGTCGCTATTATCTGGGAAACCGCCACCAGGATCAATGGCTTGCAAGCTCTCGCCAGCTTGCTCTTCGGAAACTCTGGGCTTATTGTACTCCGGCAGCCACTCGGTGAAGGAGAAAGCACCGGGGGTCTCGTTACCTAGAGTCGCTAAACGTTAGTGTGCTCCGGCAGAACTCAGACCGAAAACGTACCTTCTTTCGGAGCCTTGTTGCTCCTGGGATTGAAGCTAAAGGTTCTTCGGATCGACAGAAACATCCTCATCTGGGTATGAAAGGTACAAATGCTGAATTGCTGCGAAATATTGGGTGGTCTATGTATGCAGGGCACTGGCTGCGAAATACCGTCTACTCAAAGTAGTTGTGCAACTCCGGCACGTCGCAGCCATTGTAAGCCACCAAATTGGGAGTGTTGGCCCTGCCCCGCATGGAAGCCTTTCTGATCGAGCCCCTGGTCGCCATCTCCAATATTCTTCTCTTGACTTCAAGCGGGTTCACGCCCTGACTCAATAAATTGGCAACCATTCCTGTAACCACCGGGGCGGCCATCGAGGTTCCAGACAAATTCAGCGCCTCTCTGGATCCATCTATATTCACACTTCGAACATTAACGCCACTGGAAAATACGTCAACACATGGCCCCCAATTAGTGAAGGGGGCCAAGCCATTGGCGCCGTCAATTGCCCCAACAGTGATGGCCAGTCGAGCACTTGCAGGCAGCGTCTTGCATGCATCACTATTCAGGTTTCCAGCCGCCACCACGATCACTAGGCCTGTTTCGGAAGCAGAATTTATCACTGCGTTTATGACCTCGTTTGTTGCGGCACCCAAGCTCAAATTGAGCACACCCTGCCGATTGGTTTTTTTCCGATGGTTGACTGCGAACTCAATGGCTCCGAGTATGTCACTCATGGAACCGTGGCCATTTTTGTCAAGCGCCTTAATTCCGATAAGATTAGCCTTCTTGGCCACCCCGTATGTTTTTGACCCCACAATCCCTGCCACGTGCGTTCCGTGCCCATTGAGATCCTCGTTTCGTTCTGCCACGAAATTTTTTCCCATTGCAGCTCTCTTTTCGAACTCGACATTTCGCACCTGTAAGCCAGTGTCTCCAATGTACACATTGACACCTTCACCTTGGCCATCGCCATCGTAATAGTAGTCCGTACGAAGAAATTCGCCCCTGTCTTTTTGGGAAAGATGTGCTAAATGCTCTGGTGCATCGTATTGCGTCAAGTAGTCAAACGCCTCGATTACCACATCCTCTGTGACCAACGCCACTAGTGGACAGCTCTGCAATCTCTGCAACGCTTTTTTGGTGAAGGTTCCAGAAAATCCCAGTGTTTCTCCAATGTTGTAGTATCTGGTAATGAGTCTTTTGAGTCTTTCAGCAACAGGGTACCGTATATCGTATTTGGCAAATTTGTCTAGCGTTTGTCTTTTCTTGAGCAACACCAAATGTCTTCCATCTACAGAAGTTGGGACAGCAAGGTAAAACAATAACCAGATAAATATCTTCATTGTTTTTTCGGACTCAGCAAATGTACAATTGGACAGTCCTAAGGGCGCCAGTTGCAGTAGTTCTAAAGTTGGTGTATTAACTAAAGCACAAAACGCGCGGCTTTCTCTATACAAATTACTCCGCACTGTCACTCGGTCGACCACAACAACGAAATCAACCGATAGCAATGACGGGGTTTTAAAGCCATCTTATGTTTGGACTTACAAAGACTGGAGAAAGTTTTTTTTCTCAGCCTCTGGCATGTTGGAGATGAAATCCTTGATTGCGTCCGCAGCCAAGGCGGAGTTCTTGTTCAAGAGGTGGTGCAATTCCTTTCTGTTGCCCTCCAAGTTCAACTCCTCAATTCTCTCTTGTAGCTTCGTGTGGTTGCTCTCAATGAAGTTGCTGACGGCCTCGTCGTCATCGTAATCAACGGTAGGCATCCAACTCTTCAATCTGGCGACCTTCTCCAATTTATTCTTGGCTGACAATTTCTTTCCAATCATCTTAAGCAAGTATTCTTCGTTCAAACGACGACGCAAACGCCAGAAGAAAAATCTTCTTGCGTCTTTCCACTTGAGCTCCTTCGTGATAACTCCCTTAGCCAACATACGACCTGATCTGTCGTGCAAATCGGCGAATTGAACCGAGATTTGACTGTAAATTGGCAACAATAAGGACTCACGAGCGGACAACTTAGCAGAGACCTCTGCATGCTCCTCAGCGCTCAACTTGGTGGCCAACTTAGCCTTCAACTGACCGTATGTGGAATCCAATCTGGCCATTGTGGCGATCAACTTGTCACGTCTGTATTTGATACCGACCATTCCCTCTGGTTCCAAAACACCAGCTCTGGAATCGACGTCAGCGTACATCTCCATCATGTCTGGGTTGATAGTTGGGTCAACAACAACCCAAGAACCACCTCTCAATTCACCGTGAGGCGGAATGTACGTGAAGATTGGCTGCTTGAAGTCAACCAAAGCATCAACAATGAAAGATCCGTACTTGAGTACCTCATTGTACATATCACGTTGTCCACCAGAGAAACCTCTCCAGTTTGCCATGATCATCAACGGCAATTGTTCACCGTTATTGAAGTCATTGATAGCCTGTGCAGTTTTAAAAGCAGAGTTAGGATACCACACTTGACCAGCTTCTTGTATCTTGATTTCAGTCGAGTCTGGGTTAGCTGGGTCAGCTGGGATCAAGTTGTCAACAGTTCTAGTCTCGACACCAATAACACCCATAGGAATACCTCCGAGACGTGCTCTACCAACAACGACACCTTTAGCCCATCCAGATAATGTTTCCTGGAAGGAGTTTCTGTCGAACAAACCACTTTCGAATTGTCCTCCGCTGGTTTCACGACCTTCGATCATCCATCTAACATCGTAAGGTTCGTCCTTAGTAGGATAGTAGTCAATGTCTCTGTCCCACGAGTCGACAGAGTTCAAGATAGGGATTGGAGTATCGCGTTTTGCTGGAATGTACGACATCCACTGCATGATTTTCTCAACACCCGCCAAGTCATCGCTAGCAGTCATGTGAGAAACACCATTATTATACATCACTTGAGTACCTCCCAATTGCAAGTTAGAAGAGTAGACTTCTCTACCCAACAACTTGTTAATAGCGGGTGCACCTGTCAAAATGATTGGCTGTCCTTCGATTTGAATAGCTCTTTGACCCAACCTCACCAAGTAAGCACCGATACCCACAGATCTGCAGGTAACTAATGTAATAGTAAAAATGTCCTTGTAAGCTCTGGAAGTAGCTCCGGCAATCAATCCAGACCCTTTAAGACACTCAACACCCAATCCATCTTCCGCACCAATAATAGAGGTAATAACATGACGCTCATCTCCATTCTCAACCACTCTCTCAGTCACAACAGTCTTCAAGTGGCCGTTTTTCTCGAGCTCAGACTTGTCCTCGGAAGTCAAGTACAAGTACTTGAATCCCTTAGATGGATTGCCCTCTTCATTCCAAGCAACCTTGTAGAAGGGAAGCAATTCTTCAGCGATACCAATTCTGGCACCAGAGTTGGCTGAGAGGTAAACGCGAGGAATTCCTAACTTGCGAGCCAACTCAGTACATTTGTTGAAATACTCATCTTCATCAGGACCGAATGATCCAATTTTGTGAGTAATATCATTGGCGACTATGATGAATTGACGGCCATGAGGATATTCGGGAGTCTTTGCAGTGACTTTGAAACCAACCATTCCGATCTTGTTGGAACCAGGTTCTCTCTCAACAGCGGTCAAGCCACCATTCTCATCTTGGATCAATTCCTGGGAAGTGAAAAGCTCCTTTGGAATCTTGCCAGAAGAGTGAGTCTTCCATTGTGTGGTGATGGCTTGACGGAACAATTCAGGGAAGTCATAGACATAAGTAGTACCCATGTTGTGAGCCTTGTAACGCTTTGGTTGCAAAGACTCCTTAACTGGGTATGGAGTTGCAATCGATCTCAAGTGCATGGATCCTGGAGTACCGATCGACTTGAAAATCCACTCGCCCTTAGTATTCTTGATCTCCATGTACAACTCAGACTTGACAACGTAACCGGATACATTGCTGATAATTGCACGCAATGGGAAAGGTTGTCCGGTAGATTGATCAATACAAGAGATGCGGATCTCAGCACCCGTAACTCTCAATCTCCACAACCTTCTTCCGAATCTCTCCAAGAAAGACTCGAAAGCTGCTTCAACTTCCTCAGGCAAGACGTTAAAGACAGTAGAAAAGTTGATGAAGATATGATTCAAGTCAGAGTTGGACGTATCAATAATTTCTAAGGCATCCAAAATGTCAGACATCAAGCGGTTTGATTCAGTGATCAAGTATTCTTTGATGCTGACGTTTTCGTTGATCACACCTGTTCTGATTATGCCTCTAGTGAAAAAGCGCTTGTCAGAAGGAGAGTTTTTGCCAATTGCCTCGTAAACATGGATATTTCTGTTGTCAGTAAAGATTGGCTTGATATCAAAGTTCTCCAATTTACCCAACTCCAACTGGAAAGCTAAAGCAGGCTCAATATGTCTAATCACAGAATTTTCAACGTAGTTTGGTGCTGTGAAAGTGAAGTACTTTGGATAAATTCCAACCTTGCTGGCAATAACAAAGGTAAGACGACGAACTGCAGCATTTCTCAACTCTTCTCTTGACTCTTCAATTACCTCTTGAATTCTTTCCAAAACCTCTTCATCGGAGCTAAAGCCCTCAGTGTTCGTGGCAACCACATTCACAACGTTGGTGTACTCTGGTTCTTCAGCCGATGCATTGAAACTGATCGCATCGGCAGGCTGAAGTTTCTCCAAAGCAGCACTAAGCATCTCGTCAATATCCTCAATATGTCTAACAGGTACTAAAACACCGTGTCTTGGTGTCTTACTAGAGTAAGTGGTCACGTATGACAAATCAGAGACTGATGCAGCTCTGTTCATTGACAGAGGGTCTTCTTGCTTGGGATTGATTGAAGCTTGAGAAACGGATGGAAGCTCAAATTTCCACGAGATAATAGGTACCTCCTCTTGTTCGGAGAAGTCATAGTTTACTTCTTCGAGAGAGTAAGCTCTGTACGAACGACGAATGTAAACTTCAGCTGCAGCCATGGCCACCCATTGATCACGATTAGTCAAGAATTGAAGCAAGACATCAAACACAGTGTGCTTGGAGTCCACAACTTCACGAATAATGTCAAGGTTAGGGCTAGTGTACTTAGCGTAAACCTCACCGTAAGATGCTTGCATCACTGAGGATCTCAAGATATGCTCAAGTTGGTCGGATCTCTCCTTAATAGAAGGTAATGAGCACTGAATCAAGATTTCTCTGGCTTTCAAAGCGGCCTTAGCTGTTCCTCTTGCCTCCAATTGAACAATGTTCTTCAAAGATGCTCTAATTGGAGAAGCAATAGTTGCAGATTGTTGCAAAATCGGCTGGTAAGTCTCTGCAATAGCCAAAATGAGGTTGCTCCTGGAAGAGACTCTTGAATGCGCCAAAGCCAACAGTAAGATTTTTTCCAAGTCACTCTTGTGGCTGTCTCTGAGGTTCAAAATGACGTCCTCCTCGCGCACATTAGCACCGGAAAACAATTTCTCGACCTCATAGAAGTTGTCGAGCAAACCAGCCATGAACGTGAATTCGTACTCCAGCAAACCACCAGTGTACTTGGAAGCGACATTGACCAATGGCTCAATGACAGATCCGAAAAGTGAGTCATCAGATTCTTTTTCTGCCTTACTGAGAAGCTTCAATATTTGCTTAGCAGGGAAGTCAGCATCTCTAGCCTGAGACTTTTCAATCAAAACTGACAAACTTTCGTCCAATTTGGGTGGCAATCTTGAGTGCAAAGCAGAGGCGTAAAGATTCCATTCGGAGTATGGAAGGTTCTTATCCTTCAACGTTTCGATGATATTGGTAAGGGTGGACTTCATGATCACTTGATTGTCGAAACCGGCCAAAATGTTTTGCAAGATACTAGAGTACTTGTTGAATTTGTGGATTGCCTTGCTTCCTTGAATAGATGGCTCACCGAAAGTAGGGAGAGTTCCCTCAAATGGCAATGCATGCTTCACTTTCGATGGGTCGTCCAAAGACAAGATAGCTAAAATGTCGCCAGCATTGACGGTAGAACCCGGCTGTTTGATAGTTTGAAGAGTACCGTTCTCTTGAGCAATTAAAGGCATACACATTTTCATGACTTCAACCTCAGCATATGGCTGGCCAGCTGCAACATGTTCTCCACTCTCGAGAAGATATTTGACCAACTTACCTGGTGATGGGGTTCTCAATTGGGTAGGGTCGTTCTCGACCTCTAACAAACAAGTCTTTCCATCAACAGATAACCTAGTGGCGGAGGCCTCTTCCTTCCAGTAAATTGAATGGGACTTGCCGTCAATGGAGCATAATAAACCACCATCCGACAAGGAGCGAACTCCGACAACTGCTTTAGAGCCATTCAAGAAAATGGTATAGGTGTCATTAGAAGACTTTGTTGCAGTAAACTTGTACTTTTGCCCCTCATAAATGAACTCGATAGGGAAAATGGTTCTCAAAAGAGATTTGCTTGGAACCTGACCCTTCTCCAATTGAGAAAGGTACTCTGTCTTATCTTCGGTAGACAAGATGTGCGCTTTGGTAGCAGCACCACACAAAGTAGCAAGAGTTGGGTCAGGTCTTTCAGCAGTCAATTTTTTAGTGATCAACTCATCTAACCATCCAGTCGTGATAGTGTTGTCTTCGAAGTCTGGGGTCTCTAACAACTTGATCAAGTACTCGACGGTAGTTCTAAAATCACCACGGATGGATAATTCCTTCAATGCGACCACCATGTGCTTTCTGGATGCTTGACGGTTTTCTCCAAAGGAGAAAATGTGACCAAATTGGGAGTCGGAAAATGAGTGAATCGAGGATTGGTTACTCACAGAGAAGTAACCCCACACGTTCGAGGAAGATCTGAAGTTTAACTCATGCAAGTTACCACCAGAAGGCTTGAATCCTTCACCTGGGTCTTCGGAAGTAATACGACAGGCGGTACAATGACCTTTGGGTGTAGGACGGCGTTGAGATGCCAACACATTCTCCTCCTTAAACTCAAAATCGATCTCGGTGGAGCTGTGAGGTTCGAAGCCGTACAAAGTACGGATATCCCTGATTCTGTGCATTGGAATACCCATAGCAATTTGCAATTGCGCAGCAGGTAAGTTAACACCACTGACCATTTCTGTCGTAGGATGCTCAACCTGCAATCTCGGGTTCAACTCCAAAAAGTAGAATTTGTCTTCAGAGTGAGAGTACAAGTACTCCACGGTACCGGCAGAAACATAGCCGACCAACTTACCTAATCTGACTGCTGCGTTTTCCATTTCACGGAATGTGTCCTTGTTAGCGATGGTAACAGGTGCTTCCTCGATGATCTTTTGATGTCTTCTCTGAACGGAACAATCTCTTCCAAACAACGAGATATTGGTTCCATACTGATCGGCCAACAATTGAACTTCCAAGTGTCTTGCATCTCCAGCCAACTTCATAATGAAGATTGGGGATCCTGGGATTTCATTCGAAGCTTGCTGATACAAGGATTTGAAGTTACTCTCGTTTTCAACTTTTCTGATACCTTTACCACCACCACCTTCGGAGGCCTTGATCATGACAGGAAATCCGATTTTCTTGGCCTTTTCCAAACCATCTTCAGGTCCTGTGCAGCATCCCTGAGCATAAACTTCGTCGGAAACGGAAACCAAGTTGGTTTTTTCGTCCACTTCAACCTGGTCAACACCGGTACCGGACCAAGGAATACATGGAACTTTAGCATGTTGGGCCACGATTGTTGAAGAAATCTTGTCACCCAAAGATCTCATGGCAGATCCTGGAGGACCGATAAAAATAATCTTCTTTGGGGAGCTGGCCAACATTTCAGGCAAAATGGGGTTTTCGGAAGCATGTCCCCAACCAGCCCAGACAGCGTGCACGTCTGTTCTTTCGGCGATTTCAACAATCAACTCGACATTAGCATAATTGTTATTGTTGGTTCCACCTGGAACTTCCACGCATTGGTCAGCCATACGGATGTACTCCGCGTTGGCAGCCAAATCTTCTGGAGTAGCCATGACAGTGAACTGAACGGCTCTTTCATCACCAAAAGTTTCATAGGCCCATTTTCTGATGGATCTAATTTCTTTAACAGCAGCAATACCGTTATTGGCAATAAGAATCTTGGAGATCACAGTGTGACCTTGACTTTTCCTGACAAAGTCTGTGATGGCAGAGGGCTCTGCAGTCTCTACCGAGTTCAAACCCTTGAAATGGGGCGCCACGGACTGATGAAGCTCAGCAGTATTAGCTTCAGACATGGATTGGATGTTCTTCTTGAGTGATTTGATGGAATTAAGAGCTGCGGAGAACAATTTGGAGTTGGGCTTGCTTGCAAACGATCTTTTGAGATGTAGCTGTAGGTGCTTAAACTCCTGTGTATGATTGTGGGGAAGGGTTGGGATATATACAAATGTCTTGACAAGATTTGTGCGAGCGATTCTTCTGAGGGGAGGGTTAGTATGTATGGAGAGAAGGTTTGCGTAAAGGATACGCATACGGCTTCCAAAGATGAGCTATGTTGTTGACGAAAAGGCCGTGTTTTAGGGATTTAGGAGCGTGTTTTTTTCTTGAGAATGGATTTTTGGGTAGCTTTTTTAGAGGCGCACACTGAGACGTCAGGAGTCTCCAGCATATGATCATCAAGTCGGATATGAGTTCATAACATGGCGGGCGGAATCATTCTCCGCATCGAGACGGCCTTCGAGAAACGGGAGTGATTGATTCTTCGTGGATTTAACCAATAGCTTAGGAAGGGACGGGTTCATACATACTGTAGAATTATGATTGGAAATTCTGCTTTTGGGAAATGACGGCGATTGACGATTCTCAATAGATGACTTGATTGTTGTTGTTGTTGTTGTTGTAAGTCAAACTAAGCTCGCAATTCGTGTTTATCAAAACGCAGAACAAGGTGTGGAAGCTGGAAAGATGTCGCTGGCACTTATATGAAATTATTAGCAGCCCATAAATCAACCTGTATGTACGGCGCGCACTAGGATTCTCAAAGTTTGGACCCCAACATTGGAAAAGTTGGCCCAAAAGCGCGGTGTGTGCCTACCGAATCTCTGCACGATACTTGACGTAACTAGCGAAGTCCTTTGCTGACCAGGATGTTCCGGTGAGGCCAGATCAAAGGACGGCGTGAACAGGCGCCGGTTGGCAAATAGGCTAGCAGAGTCCTGAACATTTAATACATTCTATCGGGATTCAAATGTCTCTTGAAATTGGCGTTTGAATATTAAGTCTTTGTGAAATGTGGTCAAAGCAACTGTCGAGCGCTGGAGAAAGGCCGCGAAATCTAGGTTGGGCTGGCCTCAGCCAGTGTAGTTGAGATAGTGGATGTTGCGCTCCAATTAGTCCGAGCCGATTGTCTTCACTAAACGCGGGACGCGAACGCGCTACACATTTTGCCGGATTATCCAGGCGCGAATTGGCACCTTTGGTGTTGACTCGGTCTCAGGCCACCCTCTCTGGCACCACGCTGTACCCGATGTAGCTTTACCGGAGCCTCTGTTACAGCGCCCACTTTATTACCTTGCCCGTGGTCACTTCCAAAGTGCAATTATCCAATACATTCAAATGTCAGGTACTTTGTGCGTATGCATTCATTCCCAACTCTAGAAGTGGTGTCATTGCGATCATGACATGCCGTTCCTTTTTTGTAATCAAGGTAATCAAAGTCTTGCAATTATGATAGCCTTTCAATCATGGCATTCCGTCCCTATAAAAACGCGGTCTGTATTCTTACCGTTACTTTTCATAATGCTAGTTCTTGAGATTGCTATTATAATACCCGCATTTAGACTGATGCTAATATCAAAGTGCGCTACAGCTTATCTTCAGGCTGGATGAAACCAGCATGGGAACCTGACTCGAAATAAATTAAGGGCCTGGTCACATTTAGACCTGAATCCGGATCTTTGCAATCTCATCAACTGGGTCGTTTCGGCTGTGAAACTGCGAGTGTCTCAGATTTTGAGGCTCTGCTCTCGGCGATTATGACATCACTTCCGAGCTTTATATTTCTATGGCTTTGTTAGTGCGCCCTTGCCGCACAATCGGCACGCGGATTTGTTCCTTTCTGGGGCACGCCGTTCTAGATGCAACGGTTATGATCCTCATGCCCCACTAGTTAAAGAGGGGTCTGCCACTCGAGTTTCCCACATGACCTATTGCTAATGCCCGTGGCTACATGAAGCTATGCTTTCTCCTGCATGAGACCCTACTTGCCTCTTTTGGCACGACGCTTTCCCCAGACGCCGCGTCACATGTCCGCTTCAATCCTGCCGGCAATACATGTCTGCTCTCCGAAGTCGACTTTGGGAAATTTGGCTATGAGCCCGGTGCTTCTCCGACAACTGATCAAATGGATACCACGATACTCAACATCCTCTCTGAATGTTTTTCGCCTCACAAATGAGACAAGTGTACGAAGCCCGTACACAAAGGTAAATGATTTTCTTCACCAAGATCTGCTCATTTACTGCCACAGCCCGAGGTCCATGGTTTTTGTCTGGCATGCAGCACTGCACCCCCGCTATGAATACGCGGCATTCTTAGCAGAATCCGGGGTGCACAACCCATTGACTCGCTTGCTGAATCACCATGGAATTCCTTGCTGTTAAAGTGATTTAAGAGGAGCCCTCTCGCACTATGTGATATTCTGTGTTCATTTCCCTCGTATTGACAACTCAAAAGATGCTGTCCGAAAATTCAAGTCTAACTAAAGACTCCGTTGCAGACCAAGACGTTCCCACATTTATTGGATGTAAGGGCCCTGCTTTGGGTAGAGCCATCACCGTCGTGTGTGGTGTCGGCTTTCTTCTCTTTGGTTATGACCAAGGTGTTATGGGCTCGCTTCTCACATTGAAGCCATTTCTCGAAACCTTTTCTCAGATCGACACGAACACACATCCTAACGCAGATACTCTACAAGGGGCGGTTATCGGTATTTACGATGTTGGGTGTTTGGTGGGCGCCTTGTCAACCATCTACTTTGGTGACAAACTCGGTAGATTGAAGGTCATTTTCTGGGGGTGCATTGTGATGATCATTGGCGGCGCGTTACAAGCAGGATCGACCAATGTGCCGTTTTTGGCCGTGGCAAGAGTGATCTCTGGAATTGGAAACGGTTTCCTTACTTCCACCGTGCCTTTGTACGCTGCAGAATGTTCCAGGGCTCTGAGCAGAGGTAAGGTGCTCTGTATTCAGGGCTGCTTGATCACCTTTGGTATCTGTGTATCATATTGGGTTGATTTTGCATTTTACTTCACAGAGAGGTTCGGAGAGGTTTCCTTTCGCTTTCCTATTGCATTCCAGTGCATCTTTCCTCTTATTATCGTCTTTATCATCTTCAAGTTGCCTGAATCGCCAAGATGGTTGATGACTCAAGGTCGTCAAGAGGAAGCAAAAGTTGTATTTGCTGCTCTCTACGATGTCCCAGCAAATCATGAGCTTGTTACCCAGCAAATCGATGAAATCAACTCAAGTATCAACATGGAGGCCAAGAAGAAGAACTCTTTTATGTCTGTGTTCTCGCAAGGCAAGCTCCGAAATTTTCAGAGAGCAAACTTAGCTGGATGGTCCCAGATCATGCAGCAAATATGTGGGATCAACCTAATCACATACTATGCCGGAACTATCTACGTGAACTACATAGGTATGGATGAGTTTCCCGCTAGGATTCTCGCTGCATGCAATGGTACAGAGTACTTCTTGGCATCACTCATTCCAATCTTCATCATCGAAAGAGTCGGTAGGCGGCCATTGTTTCTTTTTGGTGCCATAGGTCAGTTCTTGACAATGTTGTTTCTTTTCGTGTCAATGGAAATGGCTAGTCAAGGCCATAAAGGTGGCTCCTACGGTGCAGCATTTTTGCTTTTTATGTTTAATACCTTTTTCGGAATCACTTACTTGTCGCTCACCTGGTTATACCCTCCTGAGATATCTTCTTTGGAGGTGAGAGCACCTACAACTGCAATTTCAACTGCTTGCAACTGGACGTTCAACTTTGTGGTCGTGATGATCACGCCAGTGTGCTTCAAGAGAATCAGCCACCACACATATCTCATTTTCGCCGGAGTGAATTTTCTCATGATTCCCGTGATCTACTTTCTCTATCCTGAGACTAAGGGAAGAACTTTGGAGGAGATGGACTTAATTTTTGCCAATACCCCCATCAACAAGCCATGGAAGTCAGTCCAGATTGCAAGAGAAATGCCATATGCACACTCAGGCGACAGGTGTGACTTGGAGCAGTTCAAGCCCAGCGTGTCTCATGAGGAGGATGTAAGTTCGATCTTGGAACACGATTTGGTGGAGAAGAACTAGAAATAGTCTGACTGAAAATACTAAACTTCACTTACGTATACATTTGACTCACTGACACCCAGGGTGTGCACATAAAACGTTCCGGGTAACTATCGCCCATACAACCGTGACGGTGGCAGATCCCAGGCTCATAAGTCAAGTGATGCCAGTTTCGAAGCAGCTTGATTTATCATGTTGCTTTTCGCATGAGCAGCACCTTGTGTACGAACCGGTTAACGAAAAGTTTTCTCACCAACTGAAGGATTCTGTCGCGCGAACATTTTTCAGGTGAGAAGTCAGCTCAAAAAAAACCCCGAAAACCTTCTGGTACTATTTGCCATTGACTAACTTTCACTTCCACATATAGAAACGATGTCTTGGCTCTTTGGAGGAAACTCGCTGCAGCAAAAAGACTCGGTCAAGGAAAGTTTGGGATTTGACCCTGCGCAGGTCTCTGATGTGTCTTCCATAATACAAGCTCCCGGAGTGTTAGACTCATCCAGATTGCACCCCTTGGCCGGCTTGGACAAGGGAATCGAATACTTAGATTTGGAGGACGAGCAGTTGACAGACTTGGAGAATGGCTCGAGTATCATTGCCGCAAGAAACTGGAGAGACAACTTGTGTTACGGTACTGGTACGATGTACTTGCTCGGCTTAGGTGTCGGAGGTGCCTACGGAATGCAAGAGGGTTTGAACAACCTACCAACCAACGCCACCGCCAAGTTGAAATTGAACACCGTCTTGAATCATATCACTCGGAGAGGTCCATTCTTAGGAAACTCGGCAGGTGTTCTTGCTTTGATTTACAACATCTTTGACTCGACCATTGACAGCATCAGAGGCAAGCACGATGACATCAATTCACTTGTCGCTGGTGCCTTCACCGGTGCTTTGTTCAGAAGCTCTGCTGGCATCAAGCCAATGGCATACTCCACAGCCATGATGACTGCCGGTGCTGGTGCCTGGTGTGGCTTGAAACGGTTCCTTTCTTAATCGCATGACACTTTGGAGATACGAAGCTTTGTTTGTCTCGACTGTAAATAGTTATTACACGTGTTTCCCAGATAAGGGGGATTGTGTGATGAACACGATGCAAATGATATGTTTAACTATGAAATCCCACCCAATCCACGAAATGCACACCTCATGTAGGTCTCTCTGTTTTCGCCGGACGTTAAAATCCTGGCGCTCTCATTCCTCCGTCACTTTTCGCTTCTTCGTCAAAACTGGCGAATCTGTGTCATGTACCTTATCATTGAATAAATTCTTGAACTCTTCAGGCTCATACTGCTTGTCCTTCTGCATGACTCTCACGAATATTTTGTCTCCATCATCTTCAATGCTCTCTGCGATTTTGAGGTACTCTTGGTTATTTTTTACCTTGCACAAAAGCTGGTAGTATCTTGACTTTCCCGGAAGCTGGTTTAACAAAATGTACTTGGAATTTGCGGGGTGGTTCGCACATGAGATGCATGTTTCGATAAACTCTTTCAAGACGCTTCTCCAAGGAGACGGGTTCTCGCTGAAAACAGTGGGATTGGACTCCGCGGCCTCTGCGATCATCCCTCCTATCTTGTGATTGCCGATTGAGTTTTGAAACTCCTGGAACTCCTTCCTGCACCTGAACGCACCATTAATGACAAGAGACACATTATGTTTCTCGACAACAGAGTAAATTTTCGAAACGAAGTCACGAATCGGAATCTCTCTGTTTCTCATTTCCCGCGTGCGGCAATGCACTGTAATATTTGAAACTCCGGTCTGGCATATCTTTTCCACCAAGTCCAAAGTCGGTTGCGGGTCTTTGGAGTCGAGCAAACGGATTTTGGCACTAATCGGTTTTTCATTGGGCTTCCCTACGTTCTCAACGAGCTTCTTGAGTATCGTGGTGAGAAGGTCTGGGGTCGAAAGTAACGCTGCTCCCATACCCGCGTGTGTAGAGAAAGGCTTGGGGCACCCACAGTTTAGGTCAATTCCATCGACGTCTCGAATCACATTGGTGGCAGCGGCCACCGCTAGCTCGGGGTCTGCAGAACCAAGCTGAAAAATGAGCTTGCCCTGCTCGACACTTCTCCTTGTGCGAAAAATCACAGTGCTCTTCGATCCTCTTCCTGAATCCACGTAGTCTATGGTGTCAGAGGATGTGTTTTCAACTCTTGTGCAATCCATGATCTTCTTGTCTATGTATTCGGGGGACCACACTAGATCGGCGCCGTACTTAAGAGCCATGAGTCGGGTCGGTAGCTCGCCACTCCGAACCATTGGTGCTAAACAAAGCTTTCCAGCATAGGTAGGCATTCTTGCTTGTTTCGGGAAAATTGCGGGGGATAATTCAAGCGCTAGGTTCTTTAGGGCCTGCAGCATGACATGAAACGAAACTTCATCGCAGCCGCAGTTTGCACGCGGCACACGTGACTCTCATCTCGTGAAAAACCCTGGCGATGGCCAATATGCCGCGTGGCATATCGTTTTACGATTACGCTAGCGAACAATTGCAGGAACAATGCAGAGGCTATGGGTGAAGTAAGTCGCCGATCTTAAACTAAGCCCGCAAAATTCTCGGAAGTTTTGTGTAGGTGACATCGGGTGGTGCTTTTACGATCGGGTTTGGGGATATGTTAGACTTGAGTCACTGTAGCTCATGAACGGGCCTTAAATGTTCAGGACCAATTGCCGTCTACGCATTTGCTCTCTCCCAGCCTGCTTTCGGAATAAATGATTAATGCACAGTGTACAGAAAAAAGAAAGGGCAGAGGCCATCCATATGGAGGCGGGCGGAGTGCATTTAAAAAGAATTATGCGACTCCCTTGTCTACCGTCTCGTCCCCATCAGATCACCTAGGGAACGATTGAGTTCAGTTATTTAATCAATTCTCGAGCAGCTTGGAGATTTGCACCGCAGCTTTCAGCTCATATAATCAAATCTGATACTAGTGTAGCGGACTTCCGTCTGGTCAAAGTTTAGCGAGGAGATGTAAAAAATGGAGAATCCTTTGTGGTATGCAAGACGCGCGCATAGATCACTCATACCGCATCTTTTGCCAAAGACGTGATGACCTCTCCAAATTGGACTAGTTGCTAGGAAAGGCCGTAAGTAATCCGGACAACAAGTACAGTATGACAATTGCAATCCTTGGTAGAATTAAAAGGCGGGACTTCTTTCGATACCGCTGAAAAATGCTTATTTCGTTCTTATTGTGTGATGTATAAGAAAAAGAAAAAAGAAAAAGAAATTCTACTAGCTTACATACAGAAAAAGCATGCAACATCTTTGTTTTTTTTTTCTTTTTTTTTTCTTTTTACTTATAGTCATCAAACCCATTTGTACAACCTTCAGGTTTTTTCCAAATCAACTATTCTAAAGCATCAACTCGAGCGAGCCCCTTCAAGCCTTAGTTTTACTACAATCCGATAAAACCCAACCATGACATTGATCTACCAGCCCATTTCGAGAACATTTGGGCAGAGAGATGGCTGTCTTACACCCAACACATCAATTGATGATCAACAGTCACATCTAGCAGCAGGTACGCCCAGAAGCAAGTTAAATATCTCTCTGGAGAAAATTACAGAGATGAGCTCAAGACACGAGATCCTTTCACCCCCATTGTCGCCATATCAGAAGACATCCGAGTCGCACTCTGCAGCAGACGGCTTAAGCGATGCTTTGAACTCCTCGGTATACCTCCCTAGCGCCAGCCCTTTCAAATTGGAAAACTACAAGAGCTACTCTTTAACTCTTCGCCCATGGAACTCATTGGACTCCCGCTACAAGGAGAGGCAACTCCTGTTCTTAAGGCACTACAACTTTGATGTCAAAGATGTTTCTGCGCATTACACCAGGGCCTCCGAGAAGAAGGTAGAGAGAAGAAAGAGAAAGACAACCTCCAGCTCTGAGTCCGATTCCGACTCTCCTGAGAAAATGAGGACTCGGAGAGACTTCAGGGAAAGCTCATCGTCTTTGGCGGAAGCAAAGGACCTGGATTCCAGCGATGCCATCGCGAACTCTCCTAAAAGGAGAAGAATTAGAAAGGAACCTTCGTACGTGGGATCTCCTTTGGCTTTGCAACAAGCATCTTTGATCGATGAGTCTATTCCAGATTACTCGCCAGATGCGCAAACAACATTGCCAAAAAACAATACAAGAGCACTCAAAATCGAGTGGAAGGGACAGCCCATGGACTTGAAAAATGACCCGCACATGGACAAATTGCATCCTGCCGAAGTTCTTCTTGCATCAACGTTGAGATTGCCATGTAACGTGTATCTTGACTCCAAACGAAGGTTTTTCTTCGAAAAAGTGCACCGCATGAGAGACAATAAGCCATTCAGAAGAACTGACGCGCAGAAGGCTTGCAGAATTGACGTCAATAAAGCTAGCAGGCTTTTCGCAGCATTTGAGAAGGTCGGCTGGTTAAACGACAAACACTTTGCCGAGTATCTCTGATTCTGTGAATTGTGGCTAGCATGAGCTGTTGATTCAATTCACATTTTTATTTCACTTGGTTATATTTTATTCAGGGTATGAATGGGTCTCTTGTGGCCCATTCACGGAAGGATTGGTTTTTAGGTACATATTTTTTGATCATATAATTCATATCATTTTATTGCTAGCGACGTAGTCTTCGTAGTCTTCGGCGAAGCTTTTTACGACTCATTTATGGTGAACAGTGCATGTTCGTGATTTTTGGCCGATTGCGGTCGCAATTACGTAATTGAGTGTTGACGAGTGAAACTCGCGATACAAGCAATTTATTCAAAGGGCGAAAAATTCGATCTTGGTATTTACGGCTTAAGAGTAGAGCATAAAACAATAGCGACAATATTTTAGAACCGTTTTTGATATTTGAAAAGAAGCAGCGAGTAGTGGGCTTTCTTGGCCGAAATTTTGTCTCCGAGATTGCGGTGCTGGTTATCAAGCAAAAGCGAGCGCTAGCAAGTATTTTGAGATGTACGGAACTTAATTTAAGGAATTATGCTGCAATTTGAAGATCCCCGGTGAAACACCCATGCAACGTCGAGTTTATCTTCTTCCCTCACACTGTTTATCCCAAAATAATTTCCGGACCTCTGACTAGCAACCTTTGTTTAAAGTCAGTCTAGGAGCTTCTCCCGTCCGCTATTTCCAAGCATCTCCCACATTCGTTACAATCAACAGTCCTTCGCTCATAACATCCATCCAGCAATTAATCACACGGTCTTCGTCGTCTTGAGGCGTTTGAAAATTACTACATCAAAGTATTACGGAAATGATAATTCAAGACAACCCTGATTCCCCCAGCCCTAACTCAACTTACTACACTACCCCGTCAATTGTGGCTAGCTCCACATTTGCATCGGGTAGTCCAATGTTACCTCCAGAGGCTTTTTTCAACGAGAGTCCGGTGTCGGGATTTCCATTCGATTTTGAGAATCCAGGCGATAAGCGAAGAGCTTCTATGGGTACATTTACACCTCATATCCAGGATAGCATTTTCCTGGCTCAAATTGTCTCAAATGGTCACTCAAACGAGCTCACTTTCGAAAATGGCGTGAGGGCAAAAAACTATAGTGATGCTCATGTATCTTCGCTGGAGCTATTGTCATCGCTGTTTGAAGACGCATTGTCTGGCAACGAGAATCCATTGACGAATTTGGAGGAGTACTTACAAAGCAATCCTTTTGAGAAGGCTGAGATTCCGCAGGAATTAGTCTCCGATATTACTTTTGAACAAGAGATCCCTGAACAGTGGGCTTTTGACCCGCCACCTCTGTTCAGGAAGGAGAAAACAAACTCTCCATCACAACAAAAAAAGGTCTTAGAGTTTCATAACTTAAGCTCGTTCTCGAGCCCTCGTATCAGGAAAACAAAGTCTTTCACCTATGCATCTTCCAAGAAACCGAGCTCGGCAGGTCCAGCTACGCCGATACAGAATTACGTTAGCGAATTCCATGTCAATGAGGGAATTTTTCCGATTCAAGACGAGACAGCAACGTTTCTGAAACAGCTTGGCTATTCATCTGTCCACAAAAAGAATCCCATCTCGAAGGCAGCTATTTTGAGGAGATCGAAAACAGCTACAAACCTCTGCATGAATACATCTCCGCGGACTACTCGTGAACCTCGCAGGAGCATGGAGGCGGGCCTCGTCTCATTTCAGCTCCAGCTTAAAAACGATTCAAAATCTTGAAATTTGCTTCTTATAATAATAAAAACTACTTATTTGACTCTCAGAACTCCCTGTAGTCCATGATTGCTGCATGCAATGCTGCAGAACCGTGAAACAGAATAAAGACCTGCGATTTTCTTAATCAGACATTCCGGACACGATGTTTTTGATCAATCGATGTTTAAAGTTGAATATGGAGTTATAAGGTGACGTTGAAGAATACGCTGTTCTTTTAACCAGCATGCAGATGTGTAATATGAGGGAGTTTACAAGTCCTTTTGTCTTGGGATATACTCTTGCTCTAAGATGGGTTCTTTTCTGAATCGTCTGCTAAAACTGAGCTGGCCCTCATATTTGTACGCCATAATAGCTAAACCAGTAGGAATGACACCCATGAAGAATACATTGAACAACGCAGACTTGGTTCTGAAACGGAAGTAATGACCGAGTTTTTCTTTGGCAGTGTTAAACCTTTGGAATTCTGGATCTGGTCTTAATGTGGCAGCCATCTTTGTATGGTGGGTTTCGTAAGGCGATATCAATTGGGGAAGTATTATTTTTGTCCGCTTCTAATTGGATATTTTTGAGTGCGCGCACCAAAAAAGTGGCTCATTTGATATCATTGATGACTGTACAAGTGGAGGAAAAAACACGTACGGATGGAACTAGATTACAATTAGACTATTAATACATATAAGGGGGCTACAGACGAGAATTAGCCGTTTCTTCTGTCTGAGTTTGCGCGTAGGCTGAGTATAATACAGCTGGGTATTGTGTGGAAGAGCTCCGCCTCATGACTCCAATCATCTCAAGAATCTTTGATGATTTGTCATTTATGTAGACATCTCTCTGTGATGAGGCGAACTGGAGTTGTCTCAAGCTGCTCTCTGAATCGCTTTCGATGAACTTGCTGTTGAGTTTTATTATCTGTTGGATGAGATCATTCAGCTGGCCAAACAAGTAATATATGTTCTCGTTAAGGGGAGTAAGCTTTTCCTTTAATAAATTTATGACGTCTGGAGTCAAATCCGAGTGGGGATTTGCAGCAATGATGCTTTCCACTGCTAGTTTGTAACGTTTAAGAAGATCGAGAATCTTGCTGGCCCGGGCTAGCTGAAGCTTGAGCACTTTCCTTAGCTGCAACTCTAGATTAATGTTTTCCATTAATTTCTTGATATTATCATTTAAATCAGGATTTTCTGCCGGCAGTCTTGACATATCCAAATTCTCGTGGTGTTTGAGCCGGATCCATCCTTCCTCCACGAGGTCTTTAGGTAGCGTTAGGATGTTTCTAAGGGTATAGAGCTCGAATTTATCGAAGTTTTTGTCCACATGGGACACTAGAAGAGTTTCAAGCTCTGCAGTACCATGTTTGATTTCATCAAGTGGAAAAATTTTGTTTTCTTCTTCAAGCTTGGCGTCCCCCTCCGCTAAAGCATCGATGTTGACATCTGTTCTATCTCGAAGCTGTTCGAGCTGAAGGCTCCTTCTCTTCTTGAGAAATGCCTCTAGCGCATCTGTGCAATTGTACATGATTTGGTTGACCGCATTAATAACCTCGTCGACAAGAGTCAACGGTGCAAATCCGAGATGTTCAGTTAGTAGCGCAGTTACTCGAAAATCGCCCGAGTTCATTGCAGCCGAAGTTTCAGGGAGAGTAAGTAGATGCTGTGCGTATGTTTACTTCTGTTCCTGTCGATATCACGTGATGTGAGATAGGCTTCATACGTCTTTGACAGGCTCTGAGTTGCAAACAGTAAAGAAAGAGCTTTTTCGTCGAGGAACTCTGCGATTTCAAACCAATATCTAGTGATTTCCGGTCAGATTCGTGTCTATAATCGCGTTCACAAGCGCTAAGCACCGACCGGGAAACTCGCACCTCAAAATCACCAATCAACTATAAACCTACCATCAATTACCGGTATTCCCCTATTGAGTGCTCTACACACGTTTCAACTCCACTCAACTCCAAGCTCGTTTATCAAGGCATCGATTGGTCTGCACAAAGACAATCCCAAGAGACCTCTTCTTTATCTCAAGCACCTGGCACACTCCGCATCGTTGCGCATACCACTACTTTGAGACAACTGGTATTCACAAACACCATGCAGCCAGAAAATGCTGTTGCAACCGATGCCTCGAAGGTAGATCTGAAATTTAAGCCCGAATCCCTAGACTCGTTGGATGCTCGAATCATTCAATACAAGTATGCCTTGCACAAACTCAAATATTTGACTCTTGCCATCGATAACATCTTGGAAAGCTCCAAATCGACTTCGGATAATGACAGTATTGTTCTCGTTCAATATATAACTGCACTAGCCTTCAATTTGTTTGCTATCAGCGAAAATACGTTTGGGGCTAAGCTTACCGGATTGGAAAAATTTAAGACATTCAAGGGTTCAAAGACAGCAATTTCACAGGTTGTCACTCACGTACCATATGATATGAAAGATCACTCAGTTACTCCATTGGAAGAGCTTCCGTCTAGAGCCACCTCATTATCATGCTTAAAGTCCTTGAAAATGATGTGCGTCCTTTGCAAGGAAGGCTATCAGAGAAGATTGGACAATGCATCAAGGGAATTGAACAACGCAGACTTTCTCTCTGATCTTGACTACCTTTTTGAAAACGAATTTTTTAATGTGAAAGGGGACTTCGATTTGTCATTGATATCCAGACTATTCCCAGATGCGTCTCTCGAATATGAGGTAAAAGGCCTGCTTCTTTCTTCAGAGCATTACTCAGAAGCTGCTCTTATAGACATGGACTTGAAGAGTCTTATTATGATTATATCGGAGGCCCAGAATATGCTTGATTTTCACAAACCAACGATCGCCAAGTATAGGAATTTGAAGCTGCTTCCTGCCTCAGAGTGCGAGAAACAATTCAACGGAATACCGTTCTGCTCCTACTCACTACACCGAGTCTTCTTTTGGTCTCTTAGAATCAATGAGATTTACTTCGTCTTACGAAGGTTTGGTCGCCAGATATACGTCTCGAACTACAATCATTTGCACGACCAAAACTTTCTTCTCACTTTGCGAAACCCGGCGTACTTTAAGAGTTTGTTGAAGAATATGGATGAACTCTTCCTCGCAACGAAGAAAAATGGTGTCCTAATAGCAACAATCACCAGATTCATCCGTACAAATTCTCACCATGCAACTACATCAAAAAACGTGCTCAGCTTTATCGGGTACATCAACCAAAGCGTGACTCTCATAGAGTCAGAGTTAAAGATTTTGAAGGAGGTAACCAAGTTGTGGATTACTGGCGAATTGGCTTTCAGAGAGGCTCATAATCTTCCTGTTGAAAGTCTTCTCAAATTAAATGAGGTAATGGAAAAGGAGAGTGTTGCTGAAATAAGAGCTGCCCGAGCTAGGCCTGTGCAATTAGCCACCGACAAGACTAAAGCTAATGTCACTCTGAGAACGTCTCCAGTTTCATCTGAACAGATGAAGAATCAAAGGATGAGTAAAGTCATTGAAAAAGCTCCCACCGTGGAAGAGCAACCAGCACATGATGATCCAAGACTGATTGTGAAATCTTTGCCCGAAACAGTTGTCGAGAGCCCAAAATCATCATTATATTTACAAAAGAACTCCTCGTCCAATTCGCTACAATTGACGCTGGATAATACAGAGAAGGCAAAGGCCTTGAATACAACCAATGGAGGCCGCAAGAGGTCGGACTCCCAACCCATCTCATTCAATGCAGCGGCGACCGCGCTCAAGACTTCAAGCCCTATTTCGAAACAAAGCAGCGTCTTGACTTCCCCGAGCGGCAGTATACGTCGGGTATCATCCGTTTCAAAAAAGCCATCTTCTACGGCAATCACATCGCCATTAAGCAAAAGAACTACAATGCTTAACAATCAATCAGGGATTGAACCGGAAACCGCAGCTCCCAAATTGACTGCGAACCAGAAGTTCCAGCAACACTTACTAGAGGCGTCGAAATCGGGGATCTTGGTCGGAAAAGAGAAAAAGACTTTACACGACGTGGTGTTTGATCCTAGCAATCCTCTGAGTGTGAACTTGAGAAAACAAACACCAGCGCAGCCGAAAATGAATCAAGCTCCCCGAGAAGAACAAACCACTGATGAAGTCCCTAAAGCTACAAATCCGGATGTAGTGCAAATTCAAAGGCCAACTAGATCTCAAGTCACTAAGAGGAATACTCATAGAAACAGTGTGATATACAAAGTGGATTCGAGTGACAACCCAAGCATTACAAGCCCAGATTGTCTCAGCCCCGATATCTCAGAGGTATCCTCCAAGTCGTCTCAAAGCCATGAGACAACGGCTAAAAAGGTTCGGTTTACGGGTGTTCCAGACTATACACCCGCAGAAGATGAGCCTACAAGTCAACTGAGTCGTATATTGAAAAAGTTCGCGACATTCAAGTCTCCGTTAATTAAATCCTTGAGAGGTGAGGAGGGTAAGGCCTTGAAGCATGAGGTTGAAGCGGGGAGTCAGTTCACATCCCAGACGGTCCCCGGGTTCATTAATACGATGACACTGTCTCCGCTGAGGCTAACGAGATTCAAAAATAGATTTTAGTGCATCTAATAAATTTACACAATGCTAGCCTCGTATGTATAGCATGCGTACAGTATGCAGTACAATGAAGTTTTTCTTATATCTCATCTTCAAATGCTTTTCGCAGACCATCCCATTTCCAGATATTACGCCCAATGCCAGCCGAAGTCATGGACGGGAGCAATGAAGCTGATTTCCAGAGAAAGCGTACCCCCTCCAAAAGCCCTAATCCTATAAGCGAAGAAGGTCTCTCCGAGTGCTTCAGAGTCGTGAGGACAAACATGTATGTCTCGCTTGCACCATGTCACATCACAAACCCTATCAACGGTATCAAATCGCAGCATTTAGATCCTTTGATCATGAAGTACTTCAACAAGGCTCGCGGTGTTGTTTTGTCGTACTCGAACCTTACTATACAAGACAACCAGTCATCGAAAGACGCTGACGGAAACATTGTGGCCAAGGTCACGGATGCGTCTCCCTTCTCCTTCATGTGGATTACCGTGGATTTCCTTCTATGGTACCCACAGATTGGAGACATATTGGAGGGAACAGTTTACATGCAAACAGCAAGTCACATTGGTTTGTTGCTTCACGACACTTTCAATGCATCTATAAAATACAGAAACATTCCACAAGATTGGCAATTTGTGCCGAGCCAGGCCGATGAGCTTGCTGAAAACGAGGGAGCAGATTTCAAGAGCGGCAAATTCAGATCCTTCGGTTCTTGGTTCGACGGAAGCGAGAACAAAATCGAGGGAAGACTCAGATTTACGGTTAGAGCTCTTCACACAAATGGAAAAATGCTTTCCATGGATGGAACTTTGGTTTCCCCCGAAAGCGAGATTGATGCTCAGCCAGTCTCCAACGACAGCATTGCAGGTGATGAGGCATCTGCTCCAGTATCGAAACATATCACATTTGATGACGAGCCAACGCCTGAAAGCAATCCACAAGAAAATACCGAAGGCTTGCCAAAGTATGACATCTCAACAAACGCCAACTCATCCAGCTCAGAGGAGGACGAGGATTCAGACTAGCCCTCGACTTATACATCGTGCCGATCCGACATCAACTTTAACAATGTGACATTGAAGCAGTGTTCGGTTATTTCTATATACATTACCTTAATGGTTTCTCGTCATTAATCATTCTCCAGATAACATCTCTTTCTTTGTTAGTAGGAAAATGCCGTGGCGTCTTCTCGCCATATAAGAGCCGGTCCCACCATCCTTTGCGAAAGCGGCCTCCGACCTTGTGGTTGCGGCTGCGGTTTTTGTGTAGGCTTGAATTGGACATCATGGTGAGCGTTTGAACTTTATGTAGCTTTTTGAAATTCCAAAAAGTTATCAAAAGGCCTTGAACCACGGACAAAGCAATCACTGCACCAAACCCATAGGTGGACTCCTCGATGTAATTCTTGAGGTTCATTCCATAGAATGCAGGGATGAGGGTAGCCACGGTGAACCCTAGCGTGTAGATCGTGACCTTCAATTCAAACAACATGAGGGAATTTCTGTTGGTATCGAGAATAATATTGACAATATCCTCAGTGGCTTTAATGTCACTTATAAGCGACCCCGCCTGCTGCACTACCTCATCACAGTGCGTGTAGTAAGTCTCCAAAATCATCTCTATCTCGGAGTAATCGGTAGCGTCATTTGAAGGGTTGTAGCTCTGGGATGTTGTCAAGTACATACCATTGAGATCCTCGTCATTATCAAGCAAGTCTTCCAAAACGTCTCTGATTAAGGTGGACCTCTGGTAAAAACTGGTAAGGCTCTTCAGCTTGATCAAGATTTGCTGCAAGTTTTCTCGACTTATATTGTCCTCCAATTCCGCTAGAATCTCACCACAGCTGTCCAAATGTGTTTGCAACTCCGCCTCGAGATAACTCAATACGCTGATGAGCACACATTCTAGTGCTTTGAACTCGTATGGTAATGTGCTGGCTGTTTTGAGCTTAAGCTCCAAGTCGTACATAAAAAGACCCAATTTGGTGGCAACTGAGGAGTTCGCCGTGTCGAAAATTTTAATATTATCGCTCATGATAATGGCTTTGATGTGAAGCAAGTTAACCACTATGGCATTTGCCGACCTGACCATGATCGTGGGCGCCACATCGATGGAGGAAGAATCGACTTTGCGCAAGTCTCTTGGAAAGAGATTGTTGTCATTAAGAAACTGCGCCTTGGGGTACTTCTTTGACACTGAAACAACATTGCCTTGCCTGTCGAATGTGGTACACGAGACATACAGATCGTTTGGCGGAATGGGCTTCACTCGCCCCAAAATTGTGTGTTCATGCTCTTTGGGATGAGGCTTGGCTTTCAAGTTTGAGCGGGAGTGCCTCGGCTGAGCTGATCGGAGACTTGGGAGGTATTGTGCGAAGGTTCTCACCCCAGGGCGGCTGAGAGATGCCTTAAAGGGGCAAACACTTCGTAGACCGGGAAACATGTTTTGTTAGGCTAGTAAGCAAATGACTTGATGCATGTAACGCAGGCGCGCGAATTTAAAGCGAGCACGTCATATTGAACATGCCGGTGGGAACTTGTGTCGATCATGGCTACAGCCGTTCCCTGATAATCGGAGGTAACGCTTGCAATGTTTTAGAAATGAATGTATGTAACGATCTTAATCAACACACTTAATCGAAGAACTTTCTAGTGGCAGAGGGGCCGAACAATTCCAATCTCACACCAGGCAAAGCTTCTTCCGACAAAATGTTCAATCTCTCTTCTAAAGTGTTGTTCACCTCGATCTTTCCGGTTTTGTTCACCACGACTACGCCTCCGGCCTGCTTGGAGTCCAAGAAGTTCTTCTCGTCGACGGAGATGGAAACAGAAAACTTGGCCTTCTCGGCGAACTTTTTGGCAGCCTCTTCGGAGGCTTCCTTGGCAAGGGAAACATCCGCCTCCCTTACTCTGAGCGTGACCTCGTCTTCCAAAATGGCGTACAACCCCTCTTCAATCAAACCTTCCAAAATTGGCTTATAGTCGTCCTTCTTGGAGGTCAAGCTCACCAAGCTTTTTTCGGCTTCCTCGAAGATTTCTGCCAAGACTTTTTCTTTTTCACTCAAGACCTTCAATCTGGTCTTGTTTCCAATCGTAGACTTGGTGATTTGTTGCGCCAAGGAAGCCTTTTTGAACTTTTGCTCGTATGCACTGTCAATGGCAGCGGTTTCCGATCTAACAATAGAGGCCTTCTCGATTTCGTACTCCTCGTCAGCCTTCAATCTGATTTCCTTGGCCTTCTCCTGAGCCTCCTTGTCGATGAAGGCCTTCATCTTGCGGAGCTCGGAATTTACCTTTGCTCGTTAGTACATGCTACTTGATGTTGGTTGAACCAGAATTCGAGTGAATTGGCGCGTGCCATTGGCTATTCGCCTTCGAATATTCTAATGGTACATACTTGATCATCGGTCAACGACATTGTGTGCTGTTTGTTAAAGCGAGGTGGGACTTACCTTATCAATGTCGACTTGAGGGTGAGTATGAGAACACGGCGTAGTGCGAAAGCCAATAACGCCTGTATCTTCTCGCTACAAAATACATGCGAGTCTACATGGTCCACCTAATAAAGACTTCTATTCTTACAACTTTTCGAGGAAGTTCTTGGCCACTTCCACGCCCACAAATGTAGCAGCGTTGGCAGGAAAGGATCTGGCGAGAGCTGGACCCACACCCGGGAAAAAGCCCTTGAGGCCACCCTTGGCGTAGATTGTTTTCGTCGCAGTGGATATCGAGATGTTCACATTGGATGATTGCTGTGTAGACTTGATGGTGTCGATTGGGTACACACCAAGCCACATAGCAACACCGGCACATCCACCAGCGACGGAGATAGCCAATAAGCTCAAGTCTTGGCCCGGGCTGGACAACGCTCCTTTGACATATTCATAGGTTGCAAAGTAGAGCGCGGAACCTGGACCATCTCTGGCCAAAGTGGCAGCAGAGCCTTTGAAAATGGAGCGAAGACCCCCAGTACGGTACATCTCACCAACGACAGAAGCCATGGACTTTTTGGCCCCGCTTTGCACTTGCATCATGACCTTCACTCTCTCAAAAGGAGCGGCAACTGCAGTGGTAGGAATACTAGAAAGGAAACCAGCGGCGGAGATGTTTGCGATAGAAAACTGGTTCACTGTCTTTCCTGTGAACGAAGAGATTGCCTTTTTACCCATGTCGTAGCCCCAAAAGGAGACGGCAAACATGGGCGTGACACCAATGAGTGGGGGCAAGACACCTCGGTAAAAACCACGTGGGCCGTCTTTGGCAATTGTGTTTTTGACGCATTCTAGAGTGGAGTTGTAGACTCCCGTTTGTAAACGGACCTTGACCAAGTCGAAAGGGTGGCCGGTCAATACAGCACACACACCTCCGAAGCCACCTGCGGCGAAAGATTTGATGTTGTCGACCAAGACACTGTCAGTTTCATCCATTTTTTAGCGATAGTTAGATTAGTGTTCCGGACAGAGAATAAATAGAGCAAAAAATGAATTCAATTGTTGATCGCAGTTTGGCGCCAGACAACGTGGAAGCTCAACGTATTTTATAGGTGGAGAATTTCGTCTGAATTTTCCCCATGATTTAGGTGCGTCCTGCACGTTGATACCTCGGTCCTCGGCACTTTTGGACCAACCATGAGGAGATGAAATAATGTGAACACAACATGATATGGTCTACAGTTTGCCGGAGAAGTGAAGTGACATTTTGTAGCATCAAGCGCGTAATAATCGGAGGCAGTCAATTGTTTGAGGCAGTCAACTCTTGCTTTCCCCATCTTTTCAATTCAGGCCGTGCGAGGTGGGGCTGTAAATGTGCGTCACGAGATACGCACTCGCAGAAGTCCGCCTATATGAACCTGCTCAAGTCTTTTAACTCGGCCTCTGAGCGCAAATCCCTCACGAAAATCGCGAGGTTAGGCTCAAACTTATGCAAATAAATGTCCAGGTAGGCTTTTTTCATGAGCATCTTCATGCTGGCGTACGCATCTTCCAACCCGTCTTCGAGCCGCATTGAGGTTTCTCCAGACTGGACGCTATAAAGATTCACATAGTTGTTCAACAGGACACCGAACTCTTCTGCCGTTTTGACAAAAGAGAATGCAATCTCTAGAAATGCAAAAATTTGGTCCACAAAGGAAGTTCCAGAATGCCGCCCTTTGATGTCCTCTCGAAATAGTTTGCAATCTGTGATGCTTTTTAGGTAATCGCTATGCATGGTAGTCAAGTCGTCGATGGTGAAATCTCCCATGTTGTGTTTAATGTAAGACTCAGATTTTGCTCTTTCGAACTCGCTATCCAGTTTGCATTCTGCTGCATACTCTGGGTTAAGTACAGGAAGCTTGGCGGTCTCATTCTGCAGTTGCACACTGGGCCTATAAGAAGGGGCAGTCCTGAACACTGCCTTGACAATCTTTTGCTGGAAGCTTCTCTCAATCAAAGAAAACGATACAAACCGAAGAACAGATTGGAGTAACAAAAACATCCGATTTCGAATGATACTGATCATTCTGACCGACTTTTGACACCAGTGCAAGCGTTTTGAGTCGAACCTCAATGACGTGCCCTCGCGGCATTTTTGCTTCAATATCCGCAAATCATTTTTGTGTAACATTTGAAAGTCCATGTAATTGTTCAGCATTATAAATTGGAAATGCCTGAGGCCCCACAAAAAGTTGAATAATCGTAGATATTGGGTAGTTTCGTTCCGATAGTTCAAAATGGCTTCTAGAGATGCCTCTGGCATTTTGTAATCGAGTGTGAAGACATCCCAGCCAACAGTGCCATGACTGAGATCCAAAATCCGCGCATCGATCCTGTCCCGAAAGTATTTAGGAGTCAAACTTAAAGAGGATCTATTAATAGAATCATCTAGAATGTCCGATAGTTTCCCAGAAGTCAAGCTCATTGCGGGCTGCGAGAAAATCAGTGCGCCTTTCTTGTTGATATTCTCAATGAGGTCACTCGCCTCCATCAACATGACTTTCTTCATGTAAAGCAAATGTTCAAATATATGGTACTTTGTCTGCAATAAATACACCAAGTAATTGATGACCTCACTAAATTGCACATCAATTAGTTCTTGTATTGCGGCCGATGTCATTGTAATCAAGCCTCCGTGTACTTTGAAAACTAGAGAGAAATATTTCAGGGCGAATCTGTTCACCCAATCCAATTCCTCACAGTACTTCTCTAAGAAAATTAGGGTTTTTCCAATTTGAAGTATTCGAATGAATGTATCCTTCTCGTGATGCATGAATGTGGGAATCTTGGTAGCATCAAATGCAATAATATCGCTCACATGATTCCCGCCTGTATTAAAGGAAACAAAGAACTCTTTGTTCTCGTCAATCAAACGACCCTTGATAATCCAGTGCTCGATGTACTCATAGTAAGGCACAACAATTTGTCGATAAATTTCTTGTGCAATCCGTGCGACATTGAGATCGCCGGACTGGGATAATCTGAACACTTCTTCGAGGAACTGAAAGCCTTCCAACTCAATGTGGCGTTCATTGAGGTACGATATTAAGCGCAAGTTGCGGATCTGATCAGTTAATTGATCAAGAACCACGAATAAAGACTTCGGATCTCTAGCGAAGGTCGTCTGAATGTAGCTTGCATAGTCCTTGAGAAATGACTCAAGGACTCGAATGAAAGCAGTTTTGATAGGGGACTTTTCATTTCCCTTGGCTCGTTCGAGGTGTTTCTGTAAAGCGCTGAATAACAATGCTGGCTCTAGAACATCTGCCAATAGATTTGAAAAACATTTGTCTATCCCAAGGGGAATCTCTATGCTCAAGTAGTCTGACAGGAATGTGAGGAGCCGTGTGTCTTGTCCAATTAGGGTATATTGTAGAGAAGTCAAGAAAGCCGATTCGCTTGTTTCTTTTAGAGCTGGAGCCGCGTGAAATGCCGGAGTGGGGTTTGAAATAGACAACTGAGGAATCGTTTGCTGTTGAGACTCTTGCCATGAGAGAGGGGTTAGCTCCGAATTCAAAGAAGGAGTCACATCATGACGCTCAGGACTGGAGAAAGTGCCAGAATCGGGTAGTAGATGAGATAGAAAAGTCAAGTACTTTGCAACGTCTTCAGCCAGTTTTTTCTCGCCAAGAATCTGTATTATGATTTTGAAATGACTCCAATCTCTGGATCGGCCATGGTTCACAAAGAGGCGCTCGTAATCTTGTAGTAGCTGCGACATCGAATTTGTGTTTCGAGATGTATGAGGCAAAGTAAGCAGGTGTAGTAAGTCATTGACTAGGTTTTGTGCGTGGTCAAAATCAAGCTCCTGTGGAGCAAGAGAGTTGACTAGCCGGCTCAAATGCAACTTTATGAATTGGGATTTGTCCATCTGTAGTCAGGCCTGTGTCCGGTAGTTTGGCTCGTGCGCAGCTGTATTTGTTGATAATTTGGATTTCGCGTGGTTTTCTGGTGCAGGAACCTGGAGTACCTCCTCTTCGCGTCTCAGTTCCGCGGATAGCGACGCTGATCTGCCGCTATCAGGACTAAAGTTTCTTGCATGAGCTGTGTGCAGAGACCCCCGCCTGAGATTTCTGGATTTTTATTCTTGTGTTACTTCCACGTGTTTGAGACGACATCATGCAGTACACCCGAGTATAAAGCTTAGTATTATGTGGAGTGTGTAGAGGGTGTATAATAATATAGCATGTAGAGTGTATAGATTGCGTGGGCCATGTACAGCATGTAGAGCATGTAGAGTATATAGACTGTGCGGAGTGTATAAGTAATTCTCACAATTATTAATGCGCTAAGCGTGTACGCATCCTCAACGTTATCTGTGGGGACATTCATCTCAGCCGATCGCTGGATGTCTAGATCTAATCGCACCTGATAAGACTGCGCATGCATACAATGTGGGTTCGGTTGCCTTTTTTGATTCGCAGCGCAGGAGGCGCCCAATCTTTTCGAATGGGGCATCTCCTACCGCATCTTGGCATTATATAAGTTCCACGTTCGCCACGGGTCTCCATTGATCTACAAGAATCATCATAGTTTCACATCATGGTTGCCATTCTCAGCGAAGCTTATGGCTATGGTTTCGCCGTGGGTATCGGTGCGGCTTTTGCCTTATTGATGGCTGTCATCACTAAAGTTCTTTCCACATGCTTGGATCAAAAACAAAACTCGGAGCGATTTTCCACGGCGTCCAGAAATGTGGGCTCGGGATTGATCGCCTCCAGTACGGTGTCGGCGTGGACGTGGCCTGCTACTCTTTTGACCTCGAGTGCTTGGGCTTACGCCCACGGCATCGGAGGCGGGTATATGTACGGTGTGGGGGGTGTCGTTCAAATTGTGCTCTTCCTTTTCCTTGCTTTGCAATTAAAAAGGAAAGCTCCATCTGCCCACACGGTGTCAGAGTGTTTCTACTTACGTTACGGAAAGACAGGTCACTGGGTGTTCCTAATTTACTGTATGTCCACTAACGTGTTGATCTCATCGTTGTTGCTTTTGGGTGGCTCGCAGGGTTTCTCTGCCACTACTGGAATCCACACCGTCGCTGCCTCTTTCCTATTGCCTTTGGGTGTCATTGTCTATACGGCCTTGGGTGGCTTGAAGGCAACCTTCGTGTCGGACTGGATCCACACGGTGATCATTTACCTTGTGCTTATCATCACCTGCTACACGATCTACTGTTCCTCTCCATTGATCGGATCTCCAGGAAAAATGTACGATCTTCTAGAAGAGGCGCAGCGTTTGTTCCCCAGTGCAACAGGACAGTCTTACCTCTCATTCAATGACCCAAGCATGTTCTATCTTACTTGGTCTGTGACAATTGGGGGCCTTAGTTCGGTTTTGGGTGACCCAGGTTACTCCCAGAGAGCCATTGCCTCCAACCCCACCAGTGTGTTCATGGGGTACTTGATGGGCGGTTTGTGCTGGGTGATCATCCCAATTTCTCTTGGTATGTCTGCGGGTTTGGCTTGCCGTGCTTTGCTTAACAATCCAGCTTCTGTGACTTATCCCAATGCTTTGACTGACTTCGAAGTCAATGCTGGTTTGCCTGTGATTTATGGATTGACTGCTATCTTCGGTAAGAGCGGTGCTGCTGCAGGCTTGTTGATTCTTTTCATGTCCGTCACCTCGGCTACCTCCGCAGAGCTTATTGCCTTCTCTTCCGTGACCACCTACGATATCTACCGGACTTACATCAAGCCAGACGCCACCGGAAGCCAGCTTGTCAGATGCTCGCACATTTCTGTTGTTGCTTTTGGTCTTTTCATGGCTGTTTTAGCCGTTGTCTTTAATTACGTGGGTGTCACTGTTGGCTGGTTACTTAGTTTCACCGGTATCATATTGACACCTGAAGTGAGTGCTGTTACTTTAACATTATTCTGGAGCAAGATGACTAAATTGGCATTGGTTATCGGCGCGCCATTGGGAACTGCCACTGGTTTGGCATGCTGGATCGGCGCCACCTACCACTACGGTGCAGGCGTCATTGACCGTGACACGCTTATCATCTCCCAGGCAACCTTTATTGGTAATATTGCTGCCCTTGCCTCCACGCCTATCTATATCGCCATCATCTCTTACTTGAAGCCTGACGCAGTGCCCTTTGACATGAGAAAATTGAACGATGGGATTACTCTTGGAGATGATGTTGATCAAGAGGAGTTTCTCGCTGTGCAGGTGAGCGAGAAGACCAACCAGAAATTGAAGACTCAAACATGGCTTGCTGTTTTGTGCAACGTCGTCTTGCTTATTGGATGTTATGTGATTGTTCCGACTGCCTTGATGGGCTCCAAATACGAGTTTAGCAAAAGGGGCTTTACTGCGTTTGTGGTGATTGTTATGATTTGGCTACTAGCAGCAGCCCTCTACATCATCATTGCACCTTTGTGGCAAGGAAGAGGGTCCTTGGTTACAATTGCCCTCATATTCATGGGCAAGCAAAGCACGGTGGAGATCGAGGCTGCCGAAATGTCAGACGAAACCCGGAGCTCGAAGTATGCCGGAGATCTCCCTGAAAAGACTTAATAAGGAAGATAAAGGTGTACAGAGTGTATTGCTAATTTTGTAGCCTTCTATATAATCTTTTCGGGAGATGATTAATCAATTAAATTGAGACACCGGAGCTAACATCATTAGGGCTAATAACAGGATCAAACACGTTTGGATTCAAGTCTGCATTTGTCAAGGCCAATTGCGAGTCGGTCCAGATGTGCTCCACTGGCACAGCATTAGCGTCTCCAACACCGCACAAGCCACCTCTCTTTTCCCAGTCTTCGGTTCTGAGTAAGTTCAATTCCGAAAACACGCTGTCGACTGCCTCGATCAACTGCTTTGCAATCTCGGGACCGTGGCCAGGAGTTGGGGTAATTCTCAACCGTTCTTCTCCAATAGGAACCGTGGGGAAATTGATCGCTTGCACGTAGATATTGTGCTTACTCAACAACAAATCTGACGCCTTTTTGGCGTCCTTTGCGCTTCCAACCAACACAGGTACAATGTGCGAAGGGTTCGAGATAACTGGGATAGAGAGCTCGTTGAACTTATCTTTCACATGTCTTGTGTTCTTCTGCTGAGCGATTCTGTCCAAAATGTTGGATCTTTGGTACCTGATGGAAGTCGAGGCTCCAGCCATGACGGATGGGGGTAAAGAGGTGGTGAAAATGAATCCCGGGGCATAGGATCTGAACCAATCAATCATTGATCTCTTTCCAGTGACATATCCACCCACAACACCAAATGCTTTTCCTAAAGTACCGGTGACCATATCAATTCTGTTCATGGCAGAAGAGGCATGAATATTGTTGATTCCCGCAACCAAGTGCTCATCGAAATTCAAATGCTCCGAAACACCGGCTCCGTGTGGACCGTACATCCCCACAGCATGGACTTCATCCAAGAAAGTCAACGCCCCATATTTGTCAGCCAAATCACACATGGCCTCGATGGGGGCAATGGAACCGCACATGGAGTACACGGATTCGAAGGCAATCAACTTAGGAGTAGACTTTGGGTACTTTGCCAACCGTGCTTCGAGATCTGCCAAGTCATTGTGCTTGAAGACTTCTTTCTTGGCCCGGGAATTGCGAATACCTTGGATCATCGACGCGTGGTTCAACTCATCCGAAAAAATGACCAAGTCCTTGATTTTTTGGCCCAAAACTGAGAGTACCGCATCATTAGCCACGTAGCACGAGCTGAACACCAATGCAGCCTCATGCTTGTGCAAAGCAGAAAGCTCGGACTCTAAGGTGATGGCATGTCTGTTATGCCCCGCGATGTTTCGGGTTCCACCAGCACCAGCACCATAAGTGTCTAAGGTCGACTTCATGGATTCGATGACCTTCTCGTTGGTTCCCATTCCCAAATAGTCATTGGCGCACCACACAGTTACCTTGTCTGTTTCATGAGTCAAGTGGGCTCTGGGGAATTGCTTGCGCATTCTGTTGATATTGTTGAAGAACCGGTATGACTTATCTTCTCTCTTCTTTTGAAGCTCAGCATCCACGAATCCGCCGTAGTCAAATGCATCGTTGGTCGAGGATCTGTCCACGAAACGCATATCCTCAACTGCCAAGTCCTTCTCCTTAAACGAGTAGAAAGTTGAGGATCCGGAACTGGATGTTGCTGCCGGAGAAATGGAGGCTTGAGCAGGCTTGCTGGATGACGTGTAGTTTCTAGCGCCCGTAGCTCCTCCAGCATAAGGACAAGCTTTCATCAAAGTAGGCAATTTGTTAACCTGACGAAGCACTCTGGCCGAAGCAGAGCTCACAAATGGGCACACTTTAGTGGGGAGGGATTCCATTATGTTTAATGACTAGACACTTCGATCTGTGAATTAGGCTGTGTATGGGACAGTCTCTTTAAACTTGGCGAAGGGGAACTCGGTGTTGTGAAAATTCCGCGGCTACAAGCGCTGGGCCGGTGACACATCGCTCCCAGAACGGTGAAAAAAACCTCACGCGCAGCGTGACGCCTAAGTGGTCTCCACATGGCGTAAACACATAGTAACTGCCCCGAAAATACCCAGAGAAGCTTATCAGTTAGACAGTCTAGTCTTGGGCTTTAAGGCGGCTCTTTTTCGCTCACGCAAGTCATCTTGTGGGAGATTTTCTTTGGTTGGTTCAAGTTGCAAAGTATGCGCTTAGGCATGATCAACACTGATCTTCCATATTCAAAAAAACGACCTCGGTGAGGATCGAACTCACGATCTTGAGATTAACAGTCCCACGCCTTAACCAGCTTGGCCACGAAGCCCTTTTTTCTAAAAAACAAGCCACGGTGTATTATGATTACATTTTATCTTCCAAACCTAAGGAAACAGCTTTTGAGCTTTTCAACTTCGACGCATATTCCAAGAGACCCAAATTGAGAAGAAATCTGAATTGGCTACGCGTTACTGCCTCCTAGTAGTTGTGAGGTCAATCACATACTTAGGTTGCAGCTTCTCCATATGAATGTCATACACCCCGTTTTACAAGCTCTGAATTTACGAGTTTGGCGTGCCTGGGATCTATTGTATGTGTATATTAATCAGTATGAGAAATAGTTTACTCTTCGTCCTCCTCCTCTTCTTCTTCCTCGTCGTCGATGGAGTAGAATTGCAATCTGTACTCGTTCTTCTTGAGAGAAACGAATCTGATCCAGTCTCTAAGCTGGTTCTTCTTCAAGTACTTCTTTGTCAAGTACTTCAAGTACTTACCAGAGAACTTGACGGTGGAAACAACAATGACGCTGTTACCCTCCTCGGTGATAGAGATGTTCTCACCTAAGTTACCGATGATATTGTCAACCTTGATGTGCTCAGACAAGTACTTGACGTAAGCCTCTTGGTCGAAGACACCGTTCTCAACTGGAGCAGAAGTGTCAACGACAAACTTCTTGGCAGCTTGGGTTTTAGTGATCTAGAGTCCTGTTAGCCTACCGCACGATTATTGCAAAGCACACGATGACGTGTGCAGAATAAAGACAGCATAGCTACCCTGGACGGGCTTCAAAAAGCTAAGTAGATGATATTTGTATCCCCAAGATCTTGTAATCTGTGAGGAATCAAAACACGAGGGACCCGAGGTCTCTCACTTTCTCGACTAATAGAACCCGTTCAAGGTAAACGAACTGATCGATATCCTCGAAAACTTAAGTGATACATACAACTGGAGCCATTATGAATAGTATAGATAGTTAGAAGCCGAAGCTGAGAATATTTTTTTCAGGTATCCACATCCAAGCCGCGCAGTCGTGCGCGCGCAAAAACAAATCCTCTTGGTGTTAGGGCATCAACCCTAGAATATCGCACTGCATTCGCGCAATGCGGTGAGTCGCCTGAGTCGAGAAGCTCATGCAGCTGAGTCGAGCGACCATGCAGCTGAGTCAACGGGCCATGCACATGGGTCCTCCACTATAGCCATTTCGGCGCGGAGTTTGGGACTATCATCCAATGGCATCACTTGCATTTGCTCTCTCCCCTTCCACTATATAAGCGTAGAGGTCGCCCTGTTTCTGTTTTTTCTCTACCTGAACCCCATGAAACTACTTTGCAGAAGTCTCTCACTGGCTACAGTATGCAGAACGCAGCTTGCAACAAGACACACTGGCAACTTGTTCCTAGCCATAGACAAGGCACTCGAGTCCGGGCCCAGAAGCGACTGGACTCGGGGGGAAATTAAAAGCATTTACGAGACACCGCTCCAAGAACTCATGTTCAAGTCGCAGCTCCAGCACAGGAAGTATCATGACCCCACGGCAGTGCAATTGTGCACCCTTCTCAACATCAAAAGCGGTGGCTGCACAGAGGATTGCAACTACTGCTCCCAATCTTCCCGATATGATACTGGCACAAAGGCAGAAAAGTTGATCAAATTAGAGGAGGTCAAGAGAGCAGCCATCAAGGCCAAAGCCAACGGCTCTACGAGGTTTTGCATGGGTGCAGCTTGGAGAGATATGAACGGCAGGAAATCAGGGTTAAAGAAGATTTCAGAGATGGTCAAGTGGATAAATGATGAGCTAGAAATGGAGACATGCGTGACGTTGGGAATGGTTAGCGAGCAGCAGGCTACCGAGTTGAAGGAGGCCGGCCTCACAGCGTACAACCACAACATAGACACCTCAAGAGAGCACTATCCCAAAGTAATTTCTACTCGGTCCTATGAAGATCGGCTACAGACGATTAAAAACGTCCAGCAGGCAGGTCTCAAGGCATGCACGGGGGGAATCTTGGGTCTTGGAGAAACACCCGATGACCATGTTGGGTTTCTCTACACTTTGGCCACCATGGAACAACACCCGGAGTCGTTGCCCATCAATAAGCTAGTGCCCATCAAGGGTACTCCCATGGAGCAGGAGATCACAAAGGTCCCTCGCGACCTGAAGAGAAGGCTTAGTTTCGATGCCATACTTAGAACAATCGCATCTGCGCGGCTTATCATGCCGCATGCTATCATCCGCTTAGCTGCAGGCCGGTACTCGATGAAAGAGCACGAGCAGTTTTTATGCTTTATGGCTGGCTGCAATGCTCTTTTTACAGGCGAGCAGATGCTAACAACTGCCTGTAATGGTTGGGAAGAAGATATTTCCATGTTGAAGAGATGGGGCATGAAGCCCATGGGTAGCTTTGACTGAACCACACGCAACGACATGTTGTATACAGTTCTAGGCAGTACTCCGGGGCACTCTAAACATAAAGAGGCCATGTTCTTCCTCTTCCCGTTCATGATATGAATATGCAGTATAGAAGGGGCCTAGTGTGTAATGGGCCATTCCGTCTCGTCATGCGAAAAAGGAGTACTATGCCGGAAATACGACATGGCGGCTGTTAATGGGATTGGAAGCTGCAAGAGCTCTAATGGGCTCCTCCCTGATGCAAGTAGTGCAGCCAAGTATATATCCATAACTCCCTCTTTTATAATAAAGCGTAGGCAACCTGACTAACCAAAGTCCAGGGGGCTGCGTTCACGTATGTGTATTCACTTTACATGAATCATTTTGTTCATTAACCAAATTCATACTGTCCACAGCTCAATCGCAAATTTGGCACTGTTCGAAATCCAGGGCGGAATTGCTTCTAGCGATGGTAATTAGCCTATAATTTCGAGGAAATACAAGTGGGTAAATGGCAACTGAGCATGGACTGTTCGATAAACTTTTGGGGTAATGTGATAGTGGTGTGCATATATCACTAGCGTGAAACGCCGATACTGCTGCCTCGGAGGCCGGGGTGTTGAATCATGTGCAAAAACCAAGGGTTAACGGAACAAATAATAAAAGGTTCATTCCAGCTTCTCGGTAGAAGCAGGCTTTTTTGTTAGGCGAGTGTAAACAAATGGGACTGATTGGTAGCAGGCATGCAGAAGAATATGAGAACCGAGTGAAGCGCACTTCACACCTCAAAGAGCATGTAACAGACATCCACAGAGTTGTACTTTGGGGAAACTTTTCCTTTTGGTGGTTTTCCCTCACCCTTATTCTTCATGATTGTTCTTCTCTTTTATACTCACCGCCCATGCTGCTTATCTTCCGTATATCTTTACGCACCTGTCAGACTCGCTACTATGCAGTCATTCGCAGTCGAAATGGCTCCTCTTATTCCGAGACCGTCTCGTAGTTAAGTCGACAGCTATCAACGAGGATGTTTCGCTCTACATTGTCCAAGGCGCCACGTTTCGCCCGCCTGTACTCCACGGCTCTGCGTCCGCAGTCTCGCACCCTACAATATTCCTTGGCGTCGGCTTTTGCATTGAGTGTGGGGTTTGCATCTTATACCTATGGCCGGAGACAATTGGCCCAGAACCCACTGGAGGATTCCTTCCCGCTTTCGTCAACGACACAGCTCAAAGACATCGGATCGCCTGTTTACTGTACGGAGGAGCAATTGGCTATCGCGATACACGAGATTAAAAAGGTATTCGGCACGGAAAATGTCACCAACAGCAGCTCCGAAATTGACGGCCATTTCGATAATGGTTTCACCACCCATGCTCCAAAACCGCATCAGAAAGCCAAATGGGTGATCTACGGAACTTCCACCGAAAGCGTGTCAAAGATCATGAAGATCTTGCACCAGTACAATGTGCCTGTGGTGCCATATTCTGGAGGCTCTTCCTTGGAGGGACACTTCTTCAGCACCCGGCCCGGTGTTATTTTGGATACGAGCAAAATGAATAAGATCTTACGAATCAATCGTGATGATTTAGATGTTCAGCTTGAAGCAGGTGTGAACTGGGTTCAGCTTAATGAAGAACTTAATGGAGACTCTTTGTTATTTGGTTGCGACTGTGGAACTAGTGGTTTGATTGGTGGAATGGTCAGTACTAATGCTTCTGGTGTCAATGCTTCCAGATATGGTGCCATGGTGCAAAACGTCATCTCCTTGACCGTTGTTCTCGCAGACGGAACTATTATCAAGACTAGACAACGCCCAAAAAAGACCAGCGCGGGATACAACCTCACGGGGTTGTTTATAGGAAGCGAGGGCACTTTGGGTATAGTGACCGAAGCTACGGTTCGCTTGCATGTTAAGCCGCAGGTCGAGACTGTTGTGGTGGGTCAATTTTCTACTATACTTGACACGACCAAAACAGTTGCAGAGCTCTTTCGCAGGGGTATTCGCCCCGAAGCCATTGAGCTCTTGGATAAAGATATGATGCACTGCATCAACTACAGCGGCTACTGGTCCAAGGATTGGCTTGAGGTACCCACTATATTCTTCAAGATCGGTGGCTTGAGCCAAACCGTTGTGAATGAGACTCTTAAGGTCGTGGAAGAAGTTTCACTAGCGAATAACTGCCAGGACTTCATCACTGCAGAAACAGAAGAGGAAGGAGAAGAATTGTTCAGCGCCCGAAAAAATGCGTTTTATGCCATTCTCAACTACGGCAAGAACGAGATCGATGAAAATGTGAGATTATGGGTCACTGACATAGCCGTTCCACTATCCAAGCTCTCGAGTGTCTTGGATCAGGTGCGCTTATTGATTGAAGATTCTGGATTTCAATCTGTAATCCTTGGTCATGTTGGTGACGGAAACTTTCACGCTGATATATTCTACACTCAAGAGACAAAGCAGCGATGTGCGGAGTTGGTGAATAAAATGATGGTTTTAGGCTTGAACAATGAGGGAACTGCGAGCGGAGAGCACGGTATTGGAAACGGGAAAAGGAAATATCTTGATATGGAGCTTGGGCCTACTACGGTCGACACCATGAGGAAAGTCAAAATGGCCCTAGACCCGAAAAGAATCTTGAATCCGGACAAGGTATTCAAGATAGATGTGCTCGATACAGAAGAGTAACAGATTACGTGCATGCAAACCTGGAAAACAATTGCACCGGGCGTTGATCACAGACAATGCAAAATGCTTCGCACCTGATAATGAGAATAGGTACTTTTCAAATCCGCCGGGTATTTTGAGCCGGGGATGATGCCTCACTTTGAACCCACTATGCAAGATTTTCGCGAAGTGCCTCCTATCTGATAAGGAATTGGTTGAGCAATATAGGCTGCAAGGTGCAAAACAGTAGCAAAGATGTACTCACGGCTTGCTGCTTCGCTCCGTAGCAAATATCATCGCAGCATTAAAATGTGCAAGGCAAGAAGGGCTGGAACACGAAAGAATTGTTATCTCCGCATCGTAGCCCGCATGGCCCTCCTTATCTTGGGTTGTATACAGGACAGCGTACGTTTCGCAATTTTTCTCTTATTTCTCTGAAAACAATTTACACGATCTACTCGGACTTTTCTACACAATCAATCGGATACAAGCAGAAGTCTATTTTTTAAACTTCCTCTGTACCTTATCAAATCCGAAAAAGCCGCTTGCGGTGCGCCGAGCTTAATTCACTGGAATCCCCGTTGACCGACATTCACATCGTCTTCTCCCACGCTACCCAGGGAACTCAAGTCTCGTGAATGGCCAATCCATACGTCACAAATTCATACAACATGTCTCCAGAATGCTCCACAAGCAGTATAAGGGACAATTTGGATGGACTTTCGCTAAATCCAAACGCTGCCCAAGAAGGCGCTCCCAACAAAAATCAGGTCAAGCAGTCGACTAGATCCTTACTATCAGAATCCTTGGCGAGTGACAATCACAGATCAAAGAACACCCCTCACTATCATTCATACCACACCGGAGAGCTGTATGCCGACGAACACCCGGAGCCCGCCCTTCTAGCCACGTCCGTGGGGAAAGACTCTGACGGCAGGCTCATTCCTTCGTCGTCCAACATATCCTTATTATCCCTTAGCAGCAATCAGGGATATAATCCTCCTACCATGTTCTCATCGGACACGGTGTACGCAGGGATGAAGCCTGTCCCTTCGAACTTCCCTCTGATCACAACAGATCGAGCGAACTCTTACACGAACCTTAGATCGAGAAACTCCATAACGCATTTGAGTCAGCAGCGCTTGCAACCATATCATAAACTAACCTCGCCGATCCCGAACATATCGTCTGAGTTTCCCGCCTTGTCAAGCCCATCTTTCATCCCTATGGCAAAAAACAATTTGTACACTCCGGATTCTCCGAATTTAGATCCGATCTCGGGGAATGGATCGCCCTCCAGATTTTGGCTCAGCTCACAGACTCCTCCAAAACCCACAATGTCATCCTTAAGAAACCAGAACAAGAGCAGTCTCATGAACATTACCCCACTTCCGAAGGTTCAAGAAGGCGAGCAAATCTCATCACATTCTGTTTCCCAAGCAATCACGATCTTCAACAACGGGAGCCAATCACCCATCTTGAATCCGGTCCTGACTCCTCTGGAAGATTTGCCCATGACTCCCTTATTCTTAAACCACGGAGATCATTACTTCATAGCCAACAAGCACAAGCCAAACCCTGAGCACAACACGCAAGACTACTACTACGCCGAGAAGTTCTCCAATCTTCTGTTTGAAGAAAGAGATGCTCGTGATGAAGAAATGGATTAAGTAATGAACATATTAAATCACGCACTAAACGTAGCTTCCACATTGAATCACGTACGTAGCTTCCGCAAAGCTTGAAGTGGGTTTTGCATTTCGCATGGCGGAGCTCCAGTGACATAAGCCTCGGAAACGGCGGCGATAAGGCTGCGTTTTAGGTAGTGTGCAGTATAAACGTAAGTCAAACTGAGAACTTGTCTGATATTCGTTTGAAGAAACGCAACACTATGTCATCGTATGAGAGTATGCTTCGAAAAAAACACTTCCAAATAACAATCACTAACTCGCAGGCGACCATAATATAAACATACGCCGCAGATCGCGTTCCCAGAGTGATCCCAGAAGGCAACATCAAACCCTCACTGATGCTATAGATACATTACTCACCACAACTATCGATTTCAATTCTCAAACACTTACCGGGAGAGAAATATTCAGCAATGCGTTGCGGTTGACGGGTGAAGACGGGAGCTCAGAGGTGATGCAGAACTTCCTCGATGCACTCAGCAGAATGGACCCCGACACTAAATCTACGACCGAAGGTGTCGATGATACCTTCCTCGATTCGTTGGAGAGAGTGGACATCTCCACCTTGCCAGAGTCTGCGGACTGTCCCATCTGCACGAACAAGTACACCGATAATGAGTTCCCTTTGGTAGTCAAGCTTCCTTGCTCTCTTCAAGACAACTCCAAAAAGGCTCATATTTTCGATATGGACTGTATAGCGCCGTGGTTGAAGATGAACTCGACTTGCCCTTTGTGTCGCTTCAACGTGCACGACGCGCAGAAGTTGAGAAAGTCCAAGTTGGATGAGGAGCTTAGACTCGCAAGAGAGGCGGAGGAAGAAGAGGACCAAGACGACGACTGGGCACTATACGGATAGCGTACTAAGACGCACAATAAATTAGTAGCATACAAGGAAAACAAACAGACCTCGAGCGATAGGTGTAACCTCCATTATTATTCTTATGTACAAAAGTCTGGGGACGTTATTTGGACTCTTCCATATACTGCTTGAAGTCGTCGGAACGTAAAATTTCCTGGACCTTTCTCGAGATGGGGTCCTCGGCATCAGCAGTATAAGCATCGGGTAATTGCATGTTCTCGGCTGTCAAGTTACTCAATTCCTCGGCAAACTGGAGCGACTCTCTGGTATGTATCTTAGCCTTGTAATCAACTTTATCGATGGCGTGCTTGTTGATGTAAGACAACCACAAATCAACAACTTCCGGTTGGGCGTCAAAGGCCTCCAACTTCCTGTTGTATGTCACTCTGAAAAAGTTCTCCTTAGATTTTGCTTGAGCAAATGGAGATCTGATCACGGTGTACAACCTTCTCTCCGTTTTATTTTTTTGTATGTCAGAGCAAGGAATGCCTAAGAAATAAGCCGCCCTTGCAGCGAACTCGGACGCTCTTATGAGCTCCTTCTCCTCGAACCCACGGAAGAAAATCTCGGCGACCTTATGGCCGTGTGTCATTTCAACCTTCAACGGTTTGTACTGTAACAACTCGACATTGAGCGGAACGGGACGCTTGGAAATATCGCTGAGCTTGTTTTCCGGTATGATTTTCGCCTGGGGGCTGTACGCCTCGCTCAAGATGCGTTCTTTGAATGCTTGATTTTCTAACTCCACTTTTTTACTCTTCTGAATAAACTCCTGGGGACTTAAAAATTTGTCATTGGAGCTGCTGGTCTCTTCACAAAGCCTGGTTCTGGTTGCAAAAGTTCTTGTTGAAAGACGGCACCATCTTGCATTCCGAACAAGCATGATACTGTTTGACGCTGGTCAGTCCGCATGGATCTTTTTCATACCCACGAGAAAAAATTTATCTGCAGTATATGGGCATACTCACGTGACGCACCTTGGAACTTTTCATTCACAGTAAGTCGCCATTGCCAGGTTCGAGTATTCGTAATAAGGTACTTGGATCAAGGCAGGCAATGCCAGGTCATCCATTAGCTCTGCAACTAACGTTCTTGCGCATTCACTCGAACTAGGGGCGCATCATCTCCACCGTAGATGCTATCCGCGCTTCTCAAAGCTTTCTTCCCCAACGACTATGGGAAAGGCCAGCAAAGACAAGCGTGACCTTTACTACAGAAGGGCTAAGGAAGAAGGGTTCCGTGCACGGTCAGCTTTCAAGCTCCTACAAATTGATGAGGAGTTTCAAATCTTCTCGGGCGTCAAGAGAGTAGTTGACTTATGCGCTGCCCCAGGCTCTTGGTCTCAAGTCTTGAGCAAGGAGTTGAATAAAGACCTGCAAAGCGAGCCGGCAAAGATCGTGGCTGTTGACTTGCAGCCTATGGTACCTATAGATGGGGTAACCTGTCTCCAGGCAGATATCACGCACCCAAAAACCCTACAGAAAATCCTAGACTTGTTCGGTGGAGAGCCTGCAGATTTTGTGTGTAGTGATGGGGCACCGGATGTTACAGGCCTCCACGATTTGGACGAATACATACAGGCTCAGTTGGTTCTATGTGCTTTACAACTCACGTGCTGCATTCTCAAACCAGGTGGAACCTTCGTGGCTAAGATCTTCCGTGGAAGAGATATCGACCTATTATACAGTCAGCTTAGCTACTTGTTTGATCGTGTTATATGCGCTAAGCCCAGATCTTCAAGAGGAACTTCTTTGGAGGCCTTTATTGTGTGCATGGGTTTTCGTCCCACGCCCGGCTGGACCCCTAAATTAGATCTTATGAAGTCTACAGAGGAGTTTTTTGAAGACGCTAAGATGGGAAAGAGTTATCTTGAGGAAAACTTGGATTTCCCGCACAGCGAAGAGAGATTCGTTGCAAAATTCGTGTCATGCGGTGACTTGACGGATGGTGATTCTGATGCAACATATACCTTGAACACTAGCGAAGAAAAGCGGAATTTACTTCCGGTACAGAAACCCACGGCTCCGCCCTACAAGAAAGCTTTGGAGATGAAAAGAAACGGGGACCTTGTAAAAAATTGAAAAGCCTATTGATTGTTGTATATTAGAAAGCATTGAGATTCAAATCAAGTTGAAAATTTACCAATAGTATAGATATTAAGCACTGGTAGCTTCTTCACCCTTCACCAAAGCATCAGGCTTCAATGTTGGGAACAACAAAACCTCTCTGATGGTGTTGGAGTTCGTGAGGAACATGGCCAATCTGTCGATACCACATCCCCATCCGGCAGTAGGGGGCAAACCATACTCCAAAGAATTACAGAAAGTCTCATCGACCATCTGGGCTTCGTCATCACCTTGTGCCTTCTGTCTGGCTTGCTCCTCGAATCTCTGTCTTTGGTCGAAAGGATCGTTCAACTCGGTGTAAGCGTTACAAATCTCCTTGGTTGCAACAAAAACCTCGAATCTTTCACACAATCCTGGAATCTTTCTGTCCTTCTTGGCCAAAGGAGACATCATTTGTGGGTGGCCGAAGATAAAGGTAGGGTTGATCGAAGCATCCTCGAGCTCACCGACCAATTTGTCCAACATTCTTGCGTTCGTCAATGGTGGGGTACAGTCAAGCTTGTTGTCAATCAAGATTTGCTTCAAGAATTTACCAGTCTCCTCAGTGTGCAACTCATCTCCTGGTGGAAACTTGACGTTGTAGACCTTCTCCAACTCCTCAATCATGTTCACTCTCTTCCAGGGTCTGGAGAAGTCCAAAGTTAAAGCTTCGCCGGTTGGTCCGTCTGGGTGGTAAGTGACTTTGTAGTCACCAGTAATCTCCTTCACCATTTCCGAAAACATCAACTCAGTTGTGTCCATCAAGTCATAAACGTCAGCATAGGCTTGATAGAACTCACAGGTGGTGAACTCTGGGTTGTGGGTCATATCGATACCCTCATTTCTGAATTGACGGCCAATTTCGTAGACTCTGTCCATACCACCGACGACAAGCTCCTTCAAAAACAACTCGGGGGCAATTCTCATGTACATTTGCATATCCAAGTCATTGTGATGCGTAATGAAAGGCTTAGCAGTAGCACCACCAGCAATAACGTTTAAGATTGGGGTTTCAACCTCAATGAAGTCCCTGGAGTCCAAGAACTTACGGATGTAGGAGATAATGGCAGATCTAACCTTAAAACGTTGTCTGACATCGTCATTGACGATCAAGTCCAAGTAACGCTTTCTGTATCTGTTCTCTTGGTCTTTGAAACCGAAATGCTCAGTTGGCAACATGTGCAAACATGGAGTCAACAACTCAATGGACACAGAGAAGATGGAGAGTTCTCCCTCTCCTCCCTTTGCTGGTGAGGTTCTTCCTGGGTAACCAGTGACACCAACAATGTCACCTCTTTTCAAGAGGTCGTGCTCCTTCTCGTAGACTTCGTGGGATTCTGCGTCTTGTGCCTGGGCCATGATCTGAACCTGAACACCGTCGCCTTTCAATACATAAAATCTCAATTTAGATCCGGCCTCTCTCTTGGTCATGATTCTACCAGTAATTTTGACTTGCTGGTCTTGGAGACATTCACCTCTGGACAAACCCTCGTACTTCTCAACAAACTCTGGAATGGTCAATGTACGGTGAAACTTGTGAGGGTATGGGTTGAAAGCTTCAGGGTCGGCATTGTTTGCCTTTCTGAACTCCTCAATTTGACGGGATCTGATGTCAAAGTATTGATTTGGGTTCAAGTCAGCCATGATGTCCTTCTTCTTTGGCTGCTTGTTCACATTGTTTTTAGCTTTCTCAGCTTTCTTGGCCTCAATTTGTCTTGTCTTTTGTCTTTTCTTCAACTCGGATTTGGAAACTTGTTCTCCGGTCTCTTCATCCAAGTAAGTCTTTGCGACTTGCTCAGCAACTTCGTTTACTGGGTCGGACATGGTGCAGGGTTTATCAGAAAGATAAGAAGTAGGGAAAATTTTTCGCAGTTTCTGACGATCTTCATAGAGGCCTGCGTATTGAAGCGACTCACCTTAGGAACCAAGAAAGTAGGCGAAAATTGCCTTCTTCTAAGACCGGCTCTTGTCATCGAGAAAGCTGTCGATTTCGTTTCATATGCAGCTGGCTGCAGTCCACCTATGATTATTTTACGTTTTATGCAATTGTATGTATTTCATCTCATATGTACAACTGCGCAAAACGCATGAAAATAATGTAAAAGCAGACACCAAAATTTAACTCAGCAAAATAAAGCCGAATCTTCAAATTAAGACTTGTTCACGGATATAAAAAACAGTTCAATGTATTACCGTTTTCGTTAGATTAAAGAAAAATGTCACGTATTCAGAAGGTGTTACGATACAACTTTCTGGTTCGCCTTGCTGAGGATGTACCGATTTTTGTGAGAACTTTTCTGTGAAAATTTTAACCACAAGGTAGGCGTACCACATTTTAGACAATGCCTTTCAAGACATCAGGCAAGGCCTATGAAGCTCCCACCGCTCATTCTATTGAAATAGAAGGCAGCGTTTTATTGTCTATTCTTAGACATACCTCTGAGAACTACCCCTCTCTCTATTCTGGAACCCTTTTGGGATTCGAAGACGACAGCGGTGCCGTGGACATCACTCATGCATACCCGTTCCCATACCCAGATCAATATGAAGGAGGATCTTTGCGTTCGAGAAGCGGAAACAAATACCAAAGCGAGATCTTGGAGACATTGAGGGATTTGGGCGAAGGCGTTGAATTTCAAGGTTGGTTCCAATCCACCATCTCTGGCAGCTTCGTGACTCCCCAATTAGTCGAAGCTTTGGCTCAACAGCAATTGGTGAGCAAAAACTTTTTCATTTTAATCCACAACATGGCATCCATCGGCAAAGATATCGAGTTGAAAGCATTGAGATTGTCTGAGAACTTCCTTACTACTTACTTGGATGGTAAGTGGAAGATTAAAGACTTGGAGAGCCACAAATTGTCTTTCTTGAACATCTTCGAAGAGATCACCATTAATGTTCACAACCAGCACTTAGTCAACTTATATTTGGCTAGCGCTGAGGAACCATCTACTTTTGGCAACTCCGAGAACTTGACATTCAACTCCAACTTCAACATGACCACACAGTTGTTGGAGAACTTATGCAACCAGATCGACTCATACAACTTTGATCAAACCAACTTCAACTACTACCAGAGGCAGTTACAGAAAGAACACACCAAGATTCTTCAGTGGAAACAAGCTAGAAAGTCCGAGAATGCTGAGAGAGCCAAGGTTGGAAAGCCGGAATTGGACCCAGAGGAATGGCAATCTATCTTCAAGTTCCCAACTGGACCCTCCAGATTAAATAACACATTGTACTCCAGGGCCATAGATGAGTCTGCTGATGATATCTTGAAGCAATGCGATGAGGAGTTGCTTAAGAGTTTTGCTACAGAGAGAAAGTTGACTGCCAACAACTAGGGCTGCTGGATTGAGGTATTGCACTTTAGATATGAAGAAAATTAATTACTTGAGTTAGACATTAGTAAACCGTAAACACGCGCTGAGACTATAGGTGCGGGCTAACTGAGAGAAGAAGGGCATGCTGAAATTCAAAGGGGAAAATTTCGAGCTTCTTCAGAATTCATTAGTCTCCAGGAAGATGGACTATCTTCAGTTATGGCATCATGTCAATGTGACTGGGTGTTCTTTATTATGAATGAGTGGCTTTTTATTGGTTTTCGGCGACGCAAAATCTCACCCGGCTCCTGCAGACCGTTAGATAGCGATACATTAGCCGAACACATTTTTTGTAAGCAGTGCCATCAACTACAAACACAATGGGAAGACCAAAGGTATGTCTTTATTTCAAAAAAATCTCCATTGTTCACGTCGTGACTAACAGATTTAGTATATATTGCTAGTAAGACATGGTGAATCCGAGGGCAACTGCGACAAGTCGGTTAATCGACATACACCTAATCATAAAGTTTGCCTCACTGAACAAGGTCACAACGAAGCAAAGCGTGCGGGTATTGTTCTCAGGGACTTTCTCTGCCAGCTAGAGGAAACTAAAGCCGGCTCAAAGAATCCTAGGAGTGTTCAATTCTATACATCGCCTTATTTAAGAGCTCGGCAGACTTGCAAAGGCATCATCGACGGCATCAGAGATGTTCCAGGAGTACACTTTTCCGTCAGTGAGGAGGCAAGAATGAGAGAGCAAGACTTTGGAAACTTCCAGAGTACTGCAGAGGAAACAGAGAAAATCTGGGAGCAGCGGGCACACTACGGACACTTCTTTTACCGAATTCCTTTTGGTGAAAGTGCTGCGGATGTCTATGATCGAGTGGCCTCCTTCAACGAGTCCCTCTTTAGACAGTTTCAAGCTGACGACTTTGCCAATGTGCTTGTCTTGGTCACACATGGAATCTGGGCACGTGTGTTTTTGATGAAATGGTTCAGATGGAGCTACGAGCAATTTGAGTCTCTACGGAATATACCCCACTGTCAATACCTAGTCATGAAAAGAGGTAAGAGTGACAAATTCAAACTAAAGACGCCCCTCAAGACTTGGGACGATCTTCCAGACTGCGCAGTTGAGGGAGAGGTGGCGAAAGAATTCACTCAAGAAGTCACGTTCAACACACATGGAAACATGCAACATCCCGAAGATCTCGACATTGCGAATATCTTGAAAGCACAGCAGGATGCGATACAGGAGAACAGGAAAGATCAGGAATTAAAGCACGCCTACGAACAGTCCAGGCTCAAATTCACGGCTTGCCATAAATTTGATAAGGAGTGTGCTAGCAGCAGGGATGAATTGCGTGTGGTCTCCGATAGCGAAGAGTCCGTATGAGAAGTTTCTCTGAATTTTCGGAGTATGAACTCAGCTATGTTGTCGGTTGCGGTGTCGCATGTCATGCGCCATATGAGGCCATGAGAAAGCTAGACTCGTAAGCGCATAAGTGAGACTCCATTGACCCGCGGCATGTTACCTTGACTTGGCTTGCACACATTGCCATATTTTAGTCTAGATGGCCACTTTTATTGGTTTGTGGCTGCAAGTAAACTTTCACATTTGTATACCATTATGATTCATTTTCGTTTATTACAGTGTTTTTAGCGCAAAATATAGAAAGTAGCGTATGTGTCGTTTCATGCAGGTACAGAGTATGTTTGTCTGGGGTGGCCTCGGAAGTGATTGGCCCACAGAGCGAAAAAGTATATAAAAGCGCGGAGTCCTTTGCATGCTCTAATAGAAACGCTATCTTAATTAGTACATCTATCAACATCTAAACATAATGGCTCGTCAATTTTTCGTCGGAGGTAACTTCAAAATGAACGGCTCTAAAGAGTCCCTCAAGTCTCTTGTTGACAACTTGAACAAGGCTGAATTGCCTTCCAACGTGGAGGTTGTCATTGCCCCCCCAGCCACCTACATTGCTCTTGTCGTGGAGCAAAACAAGCAAAAGACCGTGGAAGTTGCCGCTCAAAACGTTTTCGACAAGGCCTCTGGTGCTTACACCGGTGAGACTTCTGTTGAGCAATTGAAGGACTTGGGCGCAACTTGGACTTTGACTGGTCACTCCGAAAGAAGAACCATCATCAAGGAGTCCGATGAGTTTATCGCCGAGAAGACCAAGTTTGCCTTGGACTCTGGCATCAAGGTCATCTTGTGCATTGGTGAGACCTTGGAGGAGAAGAAAGCCGGCGTTACTCTTGACGTCTGCGCTAGACAATTGGATGCTGTCTCCAAGATTGTCTCTGACTGGACCAACATTGTGATCGCTTACGAGCCTGTCTGGGCTATTGGCACTGGTTTGGCTGCTACCCCAGATGATGCTCAAGAAGTTCACAAGGAAATTAGAAGCCATTTGTCCAAGACCATTGGTGCTGAGCAGGCCGAGAACGTGAGAATCTTGTACGGAGGGTCTGTTAACGGTAAGAATGCTTCCGAGTTCAAGAACAAAGCCGACGTTGATGGATTCTTGGTTGGCGGTGCTTCTTTGAAGCCAGAGTTCGTCGACATCATCAGATCTAGATTGTAAGACGATAGCTCTCTGTATTAAGCTAGGGTTAATGATATGATTCATGTAACATTATGTAATTCTGGTGCAATATGGCGCCTCCTTCATAATCGTCCCACATCTTCCAGGAGGATATCTTCGATTTGATATCCTCAAGCGCTTCAAAGTACAAGCTCTTGGAGTCGCTCAAGAAGTGACGATCAATGGCCATGTCGGTCTCTATTAAAATTTGCTCGTCATCCAAAATTTCTATCAAGTCCCGGCATCCTTGTTCCTTTTCGGGAACCCCGTTTATGATATTAGAAAAAGAAAAGAACAATCTTCGCTCCTGTTTTTGAGTAATTGTGAGCCACCTCTTAGCCTGGTCCACCGAGCCTGTATATGAGTGAAAAACAAGCCTTGGTATTCCTAAAAAAGAAGTGCTAAGTGCATCGAAGAGAGGTCCGTGTGCTTTGACACAGTGGAGCGAAACAGGCCGATTGAATTCCTCAGCTAGCTGAAGGTTCCTCTTGAATACCGTCATTTGGTGGTCCATCAGTGTTTTAGCAGACGTGAGGCTTACTCTCTCGACTAGAGAGTAAGGATTCCCAAAGTACCCATTGGAGGGGATGCGAAAGAGTTTATCTAGGCCAATCTCGCCTATTCCATATAGCCTGCCACTCAGCTCACATTTGCGAGCAAGACCTCTAATTTTTTCCATGTAGGTTGCTAGATCTATGGGTTCTGGAAGATTTTGGAGCAATTCATCGGTCAAGTTCAGAAGTACCGAATTGTAATGGTCAAATTTGGTGGAGTATTTCCCAGACGAAAAAAGATGTGCATACCAAGGATGTATTCCAAAGTACGGGACGATGACATTGTGCTCGTCAATTTCAAGCACCTTTTCAAGGAACTGTAGATCCAAATGATTCGTGGACATGAGATTGAAAAATGCTTTGACATTCAGTCTTGTATCAGATGTTACTGCCAGATAAAAATCTCGTGGGTTCCCTAACACACCGGCAACATCGATATGGCAGTGGCAATCCATGAGATTCACAGCCTGCATTGACCCTTTTGATGACATTTGTTGGCAACTCTTATACCTTATTTGAGACTATCACTGCACTCGAAATACTCAGAAACAACTCTTTCGATGGATGTAGAGCAAGTCCTTAAGTGCATGAGGAAGCACTAATTTCGTGCATGTTGCTCGGATCGGTTCGCGAATCATGGAGAATGCGACTTCTAGCCGGTCTCACAATTAGCTTTTTGAGATTGAATACACGAGGTCACTTAGCAATCTATCACAAACTAGCTAACACACGATGGCTGTAATAATTGGCTCACTGTAAGTAGAACACTTCCCAGAAGCTCAAATCTTTTGCTTACTAACTTTCAGTTTCTTGCCATATACTGTGAAATTCGAGGTGAGTGAAGAAGACGACGAGTGCTTGTCGAGCCCTAGCCTTGCCTTCGAAAACGCCCCCAATTCCCAAACAGAACCCATTTTGAATGGGGCGCAGACTTTGATTGACGATTCAATCCTCCCTTCATTGAGTGCGGCGGCATCTCTGGGTGCTGTTCCCAGTGCAATTAAAGCCGAGCCTGATCAAAACTCTCCAGAGGGCTTCTTCCTTGAGAAAAGAAACTCATCGTCTGCGGGTTCTTCGAGCGCAGATGCAGCAAAAGAAAGAAGAGGATCTCATTTGATCCAGCCTCGTTCGAGGTTTCGGAGCCTGATTCCCGGAAGTCTGGTGGTCGAGAAGAAGAAGTCCGTGGATGGTATGCCTAGCTTGAAGATTAGTCGCTCTGGTACCACATCGATGCCAAACAACGGTTCTTCACAGCCAGGATCATTTTCGGCACCTCTGGAACATGATAAACTGGGCTCTTTCAAGCCATTTGCGGGTTACACATTTGGAAACGAAAGCAACAATTCACTCGCTATTTCTGAAGGTGAAGATCATCCGACTCCAAGCAAGAAAAAGACGAGAACGTTTTCATCCTCTTATGAACCCTTTGCCGATTCTGGCATCATGGATGATGAAGATGAAGATGATAAATCAGAAAAATTGGCCCCGTATGGCGGATTCTCAAGATCCGACTTAGAAGATGTGCTACTCAAGCATGACACACTTTTCGAGACAGCTCCATGGAAAATCGTGAAATCTGCTAATGGCAATACATCACTATTCAACGCGATGGACTTGGTTTCTGAGAAAGGGATTGTGAAAGACTGCAAGTGGGTGGGCGCAATGTCCCTGCCCATCGATGCGATACCAAGTCAAGTCTTGAGCGATATTGGTGAAGACTTGCACAAGAACTACAACTGTGAGGCGACTTTTATCGATGATTTCACATTCCAGGGTCACTATAAGTCGTTCTGCAAGCAGATATTGTGGCCCACTCTACACTACCAAATTCCCGATGACCCCAAATCGAAAGCTTTCGAAGATCATTCCTATAAGTACTACAAGAAGGCCAATCAATTTGTGGCTGAGAAAATTATCGAGACCTACAAAAGGGAGAAAAACCATCTCTCGCCGGACGACCCAAACAATGTCATATGGATTCACGACTATCATCTTTTGTTGGTTCCCCAAATGATACGTGAGAAGTTACCTGACGCCAAAATCGGGTTTTTCCTACATGTGTCGTTTCCCTCGTCCGAAGTTTTCAGATGCTTGGCGCAGAGAGCACCTCTTCTTGAAGGTCTCCTAGGCGCAGACTGCATCACCTTTCAGACTGAGGAATATGTGAGACATTTCCTCCAAACATGCAGTAGGATTGTTTTGGCCGACTCTAACGAGATAGGTGTTATGTTCAAAGGAAGGCTCTCAAAGGTGAATACAATTCCCGTTGGTATTGATGCTCCACACTTGCTCGAAACATTGAATTCAGAAGAGGTGAAAACATGGAAAAAGATGATTAGAGGACGTTGGACAGACCAAACTTTGATTGTATCCCGTGATAAGTTGGACAAGCTTAGAGGCGTGAAGCAGAAGCTATTGGCTTATGAAAGATTTCTCAAAAGCAATCCCAAAAAAATCGAGACGATGGTTTTGATTCAAATTTTTTTGGGGTCACCTAATGATGAAGATTACGCTTCTGAAGTCACTCAAATCATTTCGCGGATCAACTCACTTGCCGATAACCTCTCAAGCGCTCTGCCAGTTGTGGTTCTTCATCACGATATTTCTTTCGTGCAATATCTAGCCCTTCAAAGCGAAGCCGAGCTATTCATCGTCTCCTCTATGAGAGAGGGATTGAATTTGACCTGCCACGAATTTATAGTGGCCACTTCAGAAAAGAAGTCTCCACTCATATTGTCCGAATTCACCGGCTCCTCGCATCTTCTCAGCTGCAAGGGTGAAGGTGCTTTACTCATCAATCCATGGGACATACGGGCATTTAGTGATACTATCGAGTTGGCCCTTAAGATGGATAAAAAGGAAGCTGAGAATCGCTGGAAGAATTGCTACGACATTGTTCTTAAGCATGACTCATTGGATTGGGTCGGAAACTGCTTACTTTCTATTCAAGAAGGATGGAAAAGTAATCAGCAGAAAACCTCTACGGATATGAAGCCTTTCACTCGTGAAGTGTTTGAGTCATTTTGTGATGGTAAGAATAAGAATCTATTCATCATATGCATTGATGACTTGGGTCACGGAAGCAGCAATGGTAAAGTGCAAAGAAGCGCTTTGGAGCTTTCGCGAATTGCTACTGCTCTTTCCGATTTATTAACGGATGAGAACTCTCATGTATTCTTCATCAGTTTCATGAGAAGGTCTGAGTTGAGTCTCATCTTCAAAAACTTTCAAAATTTGGGTCTCATTGCTGAGCTTGGGGGCTACATCAAACTTCCCATGAAAGACACATGGGTTTCAATCAATAAAGAAGAGCACTCCAAGACATGGGTGCCGAGAATTGGGCAAATGTTTGAAGACAAATCTGAAAGATTACCTGGCTCCAAATTGATTGTGGATGATTGTACGATCAGACTCAACGCACACCAGTCTATGATACAGGACCCAAAACGGAGCTTGGACGTTATGGGCGACTGTGTTCAATATGTGAACAATTTCTTCAGTGATTCTGAAGGCTTACATGCCACGATTTTCAATGACTCCGTGATAGTGCAGCAAAGGGATAAGCCAGTCCAGGCTATGAAGTTCCTTTTAGCGTATTATTCCTCGCAAATGTCACCAGCAGCATTGATTGAGCGCTTCAGCTTAAAACGAGCTGACTCGTATTCAGATGTTCCGGAATACGACGGCAAGATGCAGGAGGCACCCAGTGTCAAACTGCCTATCAACGGTGAAACCACACAAGGATTCTTTTATGCAGGCGGTTTAAACCCTATCGATGAAGATATATATGACTATATTGCCAACCATGGAAAAGACAGTGGGTTGCAATCAACACTTACTGTTGCTGTGAGAGACGGTATCAAGCAGGGAAGGACATCAGCAAAGTATAGTACTTTGGGACAGAATGAGTTGCTTAGTATCCTTTCTAAGAAATAGTTCCATTTATAGCCGGCCTAAAAATCATACATGAGCAAAATACACGATCAAAATTGCTCGTCCTTGTAGCTTAGAGCTGCAAGTCTGTTGAGCTCCTCGAAGCTGGCGAAGAATTTTTGTTCTTCTGACTCTGGGATGGCCTCAATTCTGTTCCAGAAGTAATTAAGAAATTCGTCCTCGTTAACGGTGTTGGTTCCACTTGGCCGGTTGACAAGCCAGAGGGACTCCTTAGATTTTTTATGAGTTTCACGGTCATCTTCCATGCGTGCCAAAATTTGTTTCTTAGAGAGCAGGTTTTCATTCACTTTTTTAGTGGCGTCGGTTTGTCTGGAGGGCCGAATGACAAACATACCCTCCTCGTTGATTTTGCTGTCATCAAAAGGCCCGTTTTTCAAGAGTCTGAGACGCTCGTAGTGACTTTGCTGTCTTTTTTTGAGCAAAATCTCCCACGCCTGCGAAATAGGATCGTTGTTGTCGAAAGTCAACTCGTCAAGGATTATGTCGGGATATGGAATATTCATCTGCACATTTTCGAGTTCTTCTGGAGAAAGTAAAGAGGACACGGACAAGAACCTGGCATCATAGTCGTCGTGGTTCACGTTGAGTGTGTCAGAAATATGCCTCAAGTTATTGTATATGTTGAACAAATTGGCATTGTTCAGTGTTGGCAAAACTTTGATCATGATCTTTGGCAATGAGGTTTTCAAGATATGCACATATGGGTAGTTGTATATTGAGTTGAGTTGCTGCGAGATATTGAACGACTCATGAATCAAGACGTCTATGAATTGGAATATCGTTGACTTGGTGTTCAACTCAACTTTAGCGTCATCGAGAATGCCCATGATGGCATAGAACAAGTAGTCTTCACTCTCGAAGTTTTTGAGGGCAAAATGTGCAGCCTTTAGAAGGGCCGGCATTTGAGGCGCCAAGTTCTTGAGGATCTGGACGAACTGAGAGCTCGTTTCGTAAGAATCCATTTTGGGCTGTAGACCTTCGACTGATGTGCATGAAATGTGAATTCGGCCTGCACAAAAACCCGTACACCACGAATTTCAGCCTTCCACTAACTTGCAACTACGGCTTGCTCGTAACAAAAAGCCTGGTCTGAAAGTTGGACAACTGCAGGGACAGTGCCATTCTCTGGAAGAGTGAGTCATAGTACTCCACTGGCATATTTTATGCTGAGACGCACCATATGGCTACATGGTCGTAACAGTTGATAGTCTTATATGTGTTTCGGTTGGGCTGTTCTAGTGCCAGCAAAAAAGGTACTATTGATGTCTCAAAGGCGTTCTTGTTTGCTGCCCAACCTACATACGTGTGGTGGCGAACCCGTACACCTGGGAGGAGACTTAAAATTTTTCCCTCTCTCCGCGCTTTTTCGATCACATACTACAACACAATGGGAAAATCGTCCAAAGGAAAGGGTGGAAAGAATAGAAGAAAGGGAAAGAACGTGAACGGTGGCCAGAAGAGAGAGTTGATCCTCACGGAAGAAGGCCAAGAATACGCTCAAATCACTAAGATGTTGGGTAACGGTAGACTCGAGGTCAGCTGTTTCGATGGCATCAAGAGAATGGGTCACATCAGAGGCAAATTGAGAAAGAAGGTCTGGATGGGCCAAGGTGATATAATCTTGGTCTGTTTGAGAGATTTCCAAGACGACCAATGTGACGTTGTGCATAAGTTCAACTCCGACGAGGCCAGAACCTTGAAGAACATGGGTGAGTTACCAGAAAGCGCCAAGATCAACGAAACAGATACATTTGGTGCTGATGACGAGGAGGAAGTCAATTTCGAGTTCGGTGACGACGACGACGACGATGAAGAAGACGACGACGAGTTGGATATTGATGACATTTAAGGCTCATTAGCGCATTCTCTACATTCTATTTAATCACATAAAACTATAACTGGAGCGACAAGATGGCTAGGAAATTCGTAACATGTAGACTCAGAAGATGACAAAGTTCTACAGAAGTGTGCAAAATTGGATATATTATTCTTATATTTAGATTATGCAAAAGGTTTAGTTGACCAAAGTGGAGGCAGTGGCAGACTCGTACTTCCAGTTAGGAGGCAAGACAGCGACGGTTCTGTAGTATCTAGCCAATCTGTGGATTCTAGACTCGATCAAAATCAATCTGAACTTGGAGTCCTTGTCCTTTCTGTTTCTCTCCAAGTGCTTTCTGACGGCGACAGCCTTCTTGATCAAGAAGTACAAGTCCTCTGGGATCTCTGGAGCCAAACCGTTAGATTTTAAGATTCTCAAGATCTTGTTACCGGTGACAACCCTAGCTTGGGAAACACCGTGAGCATCCCTCAAGATAACACCAATTTGAGATGGGGTCAAACCCTTTCTGGCGTACTTGATGATTTGCTCAATGATCTCGTCAGAAGACAACTTGAACCAAGATGGAGCGTTTCTCGAGTATGGGAGAGCGGAGGATGAAATACCCTTTCCCTGTCAAAGTTAGTATAAATTCCACGCGGAGGAATTTCCAGCATAGTATCCAGGAGGGCCTGAAACACTGACGTCTTTGATTTGGCTGATGATTGTAACCTCCTGAGAGAGATTAGCTCCAAGCCAGGTCAAAAATATCATTGTTGGTCTACAAATAGCGGAATCGACCAGTGTGTATCACATCTCTACCCTTTTTACCTCGACCCCATATAGATGAGGTGAAGGCGCAAATGAGGCGGAAAGGTATCAGATACCAAGAGCGGAACGAAAAATATCTAGTATTCTTCACTCTTGGCAAGACCCTAGTCCTTAGAGGTGCACCGGACCGACCCAAGTCACTATCTAACCATACCATGTCTTTAAGAAAGAAAGAAAGTGTCACATACAGATGAATGCATACGACCCATGGCTGCTGATTTTTTTTTGGAGTTGTAAGAAAAATTATCAAAAGTGCGAGTCGATGGGACTATATATGTGAGAAAGATTTTCACTTTTCAGCCCGCGCACTACCAAGTACGATGAGACCGCGAAACGGTCTCTCATTTACTCCGTGATGGCAGATACGTAGATGCGCTGAGTGTATTGTATGGTGCCATTGAAAGTGGTTTAATTCAAGAGAGTTTCGAAGTCATCGAAGTCCTCTTCCTCGGTGATGTCTATTAACCTGTTTGTTAGTGCATATGTTAATCGAAAGAGCCGCTGGGCAGATTCGAAGGTCATCCGTGTGCCCTGAGGGGGCTCAAATTGGCTGAAGCCTCGAGTGCCGGAGTCTTGAGACGCAACTGGTCGGTAGAATAAAATGAAATATACGTACTGTGAAACTCCAGCCTTTTCCCGAATCAACTCCACGGCACCGGCGTATAACATCTTCGCCTCTTGGCCGCATGTGGGTGGTCTCCAGTAGAGTAACACCAACGGATTCTTGAGTCTTCCATCGGAGGTTTTCATTGGGTAAGAGAGAACCACGTATCTTGGGCTGTTATCTGGAAGCTCCTCGATCAATTCCTCAAAAGATCCCACTGGGTCATCAGATTCTCTGACGATGTCGTTTGTGTTTTTTTGAATGCAATCTGAAGTTAGTATAGAAAATCAGAAGCTTATGGGATGCACATACAGATCACAGCTTGCATGGAGGTTGCCCTTCCGCTGGCGAACCTGAATTTCCGGAGATCGGAGAGCGTCTCCGAGCTAAACGAGTATAACGATGGGGCCTTTGGTTAGTATCGGCATTGAAGACTCCGAATCGAAGCCAGCGCACTCCCAGGCGAATTCGGCTCCCATTTCGGGGAATACATTGGGCATATAAGCTGGAAGTCACATACCATTGAAATGTGTGGAGTAGTACGTCGAGTTCGCGGGTGTGAGCTGGGGTCAAGTGCGCGTATGCATGCACTTATAACGCCATAAAAATAGCGACATAGCCTATATCACGGGCGAGAAAATCGTACGGATATAACCATCGGTTGGAATAGCAACCATCGCTGATGCTGTGCTTTACTTCCTACATTATGCACAGGTCACGAGACTGTTGCGATAAGCAAGCTGGGCCGCTGTACCATTCTTCGCACTCAAGCGTCCCAATCGGGCCATGTCATAAACACACGCTTAGTCGCTTAGCTTCAAGAAATGTTTTGTGCTAGTGCTCACTACTGTAGTCTTCCCCAGCAACACTCGATCCATAAACAATACCCATACAGACAAGCGTATCAAACAAAAAAAGCGAGCCACTCTTTGCATCTTATCCTTCCATTTATTGCAGAACACAACTCAAAAATGTCAAGAGCACGACTGAGTATACCCATGATCGAGTTCTTAAAAAGTATGTATCAACAATGTGGCACCAACAATAATTCCAACTAACACCCAGATCGCATATACCTTGGAGCCTATGACTACGTTCCGGAGGACACTGCAGACTTAGTGTACTTCACTGTGGAGGACTCCCTTCCTTATAATGCTTTCCATTTGGACTTTGGCCCTTTGCACATTGGAAGCCTCTACAGGTTTGCGGTCATTTTGCATAATATTTTGAATGAGGATGGAAATCAAGGTAAGGCAGTCGTCTTTTACAGCTCCTCATGCCCAAAAGAAAGAGCCAATGCTGCATGTATACTTGCCTGCTATATGGTGTTGGTGCAGTCATGGGCGCCTCATCAGGTATTGCAACCAATATCACAAGTCGAGGTGCCTTTCCTGCCATTCCGGGACGCTGGTTATTCGTCAGCTGATTTTGAAATCACCATTCAAGATATTATCTACGCATTGTGGAGAGCCAAGGAGAGAGGAATGATTGATTTGACCACCTTTAATTTGGAGGAATACGAGCAGTATGAGAGAGTGGACCAGGGTGACTTCAACGTCATCTCTAAAGACTTCATTGCATTTGCTTCTCCCCAACAAAGTTCCAGGAAGCCAGGAGCATTGAATGAACCCTTCAAAAAGGTCTTGAGCTATTTCATGAGCAATGACGTGCATTTGGTAGTCCGACTCAACTCTCATTTGTACAATGCTGAAGAATTCACCAAGCGCAATATTCAGCATATTGATATGATCTTCGAGGATGGAACCTGCCCCACCTTGGAATACGTCCACAAATTCATTGGCGCCGCCGAATGCGTAATCAACAAAGGTGGTAAGATCGCAGTGCATTGCAAAGCTGGATTGGGGAGAACCGGCTGCCTTATAGGCGCTCACTTAATTTACACTCATGGCTTTACTGCAAATGAGTGCATTGCATATATGAGGATGATCCGCCCCGGTATGGTGGTGGGACCGCAACAACATTGGTTGTACTTACACCAAAACGAGTTTCGTAACTGGAGGCATACAATGTGTTTGGACAACCGGCCCGATCCCTTTATTGGGGGTTTGTTCTCGTTGGTGCCTTATGAGGAATTGAAAGCCAGGCTCAAACAAGAAGCAAAACAAAAGAGACAGCAACAGCAGCAGCAGATGAATTCGTCGTTCAACACAAACTTTGACTCGTCATTTAATACTCCGATCAGACGAAGAAAGATTAGCGGAGCGCTCGCGTCTAAGATACAGAGTGTTGTCCCAGTGGAATCCCCAGGCCAGCCAAGAAAGTACAATGAAGCCGCTTCCGCCATTGGGCATGATGTCATCAACAACTCCGACGAGGAGAACACTGGCGACTTAATGCAAGGAGTGGTGGACTCGTCGACTATAGTAGAGCAAGAAGTCCACAACGCAGACGGCAAGATCATGTCACCTAAACGAGATTCCAGTGACTGGAGAGCCTTGAGAACACTCTCCAACACAAACTACAACCAGCCATCCTCATTGACTAAGACAACGACTACTACAACTACAAGAACAGTGAGCACAACTTTGACGCTGTCCCCCACGTCGCCCAAAATTCCCAAATCCCGATCAAGCCTCAAAGTGAATTCTGGGATTCTTCCTGGAAAAAACGCAACCCGAGTGCACTCTGGCGGCATCAGAAAGGTGAGCGGGAGAAAATGTTAAGGTCTGTACTTCTCGTCTCGTCACATTAATTGCTAATTTGTAACTTAATCACGTATATTTACTCCTGGTACATTATTTGCTGGAGATGAAAATCTGGGTCATCTCTATGCTTGAACACAATTGTGTCGTGGTCATTGAAAATCACAGTCTGGATTACCAGGTCATCTTGAATGGGCACCCATTCGTTCGAGTATGGGTTCTCTTTTACCTTCGGAAGAGCGAGTTGAATGTCCCCAGGAGCCAATTGAATTGCATCTTGTTGCCCCAGCTCAATGGGCAGATCCTCCAAAATGAGGCCCCCTGACGAGTTGATTGCGCTCACTAGCTGGTGGGAGCAATAGCTCACCGTCTTGTTGCTCTTGTCATCAAGCCAAAGAGGCACTACATAGCACGAGCGCTCGCGTTTGAACTTGATGATGGTTATGCCATGCCCTGCAGTCTTGCCGTTAGTAAATTTTGCTGTTTGGCCTTGACTTAAGTCACACATACTCCGGCCATGTGATGAGTATGTCAGTGATGAGTACTTCCGCGCATTGGCTCACGCGCAGGGAACCCGCGGCTCAAAGAAGCCTTTGCAAGTGCCTGGTAATCCGGGCTGAACGCTACAAACATTGGCTGCATCATTAGCAGCGTCAATGGTACGAAACGGCTAGCAATCCTATACTTCTAGCACTAATTAGATATTGTAGCGATGAAGAAGAGCCCGCTCTTATTTTCACATCCACTTCCTATATGCATGGTGTTGTCATCAGGTGAGATAAGCCGCATCTCAGTGTAGAGAGAGGGCTTATGTTGAACGACGTGCATCCTAATGACAACCAAGAAAAATGTTAGAACGGCGCTGGAAATGCGTCGCCAAGACTTGAGACGCAGCATTCCGGCCACAGTCCCCAGTAAGGTCGGGCTCGTTGTTAGATGAAAATCCGAGAAAATTCCGGCTAAATTCCGCCAAAATTCCGCGAAATTTCCGCTGCAGGATATATAGTGCTCTAGAATGGCCCCATCACGTATATATCTTGCTCAAGGCCCCACCTATCCCCAAACCGACCATTAATTAATATGTTAGCCAATTCTGACTCACTAGCGGTCAGCCCAGAGAAAAGAGTGCATGTGTCTGTCAACAACCTAGGGGTTGCTGTGGCCTCCAAGGACACGGAGTCTGGCGCCTTCAGAATCTTGGATTCCGTCTCTTTCGACTTGCCACAGAGCAATATGATGGCCATTATGGGTGGCTCAGGAGCCGGAAAAACTACGCTTTTGAATGTGTTGGCTCAAAGAACCAATGTCAAATCCAGTGCCTTGAAGTTCTCAGGCTCAGTTACATACGCCTCGAGCCAGGAAAAGGCTAGGGTTAATACCGCCTACATGGTACAGCAAGACCTCTTCTTGCCCGGCTTGACCCTTTTAGAAACTCTACGCTACCAAGCGGACTTAAGGCTTGGATCCATATCTAAAGACTCGCGGAGCGAATTGATTGCTACGTTGTTGGAGTTGTTGGAATTAGAACATCGCAAAGATGAGATCATCAAGACATTCTCAGAGCAAATCAACTTATCGGGAGGAGAACAAAGACGTGTATCGCTCGCAATCCAATTGTTGAATAAACCAGAATTGCTATTCCTAGATGAACCCACAACCGGCTTGGATACCTCGTCTGCCCTCACGATGGTGTCTGTTCTCAGGAAGTTGGCCTCGCCGGAAATTGGCATTACTATAATCATGCTGATTCATCAGCCTCGTGCCGAAGTTATCGACCTTTTTGACAAATTATGTGTTTTGACTCGTGGAGGAAGACTTGTTTATTTTGGCTCTTTGGCAGACTCTGTGCCCTATTTCTCTCTTCTAGAGGGAAATGGCGTCATTACCAAGATTGAAAATGCCCAGGATTCGTACAACACCTTGAATAGAATCATGAACCTGCTGGTGAAGGACACAAGCTCTGCGGAGAAGGAGGCCGAAACTTCTGCAGTCACTGATAGCCTTGTCAACAGTTGGAAGCAGCACCATTCCGTGGTCTCTAAGTTGACCACAGAACAAGAGGCTGCGCAGTTCCGTGAGAATCTTAAGGTCTTCGAACCTTTGGACCCTCTACCATTATACCGCGAGCTCTACGTGCTAGTGAGAAGAACCATTTTAATATCCTTGCGTGACCACTACTCGCTCATGTCGCTTCACTTGGGTGCCCTTTTGTTGTCCATAATAATTGGATGGCTTTTCTTCAAGCCAGATCCAAGTTTGTCGGGAATTCGGTCCATTACTTCTTGCTTGTACGCATTGCTCGAAGTTGTTGGTTTCTCACCGCTCACCATGGAAATTGCTCGGCTCTGGTTCTCTGACGGTACGTTTTTTTTCAAGGAGTACAGAGAAAACTGCGTCAGTGCCCCTGGATTCGTCATTTCCAGGCGCTTGGGCAAATTGTTTGTCGAGGATGTTCCCATGGTGTGCATTTTCACAATAGTCACTTACTTTATGTGGGGCTTGCGTCTTGGCGAAAACTTTCTGGACTCTGGCGATGGTTCTTTCTTTGGAATCTACTTCACGCTCATCTTGCTAGTTGGTATTTGCTCAATGTCGCTTGCTACATTCTGTTTTGCATTGTCTTCTGACTTCTCAATTTCCATCACTTGCATGAATGTTATCTACCAGTTGCAAAATTGCGGTTGTGGTTACTTCGTGAACTCTGCTACTATGCCAGTTTATGTCCGCTGGGTCAAATATTTGGCATTCTTTTGGTATGCATTCGGAGGACTTGTTTCCAACCAGTACACTGACTGGCTGGGAGATTGTCCGTACCCTTCTTCAGACGCTAGGTGCTTGGAATATACCGGGAACTATCAACTCGAGATCCTCGGGTTCCCTCAAGGCTGGACAGGTGCTCCTATTGGCTACTTGGTCCTTTGGGTAGTTGGAATCAACGCCGCAAGCATTATCATTTTGAAGTATAGAAACTACGACGTCGAGATTGCCAAAAAGAAAAAGAACAAGATTGGTGGCAGCGATGCTTCTACTGCCGAATTGAAAGGTCTCATGCTGTCTCTGTCGCTGTTTGATGAGAAGAATGCAGATGCTAGAGGCGCTTCGATTAGCTTGCGTGACGTTACTTTGTCGGTTAAAGTAAAGACCTCTCAGAATCCGTTCTCCAAAAAGGAGGAAAGAATCCTTTTGAATAACGTCACCGCTAATTTCAAATCAGACTCTGTGAATGCCATCATGGGCCCTTCCGGTGGAGGAAAGACAACGATGTTGAAGTTTTTGGCCAACCGCTTGTCAAGGTCCGACTTTTCACGCAATGGATCAGTGCTCTTAAATGCAAACCAGGAGATCACCCCTGCGAAATTGGGTGTTATCTCTGCGTTCGTTGCTCAAACTGATGATTTACTTATTGCAGAATTAACAGTGAGAGAGACGCTCTATTATCAAGCCCGTTTGAGACTCCCGTATGAGGAGCATTCAAGAATCCCACAATACATCAATCAAATTCTTAGAGTCACTGGCCTTTTGGACTGTGCCGAGACGCCCATTGGAGATGCGGCCACAAAAGGATGTTCAGGAGGAGAAAAGAGAAGAGTTTCTATTGCCATTCAACTATTGAGCAAGCCCAAAATCTTGTTCTTGGACGAACCCACTTCTGGCCTTGATTCAGCATCCTCTGTTACCATTTTAGCTCTTTTGAAGCAACTTGCGCAGTCGGGAACCACCATTATCACAACACTTCACCAGCCAAACAAGCTGATGTTCAAGCTGCTTGATTCTTTGGTGCTTCTAGCTCGTGGAGGATTTGTGGTTTACGATGGCCCCACGATATGCCTAGCATCTCACTTGGAAAAGATGGGCTATAAATGCCCCGCTACGGTAAATTTGGCTGATCATGCTTTAGACTTGGTGTCTTTAAATTTCACAGAAACAAAGGAGCAACTGCAAGCCAGAATTGAGTATCTCATTAAGGAATGGGGCGTTCGTGGACCGATATACGAAGAGAGTGATTTGATTGAGGGACCTGTGGACTTGAAGAGTTTCAAAAGAGCTAGTGTTCCAATCATGGTCACTTTGAAAGCCATTTGTTCCCGACAATTCGTGGTGTCGTTCCGCAACACCAGTATCCTCGCAGCCCGTTTACTACAGGTTTTGATGCTTGGTATCATCTTTGCTTTGTTCTACTCGCCTCTCAAGCACTCTCAAGAGGGAGTGAGTGACAGATTGGGATTAATTCAGAACTTCACCAATTTGTTTTACTGTGGATTGGTCAACAATTTGTCTTTATTCCCCTCGCTGCGCAATTTGTTCCATCAAGAACACAGAGACAGAACCTATGGATCTGTGGTCTTCTCTCTTGCATACCTTCTTGTTGAATTACCTTTTGAGTTGTTTCCCAGCATCATATTTGCAGTGTTTTATGTTTTCCCGACTTACATGCCTAGATCAGCCGGATTATACTTCTCAGCTTTATACTGTTCCATAGCTTTGCTCAACTGTGGAGAGTCTGCAGGGATATTCTTTAACTCGCTTTTCACTCATATGGGATTGGTGACTAACGTCTTATCAAATTTGTTCATTGTGGGAATTTTTATGGCTGGTACTATGTCTTTACAAATGCCCGAGTTCTTCAGGGCCTGGAATTACCTCAATCCCTCCAAGTATGTGGTACAGATACTCACCAACATGGTCTTTGAAGATGAGACTTTCAGATGTAATGGTGGTTCGTGTGCGTTATCTACGGGCCAGGCTGTGTTGGACCAATATAACTTGAATGCAGATGTGAAGGCTGCATTCGGAGCATTAACGGCATGCTTTGTTCTCATGAGAGTGATTGCATTCTTCATGACCTGGGGCAGAGCCAAGTGGTTTCTCTAGACTAGAAAACCAATGTTTACTTTTTCAATGTTGATGATATATGTTAATGATTAATTTTAGGACGGGCTGTAAGATTTGTAAGATGACATGTCGCGTCTGCGAACTAGTGCATCGAATACCAGAGATACGCATCCTATGAACCGCCACACCGACTATGGGCCCCAATACCGCTCTCTCTTTCGAGCGATTCTACGTGGTATAAGGCAGGCTCGATCTCTACCGTCTGCGCTCGGAAGCGTGAAACATCCTAACATACTGGTTCAAAACGAGATCGCTAAGTTTGTCACCAACCCCGAACTATACCGTTATCACTTGTTTGCTGAAATCAGACAGCTTACATGGGAAGAATTTTCCAAGGACCTCCTTTATATGAAGGATGCAGTGGCTCTTTCCAAATTGAATGAAGGCCGGGTTCTTGTTGAAGTACTTGGAGACATAAAAGAGCGTCCTCATGAGACTGAGGGCTGGGGTCAGCTCATCGAAGCACTTGTCAATTACAGATTCAACCAATTAAAAAACTACAATTGGAGGCAACAATACAAGGACAATAAAACACTAATAGACCAAAGCCGATTCAAGGATGTTCCCGCATTGGCTGTGAAGAGAATTGTCTCTCGTGAGCTAAAGACCCGGCACACAGAGCCAAAATATTCAGCCCTCTCAGCATCACAGAAGAGTAAAGCTTACGACAAGATTGTTGAAGAAAGCAAGGAAAATGCCTCGTGTGTGGTGAGAAATTATATAAAGCGGATGCAACGAATGGGGAAGTTTCCAAACCCATACAAGCTACCCTACATGAGATCAAAAGTTTTGGCGCAGAGCCCCAACTTACCCGAAACTCTGGAGATTCTCCCTGGATCCACCAAGTTTTCAATAATGAAAGAGGCTTACGATTTGGAGCATATTGAGTCCATTGTCAAGCCTGAGATTGAGTATCGCATAAATGAGAGCCACTTTCTTGTGAAGTACTGTGAACTCGTCAACGAGAAGGGCCCCTACAAGGTACATTTGAGAAGCACAATGTCTGGAATCATGCCGGCATACTTCCTAAGATTGCCTTACCCTCAGATTCGGCAGCTCAAAAACCTAGCTTTGGATATCAAGAAGCTGACCAGATCCATTCGCAAACAAATTGTGTGGAAGCTAGATTCTACCGCCACTAAAAGCGTTAGCGAGAAACGATACGGTGAAGGTTATGCAGTTAGAGGGTCGGGTGGCTTCTCCATTGAAGAGATCATGTTTCCCAGATCATATTACGAGACGTGGGCATCTGAAGAAGCTGCGTGGGAGTTTCGCATGGAGTTGCTGCGTCTTGAAACATATTACAAGAAGATCAAGTTGGGGCAGCCCGGCCTTGATGGCAAATTGAGATTGCTCTATGAGACAATCAAAAATTCTTGGCAGGAGCCGCTACTCATTGCGACACAAGAGATTGATAATGAGGTGGGCCAATATTTCGACAAGTACCGAATACTGACGGACAGCGAAGTTTGGGACCGTCGTAAGTCTCTACAAAACGATATGAATGCCAAGTATTTGGCATTAGTCAACAAGCTCGAGAGACTTGCCTCGCTTATTCAAGATAACCAAGTTGCCATGCACTCGGACCTCTTTCACATAAACCGGTCTGAGAAAAAGCTCGACGAGGACAGGATAATTCGAGAGGAGAGGTTGACACCCAAGAGGCGGCGTGGTATTCCTGAAAGATCTGCATCTGGAATTGGATATACACTAGGGGATGTGATGGAAGAAGCCGGGCTCAGGGGCTACAAAATGGGGGAAAAATATGACAGGCGACTCAATTTTGTCGGGTCCAAAGAGACAGATGCGGACACACTCAACCGTCAAAGCATATAGATTACGGTGAATTGTACATAAGTTTTCTGATTGGTCGTTAGATAATGGTTTATATGCTGGTCATTATTGTAGAAACTACGTGTTCAGGATACCGAACATGTTCGTAGGGTACCCCTCCACCACCCGGGAAGACGTGTCTTTATCATACTCCGCTTCGGAGCCGCTTTCACCATCAACCCCGCCTTCTTTCTCCACGATCTCAAAATCTTCAAGAAGCTTCACCAAGCCTGAAGTGTCCTTGTCTTTCTCCGCATCTGCCACGGAAAGTCCGTTCATCATTGCTATAACACCGCCGAGACTCACACCTTCTTGTCTCAATTCCTTATGCTTGGCTAACACCTCCTCGAGGCAAGTGATGTTGTTCTCGTACCAGGAGTCCGGCATTTGGGCGAAAGGAGGGACGAGCAAGATGTTTTTTCGGGCAAATAAGGCTTCCAGAGAGAGCTGGTTTCGGTAGAACATCGACGCCTGGTAGTGGTCCTTGCGACAGTATTGCGAGGAGTATGTGTTTGGAAGGATGAGAGACGGCTTCCTGTTGTAGATTTGGAACTTAGTGGAAACTGCCGACGAGCCTTTCGAACTGAGGGTTCTTCGAACGGCCACTTCAGGCGACATATTGCAAAGCAAATAACCACATTGATGCTCGATGTTTCGTTCTTCAATTACCTCGTCATAAGATTGTGGAGTGAAGAATCTGCTCAAGAATTTGAGCAAGGGTACGTCCACCGAATAGTCTAATACAAGAACGGCCACTTTAAGCTGTAACTTGGAGGCCTCTGCAGGAGATAAGAGTTCCACTTTAGGCAAGTCCTCGAGGTATCCTATGAAATTTTCAATGGTAAGAGTGTTCATTTTGATAGCGGCGATATTTCATTGGTTGGTGGACTTTTGACAGGTACCGTTGTTTCATTTACAAGCAGTGGTCTTATCTTTCGTGCCGAGTGATGATACATGTGCTTGCCTGCATACAAGAGGAGTTCCTAGTGGGGGCACTGGCACAAGAAAAAACTGATGGGTTGGGCTTTAAAAAGATACTAGCAGGAAGATTTACCGTTTGGGGTTGCTTTGGTAGTTTAATTGTCCGGTTGTGTCGATTGCACGTACGGAACGGGCATATAAGTTCGCACGTGACATGTGGGAGAAGTATCAGCGCTAGCGTTCTCATCCCAGGATATCCCATGAATGATACAAAAGACCCCGACTTTGGCCTCACAGCTTGCAGCACGTCTGCCTCACGCCGGGGCTCCACAAGCAGCGGTATACTGCCAGTGGTCTCAAATCATAAGAGACGTCTTCGCGTGTCCACAACCACATTGCTTCTCAATTTGATCCATAACGGCTCCAAAACAAACTTTGAGAAAGCAAAACCAAAGAAACGCATTTTGTCGCTATATCGACTTCTAGTTCTCGAGCTCAATCTCCCAGGAACGAATTCCACAAAAGCTAGCTCCGCAGCAGATGAAGAATCTATGACGAGAGCTTTCGAGCAGCTTCTGGATATGGTGAGGGTGCCGCTTAATTTGGAGAAGTTCATGACATTCGGGCTTCTAGTCTGCTTGAACTCGTTTCTTACGCTATTTACTCTTGTTCCCCTCAAGATTACTGTGGTAGTCAGCTCAGCTATCGCTGATTACGCAAAAACTTCCTTCAGTGACTTTTCGGTCATTACTCGCAAACTTCACTTCATAAAGCGAGATCTCATGACGTTGATCCTTATAATTGTGACTGTGGTTTTGTTGTCGTCTCCGATCTTGGAAATATCGAGACTCTATCACGACATCCGTGGCCAGGCTCATATCAAGTTATACGTAATGTTTGGAGTCCTCGAAGTTGCTGACAAACTTCTCTCCAGCACGTCACAGCAGATTTTCACAGTTATGTTGGGTATACCACTCAATTGTTTCTCCATCAACAACTATATGAAGTTGGCGCTCTTTGCCTTTATAACCTTTGCGTTTTTTGCTCTTCATTCATATGTTCTCATATACCAATCGGTATCCTTGCACGTGGCCGCCAATTCCTACTCAAATGCTCTTTTGGCGTTGCTCCTTTCAAACCAATTTGCCGAGCTCAAAGGATCTGTCTTCAAGAAATTCGAACGGGAGGGCTTGTTTCAATTATCTATGTCTGACCTTACCGAGCGGTTTCAGTTATCTATAATGTTGGTGGTGATTGCTTTGAGGAACTTGTCTCAATTGAGCAGCACTGAGCTAGGTCTCATTCCGGATAGCTGGAAGTCTTGGAACAAATGGCTTGGGGCTATATTCGGGCCCTCTGTGGTAGTTCTTGGCAGCGAAATTTTGGTCGACTGGCTTAAGCATTGTTATGTGATCAAATTCAACCGCATCAGGCCACGAGTCTATAACAACTTCTTATATGTCTTGAGCTGTGATTTTATGGAGATTTTCTCGCTGAGCTCAAAAACCTATACACTGCACGAGATTTCAGACTACGTCATCATGACAAGACGAATCGGTCTCCCCATAATTTCGCTTACCATCTGCTTCTTAAGGTTGTGCCTAAGCAACCTTCACTCAGTTTTCGCCCCAGTTTCGCTAAGCGTGGCCAATATTATAGGCAGCATTTCATTGCTTTCTTTGTCATTTTTAGCACTACTCGTGACCAAGCTCCTCTTGAGTTTGTGGTTGTTGAAATGGGCCAGAGCCATCAAGTGCAAGCATGAGTTTTATCAGACCAAATTGCAAAGCGATAGTGTGAAAGTCAAATCAGCTTCACCCTGCGAAGCAGAGCCTCCTACGATAGTGGAACTGGAAAGTAGTCTAGAGGGGACTGATCCCTTTCCAGTCGATCATACTAACTCATCAATTTCTCTGGAAGAATCAATTGATGAAGCTGCACCCTCGAATTCAGGCAATTTGGGCGTTTTCTGTGAAAGCCCAGACCATAGCATCACTCCCATTCTGGGTGCCCAAGCTTACATTGAAACCTCTTTCTTTCCTGGTATCCCGAACACCGAGCCTTCATCAATTAATCCAAGGACTAGGCATCACATGTATGACTTTGGGGAAAGCATTCCGCCTACTGTTGAAGAGCTTCGCAATAGTCAATTCTTGAAGAAGCGTAATTTCTCGGAAGCAACAAGCAATACTGCAAATCCGGACTCTCTTGACAAAGTCCATCGGTATGAGATGTCGAGCAAGCGAATCTGGTAGTCCAATTTCCTAATATTGGACATTCGTGACTATGATATGATATGTTCTTATAAAAGCTATATACAAGGTGTTAATTTATACAAGCAGGCTTACCGAGCTTTAGTCAACTGCTCTTTCATGATGGAGCTGATGTACTGAACCGTCTGAGGTCTTGGTCTCCTAACATTAGCAGCAAATGCCAAGCATCCTGTGAGAAGAGCAACGGCTCCAGCTTGATGCGCAGAGGCCAAGGGTATTGGAACAAGATAAATGAGGGTAGTGATACCCAAAGTTACTTGTAAGGTTACCAATCCCATCATAGCGTGAAAAGATCTCTTAGCACGTGTTGGCATGATTGCCTTGTTTCTCAGCACAAACAAATGACCGCCCAATATGGCAAAAAAAGTGCTTGTGGCCAAGATTCTGTGGACCAACTGAACCGTTGTGGGATTTTCAAGCAAGTTCCTCCACCACAAGTCAGAAAGGTCAGCTTTTCTTGCAAATACTGGAGACATGAGCTCGTTTTTAGATGGGAGGTAGTCATCTCCCATACTAGGGAAGGTATTGTATATCAAACCAGCATCTAAACCGGCCACCATTCCACCACTCATGGCGGTCATGAAAGTCAAAACAAGTAGTCCAAGGGCAATTTTTCTTGTCTTGTTTAACGCAGGGCTGCTAAGCTTTGCCAACACATCTGTCACCTTTTTAGGGTCGCTTTTCATGCCCTTCACCCAGGCGTTCTCATTGAAAACCTCCATGGCAGTCCATAAAACACCCAAATACATGAGAAATGCAGCGCTTAAGTGAGTGGTCAATCTGTATTGGGAGACAGTGGGCTTTGACTTTCTTTGCTCAAGTTGTTCTTCATCCAAGCCAGATTTCACCATCCACCAGCCAATAGCACCCTGCAACCCCAAAAGGCCCGTGAGGCCTATGACTGCCTTAGTAGTCTTACGACTGAATTTTCCCGATTTCCAAAAATAAAATGCAGGCAAAATAAAGAACATCCCGATGGCACGTCCAAGAAGCCGATGTCCCCATTCCATACCGAAAATGAACTTGAACTCCTCCATGGTTATGTGTGAGTTGAGTTGCCTGAACTCAGGTGACTCCTTGTACTTTCTAAATTCCTCTTCCCATTCCGTCTCATTGAGTGGGGGAATGGATCCAGTTACTGGTTTCCATTCCGTGATTGACAAACCAGACTCGGTTAAACGAGTGAGCCCGCCCACAACAACAATACCAAAAATGAGGCCAGATGTGGAAACAAGCCAGTAACCTGCGATTTTGCTGGTGATAGCTGGGTATGCCTTATGAGTGCCTTGCTTGACGGCACTTGTCGCATAGGACTTGGCAGTTGCTAGATTCCGTGCTGTGGTGGCCCACGGCGATGCATTGTTCCAGTGACTTCTGATTGGGTTTATCTGCTTAAAAGAGCTGAGATTGCGGCTTTTTGTGAGCAGGCCTAGGGATAGCTTTGGTATATTCAATATAGGAAATCGAAGCATTGGGGCGTTAGAGTTGGTGCGGCGGAACTAGCGCCATATAAATTGACGCATCACGTGCGCAATGATGAATCATCGGCACATCTTTATTTGCTAGAGGTCTCATCCGTACACCCCACGCGAGCTGGCTGCGACCACAAGCGCAAGATCATTTGCACCCACTCAGCTTTAGCTAGCAACTTTAAGTAACTCTGCGTTGCAAATTTATACCGATTAGCTACTCCGTAAAAGCAACAGCATTGACGATTTAGGATGATCCTAGATGAAACTAATACTTTTGCGAATGCAATATACATATACCTTATTATTCTATTCACAGGGATTTTCGTCGGCTCTCTTTTGGCATTCTTTAAAGAGTATATGAGCTCGAATAATGCCGTTTCTGAAGACCTAGAAAAAGCCTTTGATTCTTCCTCGGAAGTGAACAAAAGGGAATCACACTTTGACATTGCAGGTGATAGCAAAACGCCACACACCTCCATTGAGTGTAAGGTGAACTCAGAGAACCTGCCCAAGAGCTACTTGAAGCGGCTTAGATCCAAAAAGTCTTCTATTTCTAAGTCGAACACTTCCCCTAAAAATGATGATGAGAACATCAATCCTGCTTTCAGAAATGAGCTGGGACACGCAGTGGAAGCCAAGAGTCCTGGTTTAAAGGCGAAACGTCACATTAAGTATACGATGGAAGAGCTTGTTGCGGTGCTGACGCAAGTTCTCCAGCTACCAGAAAACACAGGCAAAGTGAAACTTTCTGTTTTGCTTCGCATGGAGATGCCAATCCCGCCAGCAATAGCTTTGTCAGACTCGGACATTAAAAAGAGCATTGACGAGATTCGCGCCCAAATTGGTAAAACCTGTGTTGCGACCAGTTGCATTGCGTTATTTAGGCTAGTGTGCATGTCGTCTTTTCGAGAGCCGTTTTCGAATAGTTGTCACTTTCGGGAGGAGTTCTGCGAGTTCATGTCTTACTTGATCGACTCCCTAACCATCTACAGCAGCACCACGGCCCAGCCACTTCTTCAGCTTTCCCTTGTTGATCTTGCAGCATGTTTCGCATGGGAACACTGGAATTCAAAATGGTGCGCGGTGGTGCCAGTGGCTGCGAAACCCAGTGAAGAACGGCTAGGTGATGAAGAATATTCAGATGCTGCGCCGAGACCCACTCATTCACGGGATACCGATTTTATTAATGACAGCTACGAGAATAATTACACAGGTTTGGCTACCAGCATTTTACAAGACAAAGAACGCATGATTGTTTTGCCCGATGTGGCGATTTTTCGGTTGCTTTGCAATTTATACTTGGGATCGCCGGCTATCGCCAAAAGTGTGAGGACCCAAAGCATTTACAAATTGAGTGCGATTTTCCACGCCTGTGCTAGTAGAACCCTTTGTGGGCAGCACCGCGAATTAATCGCCTTGTTGGCCCACGCAGTGGCCTCGGCACAACGCGATAGTTTGAAGGCATTCTTCTACGAGCTCTTCATTGACTTGTTACGGCCCCACGTCTTCTGTTGTGTGGAAAATGAGGATTTGTTTGCCAACGAATCACCAATCTACGAGCTCATATTCAAGGGACTTTGGACGGAAGAGGCTTTGCAGGTGAGAGAGAAGGCGTCAAGGGCCGTTCTTTTGCTTGGCGAGAGATTCGCGGACGTCAAGTCTTGGACCAAGTACATGAAGCAGACCAACGTGAACGCGGAACTTGGCTTGGGCCATATGGGAGCCCCGGGTTCTTGGCTGCAGTATAATTGTGACTGATGTTGGTGCGCTTAGCTCATAAGCGCATGCAACACTTCAGAGGGGAACTAAAGTTGTGTCGTGCGCAGACCTCGGATAACGGCGCGAGCTTCATGTGATAGACTGTATCATTCCCAAGACATTGATGTGCGACGGAGGAGGGGAACTTTGGGGTAATTGTATTCCAGAAATGTCTGCTGCTATTTTTTTCATTGACAAGAACTCTTATTTTCTGGTTTGGCCGGATTGTGGACTATTTCATGGGCTCTGGGATCAGCTTCTGCCGCCTGCCTCTGTCTGGCTGTGCACTCGGCCATTTTGCTTCAAGGTATTCCCGCGCGATTTGAACGTGCTTTTAATCTGACATGTGCGTGCACACTTTATAAACCCGCATCGTTTCCCGTTCCTGAAGCGTCGTACAATTTAACTCCTGCCGACTACTGCTTTTCCTGCTCTCCCTTAACTTCAATCAGAATCGCTTCCCTCGCAATTTCAAGATTCTTATAGCATGTCCGGACTTGAATTAGCTGCTGCTGCTGTGGTGGGCTCCCAATTGCTCGATGCTAAGTATCATCTTTCAGAGGATCTCAACTTGATTCGAAAAGTGATCGCCAAGTCAGTCCCACATGCATATCGTATGATGAGAAGCAGAGTCAGCTTCTGGTATATTTTCGAAAACTCAGTGGCAAAGCACCCGACTAACACTGCAATTGCTTTCTCTCGCCCTATACAGCTGCATGTCGTGCAAAAGGATTCCAATGGCTACCCTTTGTACGATGACCAATTCGAAGTCGAGACTTACACATACGCTGAGTTGTATGACATGATCTTAAGACTCTCCCACATTTTGAAGAATGACTACGGAGTTTCTTCGAAAGACACAATTGCAGTCGATTGTATGAACAAACCATTGTTTATTATTTTATGGTTCGCTTTATGGAATATCGGTGCTTTGCCGGCTTTCTTGAACTACAATACTAAGGGCAAGCCATTGGTACATTGCATCAAAATTGCGGGCGCCACCCAGGTTTTCGTCGACCCTGACTGCGCTGACCCAGTCAGAGAGACTGAGGATTTGTTGCATCAAGAACTTCCCAATGTTGGAGTGCATTACATAAATGAGCCCGAACTCCTCAGGGTCTTGAGCGACAAAACGAGACCCAAATACAGGGCGCCTGATGACACTCGTCGTCCTGAAGACAAGGACTCTTCCTGTTGCGCTTTGATCTACACCTCTGGTACAACCGGCTTACCAAAATCTGCAATCATGTCCTGGAAAAAGGCATTCATGGCCTGGGCCTTTTTTGGAAGTGTCATGAAAATTACTAAAAATTCCAATATCATGACTGCCATGCCCATGTACCATTCAACTGCTGCCATGTTAGGCGTGTGCCCGGCTCTCGGTAGCGGTGGAACTGTGAGTGTTTGCCAAAAATTTTCGGCTTCTACTTTCTGGACACAAGCCAAACTTGTCAAATCAACCCATATCCAATACGTCGGTGAAGTCTGCCGTTACTTGTTGAATGCAAAGTTTCATCCAGACCAAGTGAATCACCAAGTAAAAATTGCTTATGGAAATGGCTTGCGCCGTGATATTTGGAAGGAATTCAAAAAGCGTTTCAACATACAAGCTGTGGGTGAATTCTACGCCTCCACCGAATCTCCAATAGCCACCACCAGTCTTCAGTATGGTGATTTTGGTGTCGGAGCATGCAGGAAGTACGGAACCTTAATCAGTAGTGTCTTGGACACAACACAAGCCATTGTCAAAATGGAACCTGATGATGAGAACGAAATTATGAAAGACCCCAAAACTGGTTTCTGCGTTCGTGCCAATGCAAATGAGTCCGGTGAGTTGTTGATGAAGATTTTGAATGCGAAGAACATCGAGGGCTCTTTCCAGGGTTATTACGGCAATCTGAAAGCGACAAATTCCAAAATTATTAGAGATGTTTTTAAAAAGGGCGATGCGTGGTTCAGATCTGGCGACTTGTTGAAAATGGATGAAGATGGTTTATATTTCTTTGTTGACAGACTTGGAGACACATTCCGATGGAAATCCGAGAACGTTTCTGCCACTGAAGTTGAGAATGAAATCATGGGCTCTGGAGCCATCAAGCAATCAGTGGTTGTTGGTGTCAGGGTTCCCAATCACGAGGGAAGAGCTGGCTTTGCTGTCATTGAAACTAGTGATGGGCTTAGTGATTCAGAAGCTTTGGCAAAAATTTACGCTCATGTCAAGGAAAGTTTGCCGAAGTATGCTATTCCTCAGTTTATCAAGATTGGTTCTGACTACATACAAGCCTCTCACAACCACAAAGTGCCCAAGAATCAGTTCAAAAACCAAAAATTGCCAAAGGGTGACGATGGCAAGGAACTTATTTACTGGCTAAATAAGGATAAGTACGAGGAATTGACCGAGGACGCATGGGCTCAAATTATGAGTGGAGCCTCTAAATTATAAATGCTCAAATAGCTACAAGCATCAGTCTACGAGCTTCAAATAAAAATCAGCAATTGTATACTTCAATATAGACTACTTTAGTTTTTGCTGGAGATAGCGACGACACCGGGCAATTCCTTACCTTCCAACAACTCCAAAGAGGCACCGCCTCCAGTGGAAACGTGGGACAACTTGTCGACAACACCGTACTTCTTAGCAACAGTGGCAGTATCACCACCGCCGATAATAACAGTGTTACCAGCTTCAGCCGACTTGACAGCGTCGTCCAACAAGGACTTGGTACCAGTAGCGAACTTGTCGAATTCAAAGACACCTGGAGGACCGTTCCAGACGATGGTCTTAGCCTTGGCAACAGCCTCGGAGAAAAGCTTTCTAGATTTTGGACCAGCATCAAGACCCATCCAGCCATCTGGAATACCCTCTTCTTGAGTAGCGGTACTGGTCTTAGCGTCCTTGTTGAAGTCATCAGCAGTGACAAAGTCAACTGGCAAGACAATCTCAACGTTGTTCTTCTTGGCCTTGGCGATCAAGGACTCAACGTTCTTGGCACCAGCCTCATCGAAAAGAGAAGTACCAATTGGCATGTTGTCCAAGACCTTCTTGAAGGTGAAAGACATTCCACCACCAATGATCAACAAGTCGACCTTGTCCAACAAGTTGTCAATCAATTGAATCTTGTCAGAGACCTTGGCACCTCCCAAGATAGCCAAGAATGGTCTGGCTGGGTTCTCCAAAGCCTTGGCGAAGTACTCCAATTCCTTGGCCATCAAGAAACCAGCAGCCTTTTGAGGCAAGTCGAGACCGACCATAGAAGAGTGAGCTCTGTGGGCAGTTCCGAAAGCGTCATTGACGTAGACATCGGCCAAAGCGGTCAAACCCTTTCTGAACTTCTCAACGTCTTCCTTGGAGGCCTTGACCTTTTCACCGTCAACCTTTCTGGAACCCTCTTCCTCAATGTGGAAACGCAAGTTCTCCAACAAGAAGATCTCACCGGAAGAAGCACCGTCAACGGCCTTCTCGACTTCAGAACCAACACAGTCGTTCAAGAATGTGATCTTCTCCTTTGGCAACAAGGACTCCAATTCCTTGGCGACTGGGGCCAAAGAGTACTTCTCGACCTTTTCGCCGTTTGGTCTTCCCAAGTGGGAAGCCAAGATGACAGCCTTAGGCTTTTGCTCCAAAACGTACTTGATGGTGGGCAAAGCAGCAACGATTCTCTGGTTGTTGGTGATGGTAGTGCCATCAAGGGGAACGTTGAAGTCGACTCTGATGAAGACTCTCTTGTTGGCGAGGTCCAAATCTTTTACTGATAATTTGCTAGACAAAGACATTTTGAGTGATTTGTTTAATTGTGTCTTGAGTATTGGGATAAACAAAATTCTCAGTTCTGTTGCGGTGTAGCGCAACTCACGGAGTTTATATAATCTGATCGTGAGATCCTTTCCCCTCGGCGTTCATTCACCCGGGTGTCTACAGGCTCTAAAAACAACGTGAAAATCGCCCAAAAAAAGGTTTTTCGTGAGTGGAATTCCATGAAAGACCAATTCCCTTACTCTGCTGTCCGAAAAATCAATTGAATTGATTTGCTGGACTCTTTATGCATCTCGCAACCCATTTCACGGACTTCAGCGCCGGCAAAGTGGAAGTCTGAGTATGCGCTTACGAGCACGCAGGCTCGCGCACGTTCATATATCAGGAGACAACCGTAGATGCTCGGAGAAGTCAGTTTTGCTCTCCTTCAAAACTCAAATACGAGGAGGTCTCAAGACAGTTCTTGATCTCAAATTGGCGAGATTTTTGGTGTCGTAACTGTAGTTGCACTCTTCCCGAAGTTTCTAGAACGTTCTGTATATAACTGCCACCGCTAAGGGTTCTTGACCACTATATAGCACGGCACACTAGTACGAACATCTGCCAAGGCAACATGGAGAAGTTATTACAATGGTCTATTGCCCAGCAGACAGGGGACAAGGAAGCTATGGAGAGGATTGGAACCCCTGATCCTGAGATGTTCAAGCAGCTTTTTGGAAATGGTGGTGCCGATGAGCCTACGTTAATGAGACAAGCCATCTACGTGGTGAAGAACGAGGACGCTGAAGATGAACATAAATTGGTAGCATTGGAGAATTTCGAGATGCTCATAGAGAACTTAGATAATGCAAACAACATTCAGAACTTGAAACTTTGGCCGGACCTAATTGAGCTTTTATCTTCGCCCAATGAGGATATTCAGATTTTGGCCACCTCGATAATCGCCACGGCTACCCAGAACAATCCTCCTAGTCAGGAATCCTTCTTGGGCCATGAAAAAGGCCTTGAAAAGCTCATCAGTCTTGCTTCGAGCAAAGAAACCCCTAGAGAATTGCGCCTCAAGAGTATTTTTGCTTTGGCAAGTGTTATAAGAAACTTTGAAGATGGCACTCAGCTGTTCGTCAAAAACGGTGGCTTGAACTGTATTGACTTATCTGCTCAAGGGACCGATGCGAAGCTTGAGCTTAGACAACTTTCTCTTGTTGGTGCTCTTTTGTCCACTGGATTAGACCTGTCCAAAACGGCAAAATTCCGTGAATCGAACCTTACGACTTACTTGATCAACGCTCTCTCAGTCGACGGAAACACCACATCAACTGACAAGGCACTTTCCTTGATCCTCGGCCTCAAGGACCTGAAATATGACTTCACTAATGAGGAAATAAAGGCATTGAGTGCGAATATCAATTCATTGGAACCAATACGTGAGCAGCTCTCTGAAGATGTTCTCGACTCTGCAAAAATTGCTTTCGCTTAATCTTTTGTATCATTGATTACTTGCTGAAGTATTGCAGATTGAGTAATCTCTGTGTGTATATTAATCCATAATTCTCTTTAATCCGTTATTACCATTTCACAGTCCTCAGCTGTGAAAACCCTCATCATACTTGTGTTCACCGTAGGAGGAATGATCGACTTCCCATTGACCGTGCCTAGGTTTTGATGCTCTCTATACCTGTCATAAAGGCTTGATACCGACCCGTAGTATTGGTACAAGTGTTGCGCCTTTGGAGCCGTCATTAAGTTAAATTTCTTGACCATTTCAAGAAATGTACTTTTGCGGTCAGAACCCAGCCGGACGTTTCCAAAGTTTGAGTGGCCCGAATTTCGCTCGAATTTATCGTAAAGACTGGATCCTATAGTGTAAGTGAAGGAGTGAAGCCAGTCAATCGTTTCGTCGACGCTCCTTGTCAAGAATATGTTAATACCCAAGGCGACCTCTGCTTCAGTTATTAGCTGAGATGCCTCGTTAGCTGTGATATTAAGGTCCTCCGTAGGCTTCGCTTTGGTCTGCGATTCATTGAGTTGCAGGAGAAGTTTTTGACGGTATTGCTTGTCTTCAAGTGCCTGCAATTTCCTCAAGTAGTCCTTGAAGCCTGGAACAAGTATAACGACATAGCTCTCGATCAATGGGTCCTCCATAAATGCTTTCCTGCGAGTGATATCTATATCCTTCTTGAGACTACCATCTTTTATTCTCAGCACTAGGCTTGCGGGATCGTATAGTAACATCAAAGGTTTTTCGGATATCTCTGTTAACTCACAAGGCACGAAAATATCTTCGTCTTTGTTGTATCTTGCCTTAACTCTGCGCTTCCACGATATTAATGGAATATCCAAGTAAGAAGTCCGGACGTGGGGAAGCTCAAAAACTTCGTGAAAATAACTTGTCTGGATCATATCCTTGAGGCAATGAGAGATCTCTATGACCATTTCTTTGAGCAAATCATTCTTTCGCCGGGTAGTTTTATTAGCCTCACGCCACTCTTTACTCACCGCAGAATTGGCCAGCTTCTTGCTTGTGGGCTTTTTCTTGGGTGATGAGAATACGGGATCAGAGCCTTCTATCGGGTCCAGAGACTCTATGACTTCCTTCCCTCCCAGATATTTCGTTCTTTTGGTGCTTCTGGGCAACTCTGTGGAAGTCTCGGGCGCCTTCCTACCGAGATCTTCAATTGGACTCATTGTTCTTATCTGTACTGGTACCAAAGGGGTTTTTTCGACTTCATTTTGAGATTGGGAAACACGCTCAGATATCGGAGATGACAACAAGAGTTTCTTCAATAGACTGTCTCGTCTAGGTGGTTGGACTGATAAATTTACCTCCTTTTCCCGAAGGGCATGCTTCAAAAAAGAATCGTCGTCTGAGCTGCTGATCCAATTATTCAAGTCCAATATATTTCTTTTTGGACTACTACGAAGAGCATTTGTAGATGTCTCCTGCGTAGCATATATGATCACATCATCCGAGGAAGCAATACCCGGCAGAGTTGCGCTTATTTGGACTAAGCCGTGATTCCCTTTCTTTTGTGCCCCATCTCTCTTCTTTCCAGTCAGAACCTGGCTGGAAGAGTCAGCTTCGTCTGTTAATCTGAGATGTTAGTAGAGAACAGGATGAGCCGAGATGTGGCTACATACTCTATAACAGTATTTCTCAAATTCGGCGTTGATTGGGACGCTGGCTTATCGGACGACTCACTCAGAAGCTCGATGATTTCCATTGCTAGCCGTTCAAAACATCAAATGAGTGTTCAGTGTAAGCCAAGTCTGCAAAATACGCGTCCCATTTTGTATTGCATATAGCCCTCCCAGAAGGACTCTGGTGCAGTGAACCTAGCCAAAATGGCGATTTGGCATTGATACTTTTCTCGTAGCTAAACTTGGTTTCACAACTTCTCGCTTCGACAAGAACTCAAGATGGAATCGGCAATCCGACAATTAAAAGTCTCAGGTCGCTCACTCCGCCACAGCTCTCCACCCGTACCTCGCGCATTGCGAGAAACCAGATGCAATACACCCACAAGTAGCCAGATTGACACACACATTTTAGAGGCTGTCGGATTACTCAAGCCAAAATAAAAAAAGCAATGGTGGGAAATAGACATCGTGCCGTCAGTATGGCGTTCAATGGATTGGTGTCCGATGTCGAGAAACAAAAGAGCTTGCAATCGATCGCCGACCTCAGATCAGTGTATAAGGACATTAAATATGATTGGCCCCAGCTAGTCCAAGGAGATCAGAGCCCGATTGAGTTTGCTATCTCGTTTTTAGATGACACCTCCGTTGGTCTTGCCCATCGGAAAAGCGAATTCGATGAATTGTGTGCCACGACTGGCGAGACGTTAAGACAGGCGGTTGTTGAAAACCACGAAATCTTCAACAACAGTATAGGACTGTACCACCAGCTTCTAGGTATAGCTCAGGAATCTCAAGCCGAATCGAACGAAATCAAAGAACTCATTGAAGTGAGCACCAAAGATATGAAAGATAGATCGACATTCTTAAAGGACATGGACCTGAGCTCGGCTAAATACTCAGAGATGATAGAGATTCTTGATGCCATGGAATACTTGCATGAAATTCCGTCTCAAATTGATAAACTAGTGGCCGAAAAAAAAATTCACGAGGTGTATAATGTGATTGCTGATGGCCATAAGATGGCCCTCAAATATAATCTATGGTCCCTATCGGCTATGGGTGCCACGCAAAACTACCTCGAAACACAGTCGAACAACTTATATGACATGATTGTGGAAGAACTAAAGAACGAGATTTATTTGAAGAATAGCGCCTCAATCAAAGAATCCTTGTCGGACATTTTGAGCTCCAACAGTCCTCAAATACTATCGCTCAAAACCCTTAGAGACCAGCTGACCACCTTAGAGCTGTACATATACAATTCGGCCAATTTGGATATAGAAGAGATTTCGCAGGTCTTGACTGAGAGTGGTCAAAAGTTTCTTGAAAAGCAGCTACCGAAGCTACACAAGCACTACAGTAAGCTGGCAACTCAAAAAATTGACTACTCTATTCTTCTTGACTCTGCTCTGAGCTCGGCCTCCGAATCTTACTATTATATTTACATGCTTCTCTCGACAGCATCGAAATTAAACAAGTTGGACGCAATCATTGAGATTTTACTTATAACCTTACAGCAGGAGTTCAATGGTATGATCGCTTTTACCACCGAAGAGTCAAAGCTGAAAAATATCCACCGAATTACTCGTTTAACAAAAGTCAATGCCTTGAACAGCAACAGCTCACAGGACAGACTTAGTGGCCAAAGTCTCAATGATCAATCTGTCCCGGTCCTTCAAGATTTTTGGGGTGCATTTTTCTTAAAGACTTTGGCAGTGTTGCAAAGGCATAAGATCACATGTGCAATCATTGACAAAATCAAAGCAAGCAATGAAATTTCTGTTGTTCGCAACAGAGATCTGGTAGTAGAGCTTCCCCTTGCAACATACAACTTTGACACTGTATGGAACACGTTGAAACAAGAAATTGACGTCCTAATCATAAGCTATATTGATGAGTCAAGTGAAAGCACCCCAAACCTCAAACCCGAATCAAATTCCAACAGAATTCATCAAGTTTTGACCAAGAAGCAGATCTTTCAATTTGATGACATGACATACGCCATCTCTAACAAGTCGTCAGAAGAAATGAAGGCTGTCTTGGACGATATGTTTCCTGGATTTTCCCTTAGTACTGAAAAGGCTTTCGATCGGCAAGGTGGTGCTGATGATTCGCCTTATATCACTAACGAAGGTCTTAATTCAATGATTGAGGTCCTTGTCCCCAGAAACATATTCAACATGCGAATTTTTTTGGAATATTTCCTTATCATGGTTTCTGGAGTCAACAAGCTCTTCTCGGAACTGGAAATCGGAAAGAGTTCAAGCACTAAAGCATCAACATATTTCCTTGACGTCATGCGCAACTCATTTCTTGTTCGTCTAAAGGATCAGGTGGACCATGCCTTTCAAGATTGCATTACAAGCAACAATGGCATTAAACTCAACAATGACACGGGTAATAAAATGGCAAGATTCGACCAAAAAACGGTTGAGATGCCCGAATGTGATGACTTGACATTTTCAACGCATATGAAAGTGCCTAGCGGAGCCAATATTTATGCGAATGCAGTCAAGTTTAGGTCAATGTTCGCTAATTTGTGCCACACGATGAACACCTCTTTCACATATCGTCATGACATCAGCACGTTGGTAGTTGATACGTTGCAGAAATTCGCTGACTCTTATCAAGACTACTATCAAGATTTGCTTACCAACGGAGCTTTTGAGGACATCACTGAGATGAGTATCGTTCTTCCGGATCAATCATCGAAACGAAAGCTGAAAATACACCAGTGGATGAGAGTGCCAGCTCTCGTGGAAGTTTCTGGAGAGTTGATACTGAGACTCGCTCGCCATGAAGATGTCAGTGATGTCACTAAAAGAGAAATTGATCTCATGTTCTTCCGAAGGGATTCCAGTCAAAACATTTTTGATGTGACGAAAGAGGATCTATTAGATGACGAATGGTTTTTCCATGTGTGCTCTTTGTTGTTGACTGCATCTTGGGTCCTTTCATGGTTGCCCAAAATGAGAAAAGAGTCAAATTTCAGTGACTCGTCTGTTCCAGAAAAGAACTTAGATGTGAGCAACTTGAAACACGAGTACTCTCTATTGGAAAATGGACGAGGAATGCTTGTGGGCGCTGAGAAGTCTCAAAATATCTACTTGATTTTGACTCTGGAAAATATCGGACAGTTTGACAGCATCGTGAACACCTTCGAAAGCATCAGAGACAATGCGTTGATCGCATTACGGTATGATTTAAGGCTCAAAACTCTCTACCACATTGGGCAATCATTTAAGGAGAATTTTGTATTGGGCACAGAACCAGCCGACTCGGATGCCTTCATCAGTCTGTACAACCGGGAGATTTACTATATCGGGACGAAGGTGAACGACACTTTGAGCATTGCGCAACGAGATTCAATCTTTGTTGGAATTATTTACTTCATCAACCATGCCTTCATCAAAGGGAGTGAATTTGTTTCAGTCATCAACAAAAATGGAATCAAGAAAATTGTGTTGAACATCTTTACTTCGCAGCAAATGCTCCGCAGTGTCTTACGAAAAGAAGATAAAGTTGATTTGAGTCTTTCCTCGAGATACTATGAGCTATTCACGTCCACTGAGCAAACTCTATTTGCTAAGATTGCCCAGGACGTTGGAAAATATTCCAAGAGCGAGATTATGAACCTAGTCAGATTGATTTTCAGCGAGCGCCTCAGCTTGGCCACAGTATCATCCTTCAACAAAACAAAGTACAGTGAGCTTATGAAAAAGGTTGAAAGTTTATACGAATGAGACTCACCATTTAAATATTATACACACATTACACCCGTGAAGCCACGCAAGCAATGCGAATTCAATCGCGAGTCTGGTAGTTGTTCTGACCAGGGCTAAGACGGATCTTGTCCCCCACCCTTTCAAAGAAAAACCGTCCCAAGGCCATTCCTGTAACAACCGCGAAGAAGTAGACTAAGCTGAAGCTCATGGCCACCAACATCAAAGCGTAACTAAGCATTTCTATGATGAAGCAGAGCGAAATGCGCAGAACATCTCTAGTGAGGACAGTAAGCAATTTGGGAGGGTTTTGAGAAGCTTGCACGGGCTCATCTGCCGAGGAGTAGACCTTAGCAGCCTCGCCATCACACTCACACTGTTCGATGATTGTTGTTTTTTGAGCGATAATGTAGTTGGGATTATTCCAAACCTTCTGTTCCAAGTAGTTTTTTGCAAACTCCAAGCCTTTGGTGAAAAATGCCACGACAAAAAACAACACGAAGATGCCGAATGCTTGGGCCCCATTGGCCGCAGAAAGACTCTTGAAAAGCACCGGTGTGTCTATATATTTTGAAGTAAAGTACATGTTCATTGACATGGAAGACGAGCTGTGGCCGGAGCTGCCCATATCCATATCCATATCCATATCCATATCCATATGGCGAGCGACCTTCATAGAGCGCATGGTGTTAATCACCGCATCTCTCAACTGTTGTTCGCTATAGTGCTCGGCCATTTCCAACGTGAAGCACTTTTAAGTGTAAGAAACTGTGAGATCAAGATGTGCACAGTGGGGGAATCATATATATATGGATTTGAGTATCATCGGTGGTGAGCAAATTAATCTCCCAAACGAGAAACGGTAATATCTCGTACTGCACGCATGCTCAACTATCAGTGCGCTAGTACGCATTTTCCACGACGACTTCCTTCCCATTGTGTGGACCCGGCAGTTTTGAGCCGAACACAATGAACGACAACCAACACTCGTCCTCGTCAAGGCGAGATTTCATGCGAGACTTGTTGAAAAGGCGAGATCACATTTTCGCATGAATTTGTATGGCTTGTCTCTACCGCCTTCCACTTTCGGAAGAAAAAGTGCTCTCGGACTAAATTCGGTTTGATTGTGCTGTATTGAAAGTGAACGCGCGGTGAAATTGCTCAGAGTAGGGTGCCGCAAATCTCTGACCGTTTCGGATTAAATCACCGCATTGTGAGCATATTGCAAATTGAGGCCGCCAAATCCATGGTCATGCATGCTGGCAAAACGGCAGGACATTTAGGAGCCCCGCTTCTCGGATATATTCGCGTCTGGGCACATTGGTGGGTTGCACCAGATCTTATGAGCCCGGCCGTTCCTAGATTCGGATCAGTAGAGGTCGCAGTGTTCCTGCAGTACCTGCGTACGTGCGAACCGTGGCATGCCACTACATATGCACCTTTCAGAGATAACTTGCTAGATCACGCCATCATGAGAACCTTAAAAAAACGCTGAAGGGACAATTCCGTTCACTAGCAATATATTATGAGGCTCACTGAACCCTCTCATTTAAAGTGAGAAATATACTGGGTTTCGCATCGTTCTCAAAACTCTTAGCCTTGACACAGTCCTCCTCATATTTCCGCCGTATCCGTTTTAACTCCTGACACTTATCACTCTCGATATCTGTCAAAATGTGCTCTTTGAGCCAGTCCAGACCCATGAATATCTGATGACACATCGAGCATTTACCCCGATAATCCACCATGCCAGCCAAGTTATGTGCTAGCTTGATCGCTGGTTCGTCAAAATCGAAATGAACAATGAGCAAATGCCTTTTGTAATCATAGGGCCGATTGAATTTTCCCGATTTGTGCTTGCAATATTCGGGTGGAAAGATGCACTGGAATCTTCCGGTCTCGTCATGGATTCGAACGTGCCTGGAATAATCTCTGGTGATATGTTTGTCGCAAACAGGGCATATTGTCACTTTTGCAGCCTTTCTTTTCTTCACATCTTTGCTCGGTTGCAGCCCTTTTTTGGCCTTCGCAAACTGCTTCGGCAATGGCGTATTATTGGAATAAAAATTATCGCCTAGAATCCTTGGATTCTCACTTCCCTCTGGTACTTCTGACGCCCTCGAGTGATATGGCACGTCCCATAACCCTTGTCCTTTTTCCAGTGTGTAATCGGAATGTGTCCCTTGGTAGTGACTGTATTGATCATTACCATTCGTGAGATTTGGCTCGTAATGCTTCGCATCAATTTTAAAAGAATACGAATATTGCTTCATTTGGAAGCCAGATCCCATGTCAGTCTCAAGACTATGAAAGTGACCTTGCTCGCTTTGGTGTTGCTCGATATATCCACCGTTTTGATGATAACTCTTGTCTGCAGAATGATGAAGATTAGCCGGGTGATCAAGTTGGTGGTGATTGCTATAGAAAGACTGATTATACTGGAAGTCGTTCAAACCGGCCTGATGCAACTGGGTATCAAATTGATTTTCAAGGTTGTAATGAAGGTCCTGGCCGTATTTGCTGTTGTGATTGTAATGGTTTTCGTGTACATTTTCAGAGCCGATGTTGCCAACCCCATCGTATCCAATGTTTGAAAATTGAATTCCTTGAGGCATGTGGGCATCACTATCGTGAGAACCTGTACTTTCCGAACTAATCTGGGCGTATGATGTTCCGTTATCGGCACTCAACTTATTTTGTTCCTCGCGGTAATCAAGGTAACTCTCATGAGCCAAGGGTTCAGCTTCAAAGTCGTTCGGATTTTCGAACACACGGCCCGAAACATTTATGAACCCTCCAAGCACGGTCGGCTCGTTGAAGCCATTTGAGTGGTCGCTGTTGTTGTAGTCTCCGAAATAGTCATGCTCCGCCGGAAGCGGCACTAGCGAAGGGGTATCAATCTCGTGAAGTTGGTTAACTTTGGCATCATGAGCATGTTGTAGAAGAATATCGGAGCCAAAGCTATCCATTCTGGAGGTTTTTCTGAAGAGTCCGGACTCAGACTGCGGGCTGGGGAATGAGTGTGGCACCTTCTTGACTTTATGAAGCGGAGAGATTGGTGTGTTGAACATGTCAAGGTCGAGACGAAACGCCGGTTTGTCCTTGTATCTCGGCTTCTCGGCATCTTTTTTGCCCGCACGTGGCTTCCTGTAAGCCTCAACATATGGTTGCCGGTTCTGGGCTTCGTCAAAGATATTCGTTTGGCAACCGTCGTTGGTGAAAGAATGTGATAGGTTGGAGGGGTTTCTTATCCGGTTTGTTGAGTAGGTCCGGCGCTTCTGCCTTGCCTTCTCAGGCAACTGAAGCCTGTGGTAGGATTCGGTGTTTTGGCGGGTCTGCACGGAGTTGGTGTGGGTGTCGACAAATTCAGCGTCCGGGTACTTAGCCCCAACAGCACCGTTTTCAGGAAACAGGAGACTGAAATAGTCCTCGCTGGACTGAGTGACTGCTGGAGCAGATATCGGTCCCTGAAGATGGTAGTCGGACAAGAGGTGTGATGGAGTGTTGGAAAAAAGGGCCACCGGGTCGTACTCTGGGTTTGGTGTGTCGTTGTAGTCGCCCAGAACCCCATCGTTGAAATAATAATTGTCGTTATGTAAGTTCAGCGAATACATTTTTCAAAGGGCGACGTAGATCTAATGTCATGGGGCTGGGTTTTTGGCGTTCTATGAGTTGGCCATGCAAACTGAGTAAACGGAACAATTCTGGCCTGCACGGCTGGTGCGGGAAGCAATCCTCGCTCACTCGACAGCACCCATCAGCGCCGCGCCTTCTCAGGCAGACAATAGAGACGCAATACATGAAGATCTGGGAATTAAAGTCTGACCGGGATGTCCGTAGAAAGACACGAGTAGTGACATCTCCAATAGTATGCGGCAAGAGACGTTTACACCGAGGCCCATGTTTCTACCTGGACCCCTAGGCGAACCCTGTCTTGCCGCGATTGACCTGTCAAGTGTAAGTTACAAAAATGCCGCAAGATGAGTGCCTAAAAGGGCGGGATCGGGCTTGGCTCTCCAGCACAAATGCGCCGGTCGCTTCACTCCTGACTCCGTTATGCTACTATGTTTTTCCGGCGTTAGCCGTCTATTGTTAGGTTCAATGAAGTGTTGGGCCCACCGCGATACTGCGCCCTCGGACATACCCAGCATCTGCCGTGCATGCTCGGCTGGCCCACATGAGCCCCTCCGATCCAGCGCCGCAGCATCTACCCCACCCAAGAACATAACCAACAAAATATTTTTTTTATTTTCCATACAATGGCGTTTTTGGGTCTTGCGAGTATCCAGACCGGCGTTTTGCTTCATTTGCCTGACCGTAAGCTCGCCTTCACATTGTGATCTTACAATTGCAACCTAGCACGCCCGCATCCTATTGTCTACAGGGTTTGTGTCTTGCTCAAATTTGCATTGTTGCGGTGCTCCGATGAGCATTCCTGCGCATAGGAGGCCACAATTAAGGGCGCGCACATAAACTACGATTCTGGCCAGTACGCGAAACGCTAGCTTACTCATCTCGCCAGTTACCATTGCCCCCAAACAATCAACATGTCTTGTCTTATCTTCGGCTCTACTGGGCTTTGTGGAAAGGCTATTTTGGCTCATGCTGAGAAGAGCAATTACTACTCCGGAATAACTACTATCACCAGAAGAAGCGTGGGTATAGACTCCCCCGCTGTGAAGCTGATTGTGGAGGCAGACTCGTCCAAATACGGTGCTTTGGTCGCGCAAGAGAAGCCACAGGTCGTATTCTCCTCATTAGCAACTACCAGAGCCGCCGCTGGGTCTGCTCAGAAGTTTGTGGATATCGATTACGGAATCAACATCGAAATTGCAAAAGCTGCCAAGGATGCTGGTGTGAATACTTTTGTGCTCATTTCTTCCGTCGGAGCTTCAGCTCTGTCGTCATTCTTGTATTTGAAGACCAAGGGTCGTCTTGAAGATGACGTTATTGCTCTTAAATTCCCAAGAACGATAATCTTGCGTCCAGGAGTTCTACTTGGCGATAGAGAAAAGCCTAAGGGCTTCTTGAATGATGTTTCTGCGTCGGTCTTCAAGACCATACGCGGCACCGCATTAGGTTACCATGTCGGTCAGCCAATAAATGGCTCGGATGTGGGTGCTTTGGCTGTTCGGTTAGCTACGGAAACACCTAAACAAAGCTCTGAGCCTCTGGTGCAAATCGTCGGTTCCAAGGAACTCTTAGATATGCTCAAGAAATAGCTATTCGAATTTGGTTATTAAAGCTCCACGCTGTTTGAATTGCTTTTTCAATCTCTTGGTTTGTTTGCTACTCCGTTGATCGCTATTTGATTAAAATGAAGGTCGATGACAGGATCACCACCTAATACATTTAATGAAAACCTCACGATTCGGTAAAGACACACGGCCAATAGAATGTCTACTGGGTTAATAGTACATCATGAAATCGTTGCTGGTATTTTTTTATATCATTTTTAAATGCGGGCACCTCTCGTCGTCATTCTCTGTAAGTATATGATCGTCTATCCATGTTTGGCCTAAAAAACGGCCACCGCAAGTGCACGTGCCCCAGTGCTTGAGCTTGTCTCTCAACGACGGAGTTCTTTTGATTGCTTTGGAATCAAAGGTGAAATGCTTGTTCAATAAGTGTTTCTTGAAGTCGTAGCGGCGGTTGAACAGCCCAGTCCTATGTTTGCAAAGGTTCTTGGGAAAAACACAGTTAAAGCGCTTGTGTTCCCGGTGTATGGCTTGATGTCTGTTCATATCACGGGTGAAACGCTTCTTGCAGATATTGCAGATTGTGTGATCAACAAAAGCCGATTCCACCATCGGCGCATTCACGGTACTATCTGAGTTGATCAAAGTGGTCACATCGGGATAGATGCCGAGATTGCGTGGGAGTGAGAGTTTTGAAGTGAGCGGAAGTGGGCTTTTGAAATCAGCACCCCGGTTTTCGTCACCGGCTGGTTTGTTTTCGTTTGTTGGCGGCACGGCCATTGGGGGAGGGTAGACTTGCGGTAGGCTCATGCTAGGCGAATGGTCTAAATCCTGGCTTAGCAGCGATGTTAACAGTGAGTTTGATGGGTAAACCATCTCGCCTAGCTTTGGAGACGAGACTTCGATCTTAACCTGGGGATAGCCTCCACCCAAAATTCCCTCCTGACTGGAGTCGTAATTTGTTTTGTGTAGTGAGTCGTGAGAGCCTAGCACCAAGTGGCTTTGATTGGCAAACAAGGCGTGAAGTGACTCAGCGGGGTTTTTCAAATCTTGCAGCTGTTCGTACCCAGATAAAGCGGACACATGGTGCCAGCTGTCTCTTTGGCTCTCCTCGAAGTCATCCCACATTATGTTTGCACGGGGCAAATTGTTTCTGTCACTCATAGTGTCGAAGTACGTCTCAGATACATATTTCGGAAGAGCTGTGGAAAAGGAATCGAAGGCTGCTGAGCTGTTTTCAGGGTATACCAGGCCACAGAAAGAGCTCAACCTTGAATTCATTCACTGCGTATAGATAAGAAGAAGTTCTGCGCCTTCTGTATAGAATAAGAAGATGCTATGGGTCACTTTAGTATCCCCACTGACGACAGGTGTATGATTGAAGGTAAAAATCGACGGCAGCAGAAGACAGAACGCTTAACGAATGGCTACTTTAAGGAACCGCTTCGGAAAAATGTCCCCTTAAATCACCGTCAGCACACTTCCTCCGCTGTGACAAGCGAGGTCTTGGTACAGGTTTGCATTAAGATGCACTGACGCACCTCGCTAAAATACGAACTAAACGTGCATATGTACCAAATACGCGGTGGATACTCGTACGGATATGAGATGTCTTGGAGTAAATTAAGTCGCCTTGTTATGAACACAATACTGATTTTCTCGGCTTAGAAGCACGGAAACATTCTCTATCGATAATGCCGCATGATCCCGTTGGGGTCCCCTTGCAGGACGTGCGAGTTGGCTGTGCTTCTAGCGCTCCTTGAGAAGTTAGAGTTGCCTAATTGCAAGTACGCCACCGACGAATTCCGAGGAATTGTGTGTTTAAGGTTGCGGTCGTTGTTAAGCAATTTGCTGTTGAATGTCCGTGGGGCTCAAATAAACTCTCATTCCTACAGCGCGATTCCATGCGGCTTCTGAGATCGGGGTCCTGAAGCATGCTCTTGACCTACTCTATTTGATGGTTGGTTACCATATTGATTCAACGCTTAAATTGACTTTTTTTTTTTTTTTGCAGAGGGGCTCAGCCCAAATGCCGGACATTTTCGCCTCTATTGTCCAGATTTGTCAGCAGTTGTATAAGCATGATGTTTTTATGTACGTACAGCTTCGATTCCCTGCGCATAAAAAGCATTAAGTTGAATTCATGCATGCTCTTCGCCTATGCGTAATTGGCTGATCGCAGAAATCTGGAGAAAGCGGTGAAGCAAGACCCAGACATTCTCACATGAAACTGGGTGGTATTCGCCCACTACAACGGTAAACTTTGGCGGTAAACCAAAACCTGGCTTCTGACATTCTCAGATGATGTTCAGGGGGTCCTTCGCTTAATTACGGCAAAACTAGGCGACGCGCTTTTGTACCTGCACCAATCGAAGATTTTGGGCTGCTGCAAGACCCACAAGCAGAAAGACATGCACATGTGGAAACGGCCGTCTTCTTTTTTTGTCCCTCCTCATTGATGCTAACCCCTGGGAATCTAGTTTTTCCAGTCGTTGTAATTCCGGACTTGTTGGTCAGGGCAACTGTGCATTTGCGCCTTATCTTGGATCTCTCACCTTCATGTGTCACGACTTGAAGTTCAGGAATGTGGCGTGGTTCCTAAACTAAGCATAGGGTGGTTTGGAGAATTGACTATATGCGAGGCGTTTTCGGATCGCGTTTTCCGTTCGCTCGGCCCTAGCCGGTACTGCCACAAAAACGCACATTCTGACCTGATGCGAAAGAGAATGCTCTTCCATGCCTCATCGCTTAAACGCAGCCACGAAAGTTCGACATATAGTCGTCCTAATGCGGGCTTACTACAGGTAGTTTTTCGAGAAGTCTCCAGCATTTGCAAATCTCCACGGTAGTCCGCTCTAGTGATTCAGATAGGAACTCTGTGGTAGTGCATATGCAGTAGGATGAAGCTTCCATACCCCTGCAAGAGAACCCTCAGTTGCTCTACAATCCACACAGTTGAATGGATGCTAGTGACGGCTCGCATTCAAATTGTTTGTGCTTTGAACAAAGACGGCCAACGAAGCTTCTGGGAGAAATCCATTCCATGCAGAAATTGCTTCGGGCCGACAAATTTTACTCTGAGTATCGGCCTGACCCATGCGCCAAGCCTCACTCTTGCAGTTTGCGCGGCCATCATACATGACCGACGCCTCAGACTACATGCGAAACTTGGAGCTTCGAAAAGGCGCCGCAATCATGAAGTTACGCACGTGGGGAGCAAGCCCTATCATGTGAGAAGCCCTAGCCCGACAGTCACCCGCACTGTACTGCATGCGCGCACCATCCTCGCGCGAACAAGAACACACGTTTGAAAAATTTTTAACAACTCCATCACTAGTTATTAAACTACAATGGGTGCCTACAAATACTTGCAAGAGTTGCAAAGAAAGAAGCAATCTGATGTCTCCAGATTCTTGTTGAGAGTCAGATGTTGGGAGTACAGACAAAGAACTACCATCCACAGAGCTAGCAGACCAACCAGACCAGACAAGGCTAGAAGATTGGGTTACAAGGCCAAGCAAGGTTTCGTGATCTACAGAATCAGAGTCAGAAGAGGTGGCAGAAAGAGACCTGTTCCAAAGGGTGCCACCTACGGTAAGCCAACCAACCACGGTGTCAACCAATTGAAGGCCCAGAAGTCTTTGAGAGTCGTCGCCGAGGAGAAGATCGGTAGAAAGCTTGGTAACTTGAGAGTCTTGAACTCTTACTGGGTTAACCAGGACTCCACTTTCAAGTTCTTCGAGATCATTTTGGTCGACCCATCCCACCCTGTCATCAGAAGAGACCCAAGATACAACTGGATCGTTAACCCAGTTCACAAGCGCAGAGAGGCTAGAGGTCTTACCTCCGCCGGTAAGAAGTCCAGAGGTATCAACAAGGGTCACTTGTACAACAACACCAAGGCTGGTCGTCGTCACACCTGGAAGAGACAAAACACTTTGTCTATCTGGAGATACAGAAAGTAAGCGTTCTGCGTTTAGTTACTGTATGGCAAACTTTGTTAGGTTTATTTATGTATTGAAGTAATGAACTTGATGAGATAAATCCACTTTACTTTGCAAACTTGTAAGCCCATATGCCAACCAGGTGTCTGAACCCTGACCCCCCGGCTATTACCCCTCTTCTTGCCGCTCTCTCCTCTCGCGAGACACCAGAGTCACAGAGTTTCAATATTCGCGAATGACTCTTCTGCAATTAATGCAGATACGCAATACACCCGTACACCACGATAGATGCATGGAAAAAAAAGTTCAGAGTAACCCCCTACCATCCCGTACTCACTTTGGATTCCTTGAACACCAACCAAGTTAGAAACTTCACTTCTCTCTTGATTTCTTGGCAAATCATACCCTAATTCCATTGATTGCAAAGGACGTTTCCCAGAATGGCACACGAGAAAACGGCGATTTTATCCGTCTACAACAAGACTGGCTTGTTGGACTTGGCTAAAGGTTTGGCTGAAGCCAATGTCAGAATCTTAGCTTCTGGAGGTACCGCTAAGATGGTTCGTGAGGCAGGCTTCCCAGTTGAGGATGTCTCCAAGATTACACACGCCCCTGAAATGTTGGGTGGTAGAGTGAAAACCTTGCACCCTGCTGTCCACGGTGGTATTCTTGCCAGAAACATCGAATCTGATGAAGCTGACTTGGCAACCCAAGGCATTGACAAGGTCGACTTTGTTGTTTGCAACTTGTACCCATTTAAGGAGACCATCTCCAAGGTTGCAGTCACCATCGACGAGGCTGTCGAGGAAGTCGACATTGGTGGTGTCACCTTGTTGAGAGCGGCTGCTAAGAACCACGCAAGAGTCACTATCTTGTCTGATCCTCATGACTACTCCAACTTCTTGGACGAGTTGAAGAAGGGCGAAATCTCCCAGGGCACTAGAAACAGATTGGCTTTAAAAGCCTTCGAGCACACTGCTGACTACGATGTTGCCATCTCTGACTTCTTCAGAAAGCAGTACTCTGAAAATGTCTCTCAATTACCTTTGAGATACGGTGCAAACCCTCACCAGAAGCCTGCTCAAGCTTTTGTCTCTCAAGGAGAATTACCATTCAAGGTCTTGGGTGGTTCCCCAGGTTACATCAACTTGTTGGATGCCTTGAACTCTTGGCCATTGGTTAAAGAATTGTCCGCATCCTTGAACTTGCCTGCAGCCGCTTCCTTCAAGCACGTCTCCCCAGCTGGAGTGGCTGTCGGTTTGCCTTTGTCTGATGTCGAGAAGAAAATCTACTTTGTCGAAGACATTGAGAACTTGTCCCCATTGGCCAATGCATACGCCAGAGCTAGAGGGGCCGACAGAATGTCTTCTTTCGGTGACTGGATCGCTTTGTCTAACATCGTGGATCTTCCTACCGCTCAAATCATCTCTAAGGAGGTTTCTGATGGTGTTATTGCTCCAGGTTACTCCGAGGAGGCTTTGGAGATTTTAAAGAAGAAGAAGGGTGGTAAGTACTGTATCTTGAAGATCGACCCCAACTTCACTCCTGACAACACCGAGTCCAGACAGGTTTATGGTATCACTTTGCAACAAAAGAGAAATGATGCCATCATCAAGGGCTCTTCATTCAAAGAGATCGTGTCTAAGAACAAGGGTTTGACCGAGCAAGGTGTCGTCGACTTGGTTGTTGCCACTATCGCCTTGAAGTACACCCAATCCAACTCTGTGTGCTACGCAAAGAACGGTATGGTTATTGGCTTGGGTGCTGGTCAGCAATCCAGAATTCACTGTACTAGATTAGCCGGTGACAAGGCCGACAACTGGTGGCTCAGACAACACCCAAGAGTCTTGGGCTTTAAGTGGGCCAAGGGTGTCAAGAGACCTGAGAAGTCTAACGCAATTGACTTGTACGTTTCCAACCAGATCCCAAAGACGGAACCTGAGAAGGGCGAGTACGAGAGCAAGTTTGCTGAGCTTCCGGAACCATTGACTGAGGAAGAAAGATCCGAGTGGTTGAGCAAAAACTCCGATGTCGCTTTGTCTTCCGACGCATTCTTCCCATTCCCAGACAATGTCTACAGAGCCGCAAGATCTGGTGTCAAATTTGTGGCTGCTCCATCTGGTTCGGTCATGGACAAGGCTGTGTTTGCTGCTGCAGACACCTACGACATGGTCTACGTGGAAAACCCAATTCGCTTGTTCCACCACTAAACAAAATTGTCATATGACTCGCAGCTCCATCGCTCCGTCAATCCCAATACATATATATCAAGAACTACAGTACTTTAATTCAGTTGCGTCTCTAATCCGGCACCAGTACATCCTCAACCGAAATTTTCCATTAACGTGTCGTTTCTACATGCAGCACTCATTCGCACTCACTTAGAACCGACGCGAACAACTGAATACTATACTGAAACGTAATGGCTTCTGAATACAAGTATGACGAGGGCTCAGAAACCTGGCCATATTTTGTCTTGGCCATTTTAGTCTTCATTCTCATACCTACTACATATCTGTGGATCTCAGGGGCAGTATCTTCCAGAGGAAAGACAAAAAACGTCAAGGGAAGTATATTGGAGGATCATAATACTTTGAAGTTGACTCACTCTTCAGTCATCAATAATCTCCAATTTCGCCTGAAGTCAGGGGCTATTTTCAACAGAAAGTTACTTTTTATCATCTTTGGGTGGGCCACTGTTATTTACATTTGGAATACGTATGCTCAAGAAGTCAGTTTATTGGGGTTCTTCGACCCCCATACAATCTTGGACATTCCTTATACAGCAAGTGATAAGGAAATCAAGTCTCGCTACAGAAAATTGACATTGAAATATCACCCTGATAAGATCGGTAAGGACATCACCGAAGAGGTCAAGAAGGAAATGGAGGCCACCTTCATCCGCATCAATCTCGCGTACAAGGCGTTGACTGACGAGGTCACCAAGAACAACTTGAAGATTTATGGTCATCCTGATGGACAGCAAGACATTACTCATGGAATTGCAATTCCTAAATTCTTGGTCGAGGGCAAATACTCGTCAGTTATGATATTGTTCTATTTTCTCTTGATTGGTGTCGTTTTGCCTTTCGTTGTCGGTAATTGGTGGAGCAATGTGAAATCCAAGACAAAGAAAGGTTTGTACGTGAACACCTCCTCGCTTTTTGTTCATATGTTGACAGACAAAAACCCGGGTAAGGTCTACACTCCATACGACATCTTGGACTGGGTTTTGAAAGCTGATGAAATCAAGGCTATCAAAGGCAGCGTGTCTACGGAGGAAGTCAAGCAGTTGGTCTTGGAATATCTCAATCGAAAGTTTGATGGTGACCAAGAAGTACTCAAGCTTAAGGTGGTACGAGAATTACCCGAATTGATCAAGGGTTTCATTGATATTGCCACTACCTTTCGTGCTTTAGATGTCATTACTGCTGCGTCTGAATTGCGAAAGGCAGTCGTGCAAGCATCCTCTCCGACGGGCAAGCACAAGGAATTGCTACAATTGCCATTTGTCAACAAGGAATCTGTGGAGGCCCAACCCGTGAAAAAGCTAGGCAAGTTGCTTGCTTTGTCTAAAGAAGAAGCAGGTAAAGTATTGGGTATTTCGGATCCTCAAAAGCTAGATACTGCTTTGGGTGTTGCCAGAAGAATCCCATTCATCAGGGTTTTGGACGCCAGCTTTAGAGTACCTGGAGAGAAGGACATTGTGCCAAACTCTAGTACGCATTTGGTGATCAAGTTTTTGATTAAGTCTGCCGGACTCAAGTCTTGTCCAGATGTCGACGTGTCGAGATTATCTGAGGAGGAGACTTTTGAGGACATGAAAAACCCATTAAGATCCAATGACGAAAACCCCTTGTTGCCAGTTGCTTATTCGCCATATTTCCCAAAACAGATTCCAAACTGTTGGGAGGGTTTTATCATAAACCAGAAAGATAACAGATTCATTGAGGGCACTGAGGCGGCTGTATTGGATAGAGTTGATTTAAGCAACTTGGAGTTGCAGCAAGAAGACTGGATTAATGGAGAAGAGGGCAGGCTAGTGATCAGCACTTTCAAAATGAAAGTGTCTGTTCCAGCTCCAGGCAATGTTGGAAAATACCACTTCAGGTTACTCTTAGCAAACAATGCCTACTTCGGTAATGACGTCGACATTCCTTTAGAGATGACCATATCAACGGTTCCTATCAATGCGGCCGCTGTGAAGAAGGCCACGCAAGATAATTCTGACTCCGAGGACTCAGATAGTGACATTTCTGACCCAGAAGAAGACAGTCTTGCTGGTGCATTAGCAGCATTGAGAGGTGGAGCTGTAAAGAAATCTTCCACAGTGGATGCTTCTGATGACGAATCCGATAATGAGAGTGTCTTCACCGATATAAATACTGACACTGAGGACGAGAGCTAAGCATCATGTCATTACGCAATATCACGGCAAAAAGGAGGCAATGGCAATACTACCCCTACAATTGGATTTCAATATGTGTATATGTACAGTGTATTATTCGGGGTTGATTCATAAGAAATCTTAAATAGTTAACGTGAGCAATACCGCGTCTGGGGTAGACAAACCTTGCTGTTTGTAGTAGTCTGGAATAACCTCGTCAGAACGCGTGAAACCTCTTTTCAAATACCAGTCAATGACTTCCGTGTTATCAGCCTGAGCGTGTAACACAATTTTATGAACGAATCTCT